>PVIJ01000844.1:0-242223 GCA_004024925.1 Scalopus aquaticus
GGGGAGAGGCGGAGGGAGGGAAGGAAAATCGCACAAAATGGAATAGAAAAGAACACAAGGGACCGTGGAGATGGATCACGGGTGAATTGGTGGTGGGCTACCCAAGGGGAATACAAAATGCAAAAGACATAAATAACAATAAAAATATATATTTAAAAAAAAAAAGAAAGAAATGCAGGAGGCCTCCAGGGGGAAAAACACCTGTGACACGTAAGGGGAAGAAGTAGGTATAATGTGAGAGTTCCTGATTGTGATGCAGGTCTCACACCTGGGAAAGGAGAGGGAGAAAGAATGAGGATTCTGTAGAAAGATCTACCCAGTGAGGTACAGCTCTGAGGACCTCTCGGGCAGACCATGGAGCGCTCCAGAGGATGATACCCATTCCAGATGTTGCATGTCAGGCAGATAATGCCCAGCTCCTAAGCCGCTGTGGCAGCTGAAGACACAGCCTAGTGGGTTCTCTCTGGAAGGGTGATCTGAAAGGTAGACTCACTGGCTGATGTAGTAGCTTCAAAAATTCTCTGTAAAAGAGAATCAGAAGGCCAATCTGCTGGGAAGGGGGATTCTAAGGACATGTGTCATGTACTACTTTGCCTTTGTGTTTCTCAGTTGGGTAAAGTTTTGTACCCCAGGGGCATTTGGCCTATTTAGAGATAGTTGTGATTGTCTCGTCTGGCTCAGAACGGGGTGGGAGGGAGGGGATGGCATTGGTATTTAATGAGTTATGAGTAGACATCCAATATGCTATTAAATCTACAGTGCACAGGACAACCTTCCATCACAAAAAATTATCCAGTTAAAATGTCATTATTGTTAGGTGGAGGGAAACTGTTTTGTTTCATACTGAAAAAAAAAAAAAGTCAACAAAATTTACAAGAGAATGTGAGGTGGAGAAGCTGATATCGTCACACACTGGATAACATTGTGAACCTCAAATTCTACCTTCAAACATTGCTCATAGTCTGTTGCAGTGTATATAGTCTACATAGTAAATCATATATATGCAGAAGATAGCATGAAGACAGACTGCAGCCTGTACTCTGGCGGCCTGCTTCATTGTCCAGCTGTTGCTGGGAAGCCCACATACTGTTCTCATTGACTGCGTGGTGGAGAAAGGATCGTTTTGTTTCTCAGAGTAGATGGAAATGACCTCAGGCACTCCCATTCTGTAGCCTGTACCTTCAGTGTCGTTCACAGAGTTATCATTTTCATTTAACACACAACTGTGTAGCAAGTTTTAGTTCTGGATGGAATAGCAAAACCCTTTTTTCCTTTCCTGTGGAGAGACCCAGACTCTCTGCCTGATTCTGTTTCTCCAGGGTGAAATTGTAGCTGGGAAAATGTTCTCTGGCCACTCCACTGACAGAAGACTCTCTCAGCGGAGAGTGGAATTTCTCAGGCAGATATAAGACTCAGAGTCTTGGAAATAATTTATTTGAAAATATGAAAGTAGTCCAGAATATGAGATCACTTTTGGAAGCCTACAAAAAGAAACAGAATTGACCATTATGCTCTTCATGTGCCATTTTCAGCTTTCCAGGAGCTCAGCTAAAGATCACAAGAAATCAGGCATAGAGAAATTTCACAAAGAAAAACAGGAAGAAAAGAAAACCTGTCTACCCCATGGCCTCTGGCTTGAACTGATGCTGGCAGGAAAGGAACAGTAGATTCTACTGAAAGCAGTTTCACTGCCAGTTAATAGTTCTGGGGAAAGATGAGTTGAAAAGGACCAACAGGACTGAGAGATAGAGGTGGTCTCTGGACTTCAAGTGTTTTTCACTCCATGTACCCCATTGCAAATAATCATGCAGTGACATGAGAGTTTTGTAAACGCATCTAAAGGAAAGAATAAGGAGAGTTGACAGAGTTATAAGATGACATTTCTTGGTTTATGAGTTGTTTGGAAGCTAGGTACAGCCTTAGAACTTAACATAATGGTCCATTACAACAATTACAATTTAATATTGAAATTATAGAATGTCTCCCTCCTCTACAGCTAATGTAGGTTTCACTTACAAGAAAAAAACCCGTATCGGTTTCCGATAGGAACCTGGTTTCCATTCCTGGCAGGCATCCCAGAAACAGAGCCTCTCCATTTGAGCTTCTATTATGTAAGGAAATTCACAGACAGAAGAGAATGTGTTTGAGACTCGAGGAATAAGAACAAACTAAGGGTATTTCAACTTTCTTTTGCCATTTAAATCTTCATAAGATTCAAGAAAAGGATCTGCCTTCTCTTTTTTGTGTTCCCTGGAGAAGGAGTCTCATATGGAAGTTGGAAAACATGGGCATGCATTGTGCTACTGACACCATGACCTTGACAAATAAGCCTGACATCAGTGAGTCTCGGGTTTCTTTTTGTGTACCTGCCTGTCTTGCCTCACATAACAGGAAATAAATGCAGTCATTGAAATAAAATCCTTTTGCCTTTTTCAAAAGCCAGATGCCATGGAAGAAAGACTTTTTAGATAATTTCCTCTACTGTGATAGACTTCGATTTGGGGAAGAGGCCAAAACTGCCTATCCCACACTTGTGCCTTCACTCACATTCACTACTCTAGGCTTCCAGTTTTGATTGCTCCCGTTGATCAGAAAAAATAGAGTGCATGTGTTCCGTTCTTAGATGCAGGAAAAAGAAACGTCCACGCAGTTCAGAAACACGCTTGAGGAGCCTTCAGCTTGCAGAGTTCTGGCCTCCAGTAATAGACCACAATGTTTACATGATTCACTACAGCTTTTGACACTCTTCACAAATCAAGTCTGATTGGGCTTCTCATTGAAGCGATCTGACAGCCTAACCGTGCCTTCTCCTGGGGCTGACTGTTCTTTCCTCCCCCCCTCTCTAGTAAGAGATAAAAACAAGCCCAGCAAACAAGACAGTTTGGAAGTGGTAGTATCCAAACTTAGTTTTCTTTTTTATTTATTGTCATGCAGTTGCTTCTTTAACCCGCTCTATTGATCTTGAGTGGGAGGTGGTGGTGCTTGGCTGGGAGAGGAGCACTGCTCAGAGTCCAGTATCTGTGCTTTGGTCCGCTGGGAAAGAAAGAAATAGCCCCAACCTAGAAGAAGGGGGGGTGGGCGCGAGGGTTAAAAAAAATCCCGGAAGATTGACTGGCTTGCAAGGGATCCCAGTGGATTCCTACTTACACCAGAGCATCATTTAAGCCTATGTTCTTCCATCTACCTTGTTTGCAGTAAATAGCTGCCCATTATATCAGGTCAGACAAGTGCCGGGGCGTCACAGCTCAGTGGCCGTGATCCGCCCGCAGAGCAGCGCGAGAGAGCCCCCAGAGAGCAAGTGCGTGTGTCAAGTTCTGGAGCCGTCAAGGTTCTAAGCGACAGCTTATCTTGAGGGTTTAAAACATGCAAGCTGTCCCTGCTTGCTTCTCCCTCCCCCCATCACTCTCTCTTCTCTCCCTCCACCCACTTACTCACCCCCACCCAGTCTGTTTTCTTCTTGACAATCTGCTTGAAAGAAGACAGATGCTGGAGTAGTTTTCCTTAAGTCGGCCCTAATTCCGTAAGGTGCAATCTACCAAACGCAACTCTGTCCATCTTTTGAAAAGGCTAAGATCCTGAGGCAGCCCATTTATTATTTGTCTTGACACTAACACAAATATTTTCAGATGGGTTAGAGTCTGTCACTTTACTATCCTTATGTTCTTTGCCCTCAATAAATAAGACACATTAAAGTTCTTAAAGGCAAACAAAGAACTGTATCCTGGGTACCATTTGTCCTGCAGTTGCCATGTTTAATTGAACATTTTATAGCACTCTAATGCCACGTCAGGTTCTTAATGTGACATGTGGTCTTCTCTTACATTATCAGGGGCTAAGAACACCATAGAATCTTCCTTGGATTCATGTGTATGAGAAAAAAGATTTATCCTATGCACTTCGCTGAATCATTTATGAGTTGCCTTATCTCACCCAGGCAATTTTATAACTGGTAAATGGCCCCTCTGGTCCAATGTCTGGATTTTGTTTACTGTAAAATCCCAGAATAGTATGACTATTTCCAAGATATCCAGCTAAATTTTGCTGCAATATAGACCTACCATGCATCTGTCCTTTATTTTCCATTCATTAGGTCCCAGATAGGCCTGGAACCAATGGTGGGGGTGGGTGGCTAATGTCTGGCTTTGGGGCTACATGCACTTCCAGTGTAAAGGAAAGAGCAGAGGTGTCTGTTAAACTTATAAAACCATTATGGTGTTCAACAATTATCTTTAGAAAATCTGAAGTCCAGGTCAGAACCTCCAACAAAAATCAGTCCCATCTCAAGAAGATACACATGCCAAACTCACAGTGGTAAAGTGTAGGAATCTGGTTAAACCAGCAGGAGAATAACTATATTTGAAAAGAATACATGTGTGTGCAAGGTGGGTGATTAAAAGAGAATTGTGGTGAGTTGTGACATGTTGTGTTATTTTCAGTAAGACAAATTTCCCCAAAGGAGATGGCTGGGCAGTGAATCCTTGAGCAAGAGAGGCTGCCCTCTGGGTGACTAAATTCCTGTTGGGGGCACAGTCCTCAACTCCATGTGGAGGGCAGTGACTGGTCGGCCAGCCAGCACAATTACATTCATTCCGTTGCAGATACAGGCAAAACAGCTTAGACCTATTTCAGAGATGACCTACACAGACAATGTGGTTCTCCCCAGCATACAACATAGTGTCATATTGTCCTGAGTATTCTGAGTGTTTCTATGTATTTCTGGCAGTAAATGCAACACAAGATTTGTTTCTGATGTCTGTTTCAGAATGACCGTGCTAACTTTCAAAACTCCATGTGGTACATAAAAAAGAAAGAAGGTGGTTTGCGTTTGGGATCAAAAGCATATATTTAAGTTTTCAAAAGTTACCTTTAAAATTCAATCGTAAGTCAAATATTGGAAAGGGTTTTTATTTAATTGTTTTCCGTGGAAGGCCGTGAAGCACTGAGAATGGGATTTGTAATTCATTGCTGTCATTTTCCTCTCAGGTCTCATTTTACTCATCTGTAAAATGTGAAAAAAGGGTTTTATATTGTGAGCCTTATTATAATGATTAAACATGGAAGTGTCTAAAGCAGTACCTAGAACATTCATAGGCACTAATTACTATTATTTTTGTTGTTTTCCTTACTATCAAATTCGTATAAACTTGATTTGTAAAGCCCCAGAAAAAGACTGGTATAAAATGTGGCAGACATTTTATTGCTGTCTTTTTCTAGAACTTTCCATCACAGGTCATGGTAGTGGCAGGATAAGAGGAGGTAGGGTCAGTTGGCTGTATTCATGTCTTATTTCCACAAATGTTTATTGAGTGCCTACCATGTATAAGTGTCATGAGAAATATCTAGAGAGCTGGCAAATACTCCAGGTGAATAGTTGTGAGGGTTAGATTTACAACTGAAAGCCTCAATCCTCAAGTTCATACAAAGCCTACTCTTACATTTTCAAGGTGGTGGGGGTGTTCTGGATTTTATCCATCTATAGTTCATCCTCCTGGGAAACCCACAAAAAAAAAAAGTGACAAATGACCCAGACAGTTTCATCCAAGAGCTTATGCCATTCTTAGAGATTTCTTTAAATGTCCACCAGTAACCTTGTAAAAACAGTGTTACATCTTTTCTTAATTGAATTCACCAAAAAGGACGGCCGACAAACCCATTCTTATCCCTCTACCCTCTCAGTCATTGTGGAAGCCTCTGTTATTAAAATATTTCTTATAGATGGGTAATTCATATCACACCTATAATAAATCTTTCCATTTTCCCCAGGATGCAAATGTGAGAAACATCAAAGAAATTCAATTATAAAAACCTATTTTCATTCAGTTAAGGACAGGAAAATTTATTATGGGTTGTTATTCACCGTGTTTCACATGAGCATAAATGAATTCAATTTCAACCAAAGTATCTGTCCTAATAGGTTTTGACTAGACTAAACCCAAGCATGATAGTCTGAGAAGATGCAAGCAGTACTACAAGTATGCTAAAGAAATTTGTTGCTAAAAATCTCACAAAAATAAGTTGGCTACCTAGACACATTTAGGATTTGGCTCTAGGCCTGCTTATTTAGGCATAACAGTGATGATGTAGTTGAGAGGCTTAAACATCCACTTTAACAATCTAGTCTTATCTGAAAAGAAGAGTAAGGAGGGACGCCCTCTGGGTAGGTACCATGTGTTTCTCACAGATTTCTGCATTCTCTTTCTCAAGCTCTGTTCTACAGAACTAGGTGCTTGGGCATCTTGATATGGAGGGGCCTGGCCTTCTTTGTCCTGAGATGGATTCTGTATGGGCCAGTAGGATAGCCTTTCTCTAAAAGGCTTCTTCCCTCTGCTCGCATATTACAGGAAGCAGCTTGACGGAGGTCTCACACTTGCCCCCTGACAGGGACTGAATGACGTGTGAAAGGGAAGCTGCTCCAGATGAAGTACAAAGCAAGTTAGTACAGCACCCCCTGTGGCAATGAGGGGGCTGCAATTGGAGAGAGAATATTGCCATAACCTTTTATAAGGTAATGTTATTGTCAGATCCATGACTCCTGGGTATACTTAACTTCACTCCCTACATATGCTGTAGAGCACTGTTGGCCAAAAGAACTGTACAAGAATCGTTTGAGCTGTGTGAATAACAAAAACTCAAACATTTACATGTCTACTAACAGGAGAATGAGTGATTAAATTGTAGCATTTCATACAGTAGATTATTACAAAGTGGTGAGAACGAGTAAACCGTATCTTCATGTGATAACAAACCATATCTTCATGCAGTAACAATATTAAAAACAGAATACGAAAAAAATCACAGAACATTACATAAATAATATATATAATATAATACTATTTTTAGGTCGGTAGTAATTTTTATTAAGGCTACATTACATTATAACATTATGTAAGTTTCAGTTGTGCATCATTAAAAACTGACCTATGTATATACTACTTTAAGTTCACTGCTAAAAGTTCAGTGCTATCCTTCACCATACAGCTGACCCCTTTCATCTGATTTACACACCCACCATCCCTTCCCCTTCTGGTAACCAATAATTGGTCTCATAGTCTAAAGGTTTATTTTAGTTTATTTAGTTTATCCATTTGTTCGTTTTCTCTATGTACCGCATGAGAAAATCATACACTGTTTGTCTTTCTCCAGCTCACTTATTTCACAAAGAAAAATACCCTCTAGGTCCATCTATTTGTTGCAAATGGCATAATTTTATCTTTGTTTATAGCCAAATAATATTCCGTTGTTTACATATACCATATCTTCTTTACCCACTCATCTGTCAGTGGGCACCTAGGTTGTATCCAGCTTTTGGCTACTGTAAATAGTGCTGCAGTGAACATGGAGTGTATATATTTCTTTGAATTAATGTTTTTGTATTTTCCAAGTAAAGAGCCAGAATGGGATAACTGGAATGGATAATATTTTTATAAAACTCAAAATCATGCAAAAACAAAATAGATAGCATTTACCTCCAGGAACTGAATGTGAGATACAGGTGAGGTCAGTGCAGATATCATTTACCTCCAGGAGATTATGTGTTATGGGAAGAATGACTGAATATTAAAACCAGTACAAGTAGTTGGTGTGGTCTTCAGCTGACTAGTAGGTGTGCAAGAGGTCATTTCATTTCTGTGAAATAACACACAATAAGAAATAAAATTCCATTTAAAAAAAATCCTTACTTAAAACAAAGGGTCAGTGGACTCCAGCTCAACCCAGAGAGATGATTGGGTTATAACACATGGTGCTATTTCAGTTTATCTGCAGGTCTCGCTTTAAATTTGCCAGAGTTATTTTTAGGCCTGTTTCACATCTTTCGTAGGTCATGAATGAACTTCCATGGGTCACATTTACTTGATAAAGCTTGCAGGAACAATCTAAAATTGTCATGCTTAAAATATCAAATGGAATTGTACATATTCCCATTTGGGATCTCAGTAGTGTGTCCTTCTTCCTCCAAAGGGATTTCACAGATCTTTGCATGCAGACTCAGATTTAAGGGGGTGTTCATAGTGATAATCATGCAGTCTTTCATGCTGGTGAATTCCCACAGTAACTCTCTTATGAAAATTTTTTGCTATTTTCTACTTCAAAGTAGAGTCTATAACCTATTTTTATTTCTCAATGAGCTGGGAACATGGAAGAGGTTCTATGTGTTTAGGGTTTTGAGCTCTGGAGACTTTATTTATCAAATGTCTGAGGAATTGTATGAATGAGTGTATTCATTCCTCATATTTATCGTAGACCTATAACATTGAAAAATCAAAAATAGAGAAAAAGAAATATGACTTAGTAACTCTTAATCATTTCACAGCTTGTATCATAATAAAAAATGTTTGATCCCTTTTGTCCCAAACTTTGGGATTTTCATTACATCACAAAAAAAGTGCCAAAATGAAAAGAAGATATTAGAGTGAAAGTTCTAAAAAGGATCTTGTAGATCCTGATGGAGCCCTACTGTTGCAACTGTAGTTATAGCTGCCCAGTGATTAGAACATCCCATTAGGAGAGAAATTACTGGCTGTAAAAATACATTGACTAGTAGCTGTTACTCAGAGGTAGTCAGAGCATTCCGTGAGTTTCTCTTATTGATCGTTGTTCCCTGGCACACCTGTGGGAGCAGAACAGTAAGAAATGTTTTGATCGGAGAAAGAATGACCTTTTATGTGAAAGTGTTTTAATGCTGCGTTACATGGAAATAACTAACTGAAAGGATAACAAAGAGGGGGATAAAGCCTTATCATTTTGTAACCTATGGGGAAATGGGTATTTTTATACTTTTCTACAAAATCAGGGCCTGGTAAAATTCTTGAAGTTGGCTTTGCAATGTTGTGGGTTGTTTTTTTTTTTTAATTTTGCCTATTTTTTTAAGATTTATTTATTTATACATACAAGCTGGGGTACAGGCCAGAGGCGTGGGGTGGTGAGAGGGTTCACCAGAGACAGAGTGGTGAGCAGGACAGGCAGATCGACAGAAATACACTGCTGAGGGGAGCAGCGGGCAAGGCAGGAGAGGTCTGCTGCGCCATGTGGGAATCTCTCCAGCGGGGTGTCGAACTCACGTTGCCGCACCAACAGCACAGCGCTTAACCACTGTGCCACCAGGGAGGCCCTGCAATGTTGTGTTCTTCATTGGAGTAAAATTTAATGATAGCACACAGCCAATGAAATACACACCCCAGCAGTCATGGGGTCTTCAGTGTGCTTCTCTGTGATGCATCCAGGAGTTGGGGTCCCCATGGTGACAGTGAGGACAGCATACAGCTTAGATATGCCTACCTCCATGCACTGTATTTGCACCTATTTTATCTCCTTCCTTGCACCAACATTCTCAAGTCTCCGCAGTTTATAGCTGAGGAATCCAAGGCCCAGACTGTTAATATGACACAGTGAGTATGTAGCAGAATTCAATTCTGTGCCATGAGGAGGTTTCCAACAGTGTCAGTGACAGGTGGGTGATAAAAGGGGCTTTGGTCGATCTTCTGGAAGAATTCAGAAATTTGAAGCATACCTAATAGAGTAATTAATCAGTAACTCCTTAATAAAAACCAAGGGCAGGGGAGGCAGTTAGCTATTGGCAAAGGGGCTTTTGGTGGAGGGTAAGTGAAGCTTGTGTACATGTGAAGGTGTGCTGTTGTCTGTCCATGATTATGTAGCAGTGTAAATAGTTGACAAATCAATAAAAATTGGAAGAGTGGGGGAAGAAAGTAAGAACCAGTTTCCACACAGAGGCATTGCAATAGTAAAATTAAAAGCCGTCATGACTGAAGGTAATTGTATCAGCGTTTTTCAGCCAGAGTTTAACATATGGATCCAAATCTGGCTTGCTTTTTCCTTGTGAAAGGATTTTATATCTTCTCTCAAAAAGCATTTCTTGATGTTTGCAGTTTGCTCTGTTACTCAACAATTTCACTCAACAGATTTAATCAGGTGACAGCTCAGTAAAGCAACATGTTGCCAGTGAAATAACCTGAGTGTACTTGAGTCTGTCTTCTTCAGCTCACCCAAGCTGAGTGTCTGGTGTTGACAATCAACGTGAATCACGGATTGCGCACACAATGCAGGACATGCTGTTCTAATCCCCCAATTACAGAACAAAGCCAAAAGTTATTATCACCCTGGAGAATAGACTTTCAAGTCTGGAGACATAAAGAAACAGTTTGATAATTCAAATAGCTGATTAGACCTAAAAAAAATAAATTGGAAGTTTCTGTGTACCTGCAAGGTAGCAGATGTTTCTCTGAATTCTTAGCTATAATTTTGTCAAAGAACCAAATATTAGTGATTCTCAGAGATAAAGTGTGTGGACTCTGGAGTTGGACTCACTAAGTTCAAGCCCCAGCTCTGTTGTTTTCAATCTATACAACCTTGGAAATACTTGAAACTTTCTATTTTCTCTTCTGTAAAGTGGGGGAAATGGTATTCCCTACCTCCTAGACTTATCATGAAAATAATCCCTACCTAGGAATTATATTAGTGTGCGTCACGTAAGGGCAGCATACATGTTTTGCTGTTACAGACCTGTCTCATTTTATTACACCTGGCTTTATTCACTTCTCAAGTATTAGGTTGTTTTTTTGTTGTTTTTGTTTTTTACAAATTGAGAGTTTGTGACAATCCTGCCTCAAGCACCTTTGTTGCCACCTTTTGCCAATAACCTGTCATCATTTGTGTGTCTGTCACATTTTGGTCGCTCTCACACTACTTCAGACTTGTCGTTACTATTATATCTTTTATCGAGATCTGTGATTAGTAATATTTGATGCTACTATTACAGTTGTTCAGAGGCACCACAGGCTCCACCTGTATAAGACGGTGATCTTAATAGCTAAATGTCGTGTATGTTGTCACAGCTCTGCCAACTCACCATTCCCTCTGTCTCCCTCCTCTCCTTGGCCCTTTATATTCCTTAAGATAAAACAATATTGAAATTAGGCCAGTGAATAACCATGCACTGTCTTCTAAGTATTCAAGTGAAAGGAGGCGTTGTAAGTCTTTCACTTTAAATCAAAAGCTAGAAATGGCTACATTTGGTGAGGAGGGCATGTCAAAAGCTGAGATAGGCCAAAACGGTAGGCTTCGTGTACCAGTTAGCCAGATTTATGAATGCAAAAGAAAAATTCTTGAAGAAAATTAAAAGTGCTGGGGCCTCCCTGGTGGTGCAACAGGTTAAGCGCAGCACTGAAGCTATCCAGAGCCACTGCAGCACGAGTTCGATACCCGGCCAGGGAGCTTCCCACATAGCACAGCAGACCTCTCCTATCTCACCCGCTGCTCTCCTCAGCAGTGTATTTCAATCAGTCTGCCTGTTTTGCTCCCCACTCTGTCTCTGGTGAATCCTCTCACCACCACCCTCACACACCCACTTCTGGCCTGCACTCCAACTCTTGTATGCATAAATAAATCTTTAAAAAAAGAAAATTAAAAGTGCTTACTCCAGAGAACACACAAATAGTAAAAAAGTAAAACAGCCTTACTGCTAAATGGGGGAAGTTTTAAACCAGATAACAACATTCTATTAAGCCACATCTGATCTAGAGCAAGTTCCTAAGTCTCTTCAATTTTGTGAAGGTTTGGGGTGGGGGGGCGGCGCAGGAGACCCTGAAGGTGCATGAGGTTCGAAGAAAAAAGCCATCTCCATAACTTGAAAGTACATGGTTTTCAATGTTGATGAAATAGCCTTCCATTGGGAAAAAATGCCATTTGAACTTTGATAGCTAGAGAAAAGTCCATGCCTGGCTTCAGAGCTTCAAAGGTCAGGCTGACTACTTGTTCAGGGCTGTGCAGTACCCATTTATCATTCCAGAAATCCTTGGGTCCTTAAAAATTGTGCTTGGGTCTACTCTGCCTGTGCTCTATAAATGCAGTAACAAAGCCTGGACAATAGCACAGCTGCTTTCAACATGGTTTACTGAACATTTTAAGCCTACTTTTGAAACCAATAACACAGAAAAAATGATTTCTTTCAAAATACGACTGCTCATTCATTGACAATCCAAGAGCTCTGATGGAAATGTACAGAATGAATATTATCTTCATGTCTGCTAACACAATATCCATTCAGCAGCCCATGGGTGAAGGAGTCATTTCAATCTCCACGTTTTGTTCTTAATTAAAGAAATACATTTTGTAAGTCTGTAACTGCCATAGATAGTGATTCCCCTAATAAATCAGGGCAAAATAAACTGAAAAGCTGGAAAGTATGCCATTAAGAACTTTCATGACTATTGGGAGGAGGTCCAAATATCAACATTAATAGTTATTTGAAGAAAATGATTCCCACCCCGATGAATGCTTTTGAGCAGGTCACTTCAGTGGAGCGAGCAAATGTCGATGTGATAGATACAGCAAAACAACTGTAATTAGAAGTGGAAGCTGAAGATATGACTGAATTGCTGCAATCTCACCATCAAACTTGAAGAGATATGGAGTTGCTTCTTAGAGATGAGCAAAATAAGTCGTTTCTTAAGATGGAAACTACTCCTGTAGTTTCACACTAGCTCCTGTTGTGAGCTTTGTTGAAATTACAAGAAAAGATTTAGAATATTACTTACACTTAGTTGATAAAACAGCAGTAGGGTTTCAGAGAGTGGACTCCAATTTTGAACATTCTGTTGTAAGTAAAATGCTATAATACATCACATTCTACAGAGAAATCTTTCTTGGAAGAGTCCATTGACAAACTTCGTTGTTGTTTTATTTTGAGGAATTGCTATAGCCACCCCAAAACTCGGCAACTGGTGGCCTGGTCAGTTAGCAGACATCAGTGTGGTGCAGAGACCCTCTAACCAGCAGAAAGATTACAGCTCACTGAAGGCTCAGTTGATGTGTAGCCTATTTCAGCAATAAAACATCTCTAATTAGGGTAAAAATGTTTTTTAGACATAACGTTGGACACTTAATAAACCACAGCATAGTGCAAACTAAATTTTATATGCACTGGGAAATAAAAACCTGTGAAACTCACTTTATCGTGTGGTCTGAATAGAACCCATGGGGTCCTGAGGTGGTGTGTATTAATAATGCATCCATATGTTAAAATTACAAAAAGAGATCCATGAAATTAAGTTTTTCACAAAGTGGCAACTGCAAAGATGTCTGTACACAAAGTTTCCATTCCTTTGTGCTCTGATGAAGCTTTCCATGTTCAGTAATTAAGAAAAAAAACATAAAATTTACTTTTAGCATTTTCAGCTTTCTGGCCTCAACTCCTCTTCTTTTTTCCACTCCTCTGCCCTATTTTAGGAGGCTGGTATTTTTTGAAACCTCATCATAGCATGCTTATTCATCCATTTAACCAGTATTTATTGGGTAGCTACTGTGTATTTGTCCCAAAGACAGTCAAAGATGACTTTCTGGAGGAAGCAATGCCTAACCTTAATTTTAAGGGAGACATAAGATGTAGCCAGGCAAAGCTATTACAAATTTAAACTTTGGTGTCCAGGTACAAAATAACATTTGTTTGACGAATGGAAACTAAAAGATAATAGGAATGGGGCTGTAGTTCTACAGAATGAGGATCACACAGTCTTCATTGTGTAGAAATAAATGTGACTATGGGGTCTTCCCATTCTCTGGGTAAGTTGACTTCAGTTCATTCTTTAAAAAATAAATAAGTGATAGATAATGTCTGTCCATCTCATAGTGTTGATAAGGTCTAGTCCATGTTGGATCCTGATTACACAAGTCCAACATTTTCAAAAGTCACATTCTGTTTGGCCCTACATTGGTGCCATGATAAAATCAAGTCTCGCCAGCGTATAGAAGATCACTATTTTTTAAAGTCTCAGAAAATATTAATATAATAAATCTAGCCACTCTAGAAGATAAGATTGCATGAAGGCAAGGTTCTTTTTTGTTGTGGCTATAATTATTATTATTTACCAAAATGGCAGAGTTGTTAAAGGTTTCTCTTTTTGTAGACCTTTGGAGACATAAGTGATACGTACTTATATGCTTAAAGAAATGTCCTCAAGAAAACAAGTGTGCACTTCATTGATGCTAGATATTTCCAAAAGCTTGTACACACAGAACTAGTCTTTCAGCTCTTGCATTGCTTTAAAGGAGCTCATTGCATGTGGATTTCTTAGGCAGCCACATAGAGCTAGTATGTGGGAAAGCAACCTTTGACAAATTGTAAAGGTCTATGAAGTTGCATATTGAAGTGCCAAAACCAAAGTGCCAAAAATACTTGCTAAAACAATTACTGTGCCAAAAATACACACAAATTAAATTTGTTGCAGAGTAACTCAGCAAGACACTTAAAGTAGAGTTTCAGTGGCTCATAGGTCTCAGATAACTAGCAGGCAGTAATGTGAGATTAGACGTATTTTCTTTTCTACTTTCCTGTTCAACATTGCTCTTTTATGAGTCCAGTAATACGTACTTAGGGCTATAAAAAAAAATTGGTGATAATGAAATGAGAAAAAGTGAGTGGGAACTACACTGGCTTGCCTCATACAAAGTCCACAAGGCCCGCATTGGTAAAATAAGGGTAACAGTTCCCTCAGGCACGCCACATCTGTAAGCTGTCATAACTACTGTTGCCACCTCAGTCACCTCAGGTGTGACAAAAGATCAGCCTTTTCTTGAGCATTTATTCCTGGAGTTTGAAGCCATTCCTTGGAAGCCTTCAACCTGGTTTGGGTCTGCCCTGTTGTTGTGAATCCAACGTAGCAGGAAGACAGCCAAACAGACATCAGATAACAAATGGATGGCCATTGACAAAAGTCTTGCAAATATAAAGCCCTGCCACCATTCTCAGCCCTGGACTGCAAGGAGATTTCTAGTGAAAAGCATCTAGTTCTCTCCACTTGGCTGGCATCTGGTGACCAGGCATACAGGCATTCCCCCTGCCTACGCTAGTAGGAGCGTGACCAGTTTCTCTTCTTCTGCCAGTCAGGCCTTGGTCACAGATCTGCTCTTCATTTTCCCAAACTTGTATCAAGCATGGCTCTCCTGTGCCCTCCCAGGTTCCGGGGCCACAAGGTAAGCTCCCGGGGGCTCCCTAAAGCGAGAATCTCTCACAAGAACGAGAGAATAGACAAGCTCAACCCTTCCTCTTTGAATTGGATCTGAGAATCACAGCACAATTTTCCCCAATTCTTAGTCTCCCTTCCCTTCTAATACCCTCTTGTAGAAGCTAGTACATATTGTAGATTGGTATTTCGGTTATATATTCCAGTGTAACATCTTACAGTAAGAACTTTAGTGTTGCTATGAGAAATGAATAAAATAATGTACCTAAAGCATTTATCACCATGCTTAGTACATTCTGTAGGAGAAACCATATTATTGTCATGGCTGATGTGAAAATTATTTCTTTGAAATAAGCTCTGTTTAAGCACCTCTCCTTTTTTGTTCTCTTTGTTACCTATTTTCCTCTCCTTTAGAGAAGTATACCTGTCTGGTATGCATGAAAGAATATCATTTGCTAACTTAAAAGAGGCAGTTCCATTTCAAACATTCAGTTGTCAATTTAGAAATATGTTGACATTAAGGTTCTTTTTATATTTTCCTCACACTCACTGGGGTGAAATGAATCAGATTTCCATTTCCAATCCAAGTGAACATTGGAAGTGGTGATTCTATTATTTCCTATTTGCTAGCACCCAAGGTTTTAGAAGAGGTGGCATTCATTTCATAATATATATATATATAATGATATCTCACAGTCTGACCCCCAAAATTCAGAATCCAGCCTAAATTAATATTTGCATACAAGACAATATGCTTCAGAGGTAGAGTTTGTGGTATAATAGCAGAGAAGCTTCCCCAACAAAAGAACAAAGAAATTCTGCATAGGGTAATAAGAAAACATTTTTTCCAAAAACATGTGAGGTTGAATACCTCATATCTAGGTATACTACATACGAAAAGGGAATAGGGTGATTTTAACTATATTGTGGAGTTCAAAGAAGGATAACAGTTGAAGAGAGCCCTGATGGGACCTGTGGCTTGGGGGCTTAGGAAGGAAACCAGTTTTTGTTTTTTGTTTGTTTGTTTTTTTAAAAAGATCATTTTTTTGTGATATGAATAATTCTTTTTTTTAAAGATTTCTTTATTTATACATACAAGCTGGGGTACAGGCCAGAAGCATGGGGTGGCGAGAGGGTTCACCAGAGACAGAGTGGGGAGCAGAACAGGCAGATCAGAAATACACTGCTGAGGGGAGCAGCGGGCGAGGCAGGAGAGGTCTGCTGCGCCATGTGGGTTTCTCCCTGGCTGGGCGTCGAACTCACTTTGCTGCTGCCAATAGCCCCACAGTGCAGCGCTCAACCGCTGCACCAGCAGGGAGGCCCGGAAACCAGAGTTTTAACAACCACAAAAGGGCAGTTGGGTTGGTGTTCCATTCATGTGAAGCACATCACTGGTAATAAGATCCCCATTCTTGGCAAATGTGCTAGGCATGATAAGCCGTCTATATAAAGCAGATAACTAGTAATGAGATCCCCATTCTTGGAAAATACACATGGAACCTTTACTAATATTGACCATATGCTAGTTAACATGCTCAGGAATTTCAGAGTCTTTAAATGATACAGAATATGTTGTCTGAATTCAACAAGTTAAGCTAGAATTCAAAAGCAATCAAACAAATCATGAAGCCCCCATTCTTTTCAATAATAAGAAAAATAGCTTCTAAGTTATCTATTGACTAAAGAGGAAATCACAAGGGAAACTAAATTATTTTAATGAAGGGTAATAAAATACATATGAAAACCTGTAGTGCATCTAAAACATTGCTTAGAGAAAAAATTATAGCCTTCAATTTAGAATATTAAGAATATCAGAGAAGAAGGTAAAAATCAGTTAGCTAAGATTCATCTCATGAAGTTAGAAAATGCACAGGAAATTAAACCCAAAACAGCAAAAGGAAATAAGAAAATAAAGACAAAGCAAATAAATGAAACATAAAACAAATATGCAATAAAGTCAGTGCTTTTCAAAAGTCAGTACTTTGAAAAGACAAAGTTGTAAAAAAGATACCGCAATCCTATCAAAGCTATCAAGAAAATATAGAAATAACCAATATGTAGTATAAGCAGGGACATTATTATAAATCAAAAATAATAAATTATAATTTGAAGAATTATAATTTGTTAGTATGTTCCTTGATATGTTGTAATAAGAATGACTCTTCACATCTTTGACCTTCCCCCAAGCACTGTAACCATAAGAAAAATAATAGAAAACCTGAAGTGAGGTAAATTTTACAAAATACCTGACCAGTAATACTCAAAGTGACCTAGATCATCAAAAACAAGGATAGTTTTGAGAAGTGAAATATGACAATGAAATGTAACGTGATCCTGTGGATGAGATCCTTCAATAGGTGAAAAAACATTAAGGAAAAACCAATGAAGTCAATTGAAGGATTGAGTTTAGGTAATAATGTCAATATTCATTGGCTATGACAGATGTACCCTTTAATGTAAAATATGAACAATAGGATATATTGGTTCTGGAATATGAATATTGTGGGAACTTTTTGTACTCTGCATTTTTTTTGTAAATCTAAAACAGAAACTTTTAAGAAAAATTATATTATTAATAATACAATGCCAGTAAATTATAAATTTAGATGAAATGGACAGATTCCTAAAAGCACAATTTATACAAACTGACATAAGAAAAATAGAATATGTTCATAGCCCTGTAATTATTAAAAACTTACATTTGTAATTTAAAGCCTTCCTACTAAAACAATGAGCCAGAGAATTTCACCGGTGAATAATAACAAATATTTAAGAGAGAAATAATACCATTCTTGCACAAACTCTTCCAAGGTATTAAAATAGAGCACTTTTTAACTTGTTTTCATTCTACAAAACTTGATAAGAACATTACAAGAGAGAATAACTGTAGGCCCGTATCACAGACACAGAATCTTAATATCTTAGCAAACTTAGTCTAGCCATATATGAAAAGATTGAAACACTATAATACAACCAAGTTGAGTTCATTTCAGGATTATGATGTTGGTTTAAAATTTGAAAATCCATCTGTGTGATTCATCACAGCATACACATACAGTAAAGGAGAAAAGTATCTCAATAGATACAGAAAATGCCCTGTTTATGTTAAAAATTAGCAACTAGAAATAGAATGGAGCTTCTTTGTGAGTATAAAAAATAAAAAGAACCTAAGTAAAATGTCATAATAAGTAAGTTTGCCAGGTCACTAGGTACAAGATCAGTTCATGAAAGGCAATTTTATTCCTCTAGAGCATGAATAAGCAATTAGAAAATTTTCAAAAATTCAAGATACATATATAATACATAAAAATTCCTTGATACTTAGAAATAGACATATTGAAAAATATAACAGACCTACAGACAGAAAGCTGTAAAATGTTATTGAAGGAAATTAAATAAACTCCTTGAATCCATCTGGAATTAATATAACTTAGGATACGAGGTAAAGATGATTTCACTTAACTTTTTTCCAATTAATGAAGCATATTAACTGAACATTCCTTTTCTGACTTGAAATGTCCTATTTCTCATACACTAAAAAAAAAAAAGTTCATTTATTGTTAGGACTGTTTCTAGGCTAGTTGTGTTGATTAGTCTAATTTTGTACTAAAATGAACAATTTAAATATTATTGCTTTATACTGTATTTCATTATCCGATAAGACAATTCCATCATTAATCTATTTTTTTTAAAGATTTATTTATTTATACATACAAGCTGGGGTACAGGCCAGAGGCATGGGGCGGCGAGAGGGTTCACCAGAGACAAAGTGGGGAGCAGAACAGGCAGATAAGAAATACACTGCTGAGGGGAGCAGTGGGCGAGGCAGGAGAGGTCTGCCGCACCATGTGGGATTCTCCCTGGCTGGGTGTCGAACTCGCATCGCGTGCTGCCGACAGCTCCACAGCCCAGCGCTTAACCGCTGCGCCACCAGGGAGGCCCCATTAATCTATTTTTCAAAATTCCTTATTGCTTGAGATGAGCTTTAGAATTTTTTCATTGACTCTCCCTCTAAAAACAATAAGAATTTTTAAGAATTACAAAATAACACAAAACAGAAAAACAACCAACTCTGTCAATTAAACTGAAGAGGGGAGGAGTTGAAGTGTGTTTATGTTGTTAAGTCTTTCCATCCAGAGAACTGGAGTGGATTATGCTCACTGAAATAAATCAGAAGGAGGAAGACAAATATGGATAGTGTCATCTGTGGAACGTAGAGAAATACAGCAAAGAGTCAGATAAAACCAAACAAATAACAACTTAGAAATCTAACTGTAGAACTGAGAGAAGTGGGTGGGGGGAGAGGAGGAAGGGAGAGAACAGGGTGGGCAGGGAGCACAGTGCATATGGTAGAGGACTGTGGGTGCTTTGGTGGGCAGTGTGGTGTAGTATCAACACCTGAAGGGGGAGATCCTGCACCTCCAAAACAAACAACATTGTAAACCAGTGTTACCTCAATAAATAATAATAATGAAATTATATAAGTAAAAAAAAAATCTTTCCATCCAGTTTTCTGTAGTATAACTGTTCTTGGTGGCCCATTGTGAGCCATGGTAAAACATGAAATTACTAAATCTGTAATAAGAATTTCACTAATTCTTGCAGGATTTTGTTTTGCAGTGTCCTGTATTCAAATTGCAGCGCCATCTCTCTGGCTGTGGTAACCGTGGGTCATATCATGAGCTTCGATTTCCTCATAGAAAAATCTTTTTTGGGGGGGGTTCTCTGAGAATTGAAGGAGACTTTAGAAAGTTTTAGACCTAGTCTAGCACAGGGTTCCCATCCAAAGTGTACTTACTGGCTGGTGTTCTTGTTGCTGCTGGTGGTACTATTGTTCTCTGTAGCACTTAGTTCACTTCTTTGACATGAAGGCACTCAATAAATATTCATCAAATGAATATCCAAATCTGTGTTCTGACATTTCCGGTAAAGAATTTTAATTCTCTTTAATCCATTTAGGATTCTACCGGAGAGTAGCGATAACAGGGAGGTAAACGTGAACTTCCTCAATAGCATAGAGGAACATGCACTGTCACTTCTCTGTGTGGATGCTCCCAGTGATTCCAGAGTTCAGTGTAGACAACAATAAATTCCTAGCCCAAACAGCCAAAAATTCCACTTTCCCTTACTAAGAACAAGTGCATAAAGTTAGAGGGGAAATATTTGGGGACAGTTTTAGAGAAACCAATTCACTCATTTCAAAGAAACATCAGGAGAGATTCATTTATTTTTGTCTAGATGCTAGTAGTTAAGACTTACCTGTTACCATACCTACAAAAATCTCAGACACTGAAAAATGCATGAAGTTCTAGGAGAGATTCAAGGAACAGAAGGTGAGCAAGAAAATGGGGCTTTGCGAGTCCTTATTCCCCAGCTCTTCCTAAGGCTTGCTCGTGCATTGTGAGCAGATAGTAAATGGTATTGTCAGATTAAGCTGAGATGGTAACAACAGCATTTAAAAAAAAAAAAAGCCTCAGGTTCATTCTGTATTCAAGGTGGGCTTCTGTAGAACAATTTGTTTCACAACCAAAAGTTGACAGAACAAATCCAAAACATTTCTGTGTACATGTTTACATGTGCAGCGATTGGCATCCGTGGTGGGTCTGAAGGTGTGCCTGAAGTCCCTTATGCTTTTTGTAACATTTTCAAATTCATTGCTGTCTTCCAGATGACAGGAAATTCAGGTCTGCCTTCCTCCTGGGAGATCTTTATTCACAGACAAGTCAAAAACCCTTGACAAAAGGCAACCAAGGGAACTTGTTGACCTTTTAGCTGTCTGGCTAACATCAGTGCAAGTATTGTTCCCTGATAAAACAAGAAATTCAATTTAAGGGGAAATTTAGAAGGCATTTGAGGCACTCTCATTTTATTTTACCTCTTGGGCTGTCTTTCAAACTGAGAACAAATGTAAATAAACAAGAACTGCTCTCATTCCACAGATTCAATAACAAGTATCTGGTCTCACAGCTTGATGTAAATGAAATATTGTCTCCTTATTTATCTTTCCTTTCAACTGCTTGGTGAATTTTTTTCCTTACTCTTTCACACACACACAATTTATTAAGAAGTTAAAAGCTTTACTTCTTTGACTAGATAATTGTTTTCTCCCCTCTCCCCCATCATTTGTTACATCTTGAAAAGCTGTTTTCTTTTATACATGGAAGGAAAAGGACAAATCATATCCCAACAATGCACTGACATATCCGTTACATGTGTGATGTTTCCAAAGTAAAGATTTTGCCAGGAAGAGTGCTTGCTAATCTTCTAATTATGCAGTGACTTATTTAGTTTGTAATATTTTCTATTCAAACAGTGTTGTAGAAGGTTTTTCTTATTTCTGTTCCGCGTCAGGCACTGTGCTAGACATCTACAGTCAGATCAGACAAGTTGCTTTCTGAAGGAAGTTCAGTGCACGTCAGACCTATGAGTTCCCCAAAAGGCATAAGTTGCATTCACAGATAGGAAAGCAAACTCCCCAGCATGAAGCATTCACAAAATACTCTGTTTCTCCTTAGTAGAATCTCCTGTTCCCATAATTCTACAGAGACCTCACATTTGCTCTATTCCAGCTAAATTTGGCACTTTTGAGGAATATAATAATTCATTGTGCTATGGGGGTGACTTGGAAGATGCTGGAAGAAAAAGGAGAGAAAAGTCTTTTTGAGATCTATCAAATCTAACTTTATTAAAGCAGGTTTGAAGTAATTATGTGACACAATGTAGGAAAGCGTAATAATGGAAAATTTCTTACTGCCTATAGAATGATCAGTTACTAAAAGGTAGTGCCATAGTATCTGCACTAAAGATCCTTACCTTCTTAAGAGCAAAAATTGTTAGGTGGGGAACGAGTTGGGAAAGTTGGCTTGGATAGAGTTTTGTCACTGATGACTCCAGCAGGGACCCCAGTAACGGAGGCCTGCGTTACTGTGCACACATCAGGCCTTGATTTAAATAGAATTACAGAAACCATGAGCACCCTCGTCTCTTTGCAACATCTTAGAATTTCTAAGCATAATTCTGAAGGACTCGTGCTGTTTACCCAGTGCCCTTTAAAAAAAAATGATTGGAAGCATTCTTTTTATTTTTTTTTAAAGATTGATTTATTTATGCATACAAGCTGGGGTACAGGCCAGAGGTGTGGGGCAGCAAGAGGGTTCACCAGAGACAGAGTGGGGAGCAGCACAGGAAGAACGACAGAAATACACTGCTGAGGGGAGCAGCGGGCGAGGCAGGAGAGGTCTGCCACGCCATGTGGGAATCTCCCCGGCCGGGAGTCGAACTCGCCTCGTCGCTGCCGACAGCTCCACAGCGCAGCGCTTAACCACTGCGCCACCAGGGAGACCCCCAGCGCCCTTCTTATCCCTTAGTACCAAGCTAAAGCCTCAGCAGTGAATGTGGCAAGCCTTTGGCATGATCAGACCATGAGGCAGAGCAAAGCCCCTCCCCTGGTCTGGGGGTTGCACCAGGGGAGTTAACACCCTGGGCTTTCAATTTGTTTTCACTTAGACTTCATAAGAATTAACTTTACATCACATTCTAGTACACATGCACACACAGAGATTAGTCTCAAAATGCAAAGAAAAAAAAATTTTTTTAAAGATTTATTTATTTCTGCATACAAGCTGGGATACAGGCCAGAGGTGTGGGGTGGCGAGAGGGTTCACCAGAGACAGAGCGGGGAGCAGAGCAGGCAGATCAGAAATATACTGCTGAGGGGAGCAGCGGGCGAGGCAGGAGAGGTCTGCTGCGCCATGTGGGAATCTCCCCAGCCGGGCGTGGAACTCACATCGCGAACTTGCGTCGCCGCTGCTGACAGCTCCACAGCACAGCGCTTAACCGCTGCACCACCAGGGAGGCCCTCAAAATGCAAAGAAAATTTTTGCAAAAAAAAAAGAGAATTATATTTACAGCATGCGCTGTATTTTCATTTTTGTTTCTTACTTGACCCTTACTTGATATTTTTAAATTTCTGGTTTTGATCCACTAAGTTGATTTTACGATCCAGTGGTTCACCACCTATGATTTAAAAATAATCCTAATTTACCCACCCACCTCCCAGCACATGCATGTACATGTACGTACGTGTACACACACACACACACACACACACACACACACACACACACAGCCTAGCTGGCTCAGTGCAATTTTGAGACTGCTGATAGATACTCAGTCCATGTGGTATAAACAAGGAAATGTTCTACCACCTGTGAAACTTCATATGCTCAGTAAGAGGTACGCCAGATTGCTCAGAATTTAAGGTCTTTTTAACAGGAGATGTTTGAACAGTGTTCTGAAGGAAGCAGAGCATCAGTCTCCAGCTCTCTCTCCAGAGAGATTAAAAAGGGTAGAAGGAAGCTGAAATGGTTACTCTGTCTCTGGCTTTGCCCCCGACTCTTTCTCACAGTGTTTATGGCACATACATGTGTTCAGGTGTGATTTAACCATGTTTTTTTTCTTTATAAGAATGACTTACCTCTGAAGTCGCACCTTCCAGTAGCCATGACACCATTCATTAACCATCCTGTTAAGTGTGTCTGTTGTCTTAAACTTTAGCCACTAAACCAACCCTTACAGGGGGTGGCAGGGACTGTCCAAGTCCTGCTTACTCTGGTACCCACAGTAACTTGCATGTTCCCTTCCCTCTGCCTTCTGTACAGTGAGGGTCACAGTTCCAACAAAAGTAGATGTTGTGCATCAGTAACAAAGGACAGGAATCGTGTTTCACTCGTCTTTATGTGTCCTGAATATAGCTAAGAACCTGGGATGTAGCAGTCACTCAAGTACTTGGGAAGGGAAGACGGATGGATGGACGGACAAACAGATGGGTGGTTGACATCAGAAAACTTTTCAAAATTCTTTATCTCAGCCAAGCTAAAGATTGCATGAGAGTCTCTCATTGGGGAGAAATCTGCCTTTTTATGAATTAATTTGTTTAGTTTTAATTGTTTTAATTTTATGACCCATCCATACTTACAGAGTAGAAAAGGCAGAAATACAGATACATATTCATTTGTTTAACAAATGTAAGTGTTCCCCCATTGTATGCTTAGTCCTATTTTAGTAAAACATCTGCCCTAAGCCCTTAATATGTACTTGGTCATATACAACCCATGTGTGAGCCCTCCATCCAAGCAGATTGTAGACACATCCACCCCATTTGTTTAGCACCCAAATCCAACCACCACACACAGCAGAAGTTTTCTTACTCATCTGTAGGCAAATCAACTTTTGTTTGAAGAAATGAGTATGACAGTGGATTACTATTCAAGTTTAAAAACAGATCTTCCCCTCAGCCTCTCCCAATTAACCCTTGAGACAGGTCCCAACGTCAGACAATTATAATGTCTGGATTTTAAATAGGACTTAGAGCCTATGAAAGATAATCCTGTAGATAATCTCTATTCATCCTCAAAGCGGTTCCATGAAGTAAGAGGGATTGTCCAGGTTCAGATTGATTTCAATCTGCTTTTGTTTCCCTGGTCTTTAATTTCCATCATTTGTTTTGGTAGAATACAGCTTTTTTTCCCTTGTAGTGGGCCAGAGAAGAATTTATATGAGCAAACTGCTGGGTAGTCTCAGTGTTGGCCAACCTCTGACATCAGCCAGACCTTATTACTGACAGTGTTCTCGAAATTATAAAAACGTTAACTCCCATTACATCCATATGGCCCTGGTCCTATTTTTGAATCCAGCCAGTTGGTGCTGGTCATCTCTTCAGTGCTAAAATATGCTACTTAGGGAGTCATGTTCAGAGCATTGAGGCAGTGCCTGGAGTGAGGGCCTGTTCCTCCAGGAAACCATACTGAAAAGAAATACTCGCACACACATGTGACTGAATTTTTATTTCATAAGTGAGAGCAAGAGATTAAGAAAGATTTGTGTAAAAGAGCCCCCTAAGAAGACGCCAAGAGGCAGGGAGTGTGGGGAAAAGCTGAAAGCACAGGCCTGTCACATTCCACTGAGCCGCCGGGGGAATGGGCTGCCAGCTGGTGAATAGGGCTCTTTCTTCCTCCTCATGATGCCCTGGTGCTGACCCCTTCCAGACTGAAGTTTAATATACTTTATATCTGCCACTTCTGGGGGATATTGCCACTGCTTTTGAACTGAGTCGACTCTAGCTGAAAAGTTTAGATAGAGTGATAGGGAATTAAGACGGCATTTGAGTACGTCTCCCTGAAGGGACTGATACTCCCTCACCCACTGGGAGATGGCCTCGCCTGCAGCATGTGGGGCTCTTGGAGTCCCCGTGTAGATGTGGCTCTCTGCTGCCGCGGCCAGTGCGGTAACTTACAAGATAGGCTGTCATTCTACAGTGATCAAATTTAACCACCTGCTTCCAACTCAGTTCTTAGCCCGGTAGCTAAAAGTGGAATTCCCCTTTCAGATTGCCTTGACTGGTTAGTATATTAGAAAAAGGATAAAATATGGTTATATAACTAATTAAAAAAAGGTCAATGTGCTTTCAGAACGACTTGTTTCTTTGACTCTACGGACATTTCAAAGTAGCATTTTATAGAGAAGCTATGGAAAGAAATAAAAGTCTCATTTTCTATTCCTATTTGCTCAGCTACTCAACATCGATTCCACTGCCTTTAGACCTTACTCTGATAGTGAAGAGGGGCCATATTGTCTTCCTGACTCACTTAGGGGACAGTTCTCATACTCTGCCTATCAGGAGTATGGCTTAAACTTTTGTTTGTATAAGGTCCTCAGGTGGGTTTACCATGAATTTCAGTATCTCAAAATCCTGGACTTAAATTTTTTTTTTTTTGTTAATATCTGCAGTATTTTGCTTAAACAAGGCTCCCACAATGTGTAAACTTCAAGTTTCGTAAACATTAGGCCTACCCGTGGCAAGAGCAAATTCACTGGGGCAAAGAGATAGATTTTCCTACCCTCAGTAAACCTCAGAGCCCACAACTCATGTTCATCGTTCAGACATACTTCCATGGAGGCTGAAAGAGAGCCTGGGTGCTTCTTGGAGTGTCTGCTCCATCTGTGAACTGTGACCGGAAAAGCTAATCCCGCTGATTGTTCTTTTGTTTGTCTGTTTTTGTTTTTATTTTATTTATTTTTTTATTGATATCTTTTACACTGGGCAACTTGGATCCAGAAACCCTCTCTGGAAGAGAATAGCTAATGAAGTTAACAGGAAAGATGGCTGTTTCTCCCATTTTCACTTGGGATCCTATAGATACAGAGATAGAGGCAGATATTTATATTTCTCTATGTATGTTCCATCATCACTATCCGTTCATTTGTTCATATTGTGGAACATGCAAGATGAACAACTAAGATTATAAGTGATTTAAGAAAGGTCACCTTGGGGAGAAGTCTGCAAAGGCAGTATCACTTCTTTTTATTGTGAAGTACCAACTTGTGTTTTTGCTTTGTTGTTTTTTTGTTTGTTTGTTTTTGAAAAAAAGCAGTTATTGATACTGACTTATTAAATTTGAAAACTGCATGGTCAGTTGCAGATTATTTTTAAATATTTCCGCAAGTTCCTGTCTGCTTTCACATCCAATAAATAGGCAACTAGTCTTGATTTTCAAGGAAGTGGTGTTGGCTCTTAATTAAAAATCTGTGAAATCCACAGAGACTGTCAAATTATTTTAAAGACCCCTTGTGAGAAATTTGCAATACACCTTTGAAATATGTCACAGCTGCCCTCTGATGAGGCTTGGGTTCCAGCGCGTGCCTCTCCAGCAGGCTGTGCCACCACCGCGGCCAGGTGGCATCAGCGTCCTCACAGCGTCCTCCTCCTGTCTGCCATGAGGGAATAACGCCGCATCTCCCCGGGAAGCTTCCACCGGTGGCTCGGAAGAAATGCGTCTGCAGAGAAGAGATGGCAGGCGTACTTGGAAACGTGAATTACTGCTGTCATCAGCACATAGCTTCTCCCTCCTATTGAACCTTTGACATTGAAGCAGTTTGCTTGCATGTAGTTACACTATTTGTAATTTTCCTGAAGCTTGCTGAAATACAGTCATCATTTTGGTTTGTGCGGAGCAGAAAATCTTTATCAACTTTGTGAAAAGGAAAGTGGCAAACTAATAAGTAAGCTATCTTAAAATGTTTGCAGATACCAGTTATCTACTTTAAGAAAATACCATCATACGTAACTATTGTAACTGAAACACACACGCACATACCCAGAGCAAATCTTTGCTGCTCTGAAGAAAAGCAGATAATCCTTATTTAGCGTTAAGCACACCCCCAAAGTGAAAAAGGATAGACTAGAAAAGGAAAGGAAAATACTGAGGATCTGTGTACTTGAACTTGCATCTTTTATATATAGCCCAGGGATAGAGTAGCCGTTGTGCTGATGATGAGAGAGAATTTATGAATATAAATTGTTTGGCTCTAACACTAAGCTCTAGGTTCCACTGGTGACTGTAAAATCATCCACTTGCAGGAAAACTTCTTTTTCACCTTCAAAAGATCTTCACAGGTTTTCTATCAACTTTTTACTATTAAAAAACCCATATGAATTTTTTCTTCTTAAACCCTTGGAAAGACATGCAGGAGATTCTTGATCAACTTATAGCCCAACAGTGTATGATGTTAAGAAATAAATTTTCAGTCATTTCAAAAAATATATCTTAAGTAACTGACTTGGTTGTACTATTTTGATAAGAAGTTATAAAGCACACTAAATAGGTAAATTTTGTGCTTCATGCATGTCACTTAAAATCAACATTATTCCTACCTATGATATGCAGCTGTTTGGGAAATACTAGCAGACACAGTTTTGTGGAAGAAGGTTTAATAGTCATGTTATAAAGTTATTTTTCTACTGTTGGTTATGTAGCAACTCTCCTAAAACAGCATTTTATTTTTCTTAAACATTTGATTTATTTAAAGACAATTTTATATGATGGAGTAAGAGACTTAACAAGAATGCAGGATAATACAGAATCACTAAAATTTCCAAGATTGTGATTGTTTGAGTTTTCAGATCGTGGGCATACAGTCAGTCTTCAACGTATATGTGCAGTGCTCTAAACTCACATCACTGATCCTTCTTTCCTGGGCTGTGACTGCCAGTACAGGCACAAAACCCAAGGAGGCAGGGACTCTGAGGTCGGACAGGTATACTTCTGTTTTGCCACGTACGTTTGCCTCTTCTTAGCCTTGGCCCTGTTGGTTCTAGCCCCATAGCAGTAAGCCAGTCTGTTCACTCTGCATGCAGATAGCTGCTCTCTTGTTCAATCATAGTTGTCCAGTCATATTTGCTCCCTAACTCTCCATCCACATGAAAGATAATGGAAATTGGTAGCTCTCTCTTCAAATTCTAATTTCAGACTAATAATTATGGAGATAATTTCTATTTTATATGGACAGAAAACTCATGCCATTTTACTAAGACAAATTTCTTCTTCATTTTGTGTGGGAAATATCTTAGATGCAAAAAATTCTACGACCCTGTTTTCCTGGTTACTTGGGGAAATTCGTGGTTTATGTCAAAACTGAAAATTTGACCAGAAGATCAGCGATCACTTTTTCCCATCACTGATGGTGACAGAAGTAAATAACAGTATCAGGACTCCCATAGCCCTCCATAGTCTTACAGTGCTTTTATTGATTTGTATTCATACCTCACTTTTAATGCAGAAACATGCTTTTCAAACTTATTTCTACCACTGAATTATTTCTACCACTGATGGAGGTGACGATGTCTTCCGTCCTTTGTGATATCTAAACAGGGATGACTCATGAAAACATAAAATCTTTTGCTGTAACAAGATATTTAGTAATACTGAGATTATTTAGAAACTGTGACGTTCATAAAATATTGTTTCATTCTAATATTATATATCAGATTCTAGTTTGAAAATTTATTGGTAATAGCATAGTAAAGTCCTATAAGGGACCTCTAGCAGTTGCTTACAGAAGAAGTCATAATTGCTTCTCAGTCAAAGCAAGGCCTAGTCAGGGGCACACAAAGTGTCACTTCTTTGTGTTGCAAGATTATTAGGATCCTTGGAAAGAAATATTTGGAGATTCGTTTCCAAAGCATTTCAAAAAGTCTGCATTATAGGGAGGAATGGGCTGTTTCCCCTGCGGAAGAATTTAAAATTGCACTTTAGAAAAAATTGTAGTAGAATTGCACTTTACACTGTTAGGGGTGCAACTTAAAGCACAGACTTGCTCATCTCAAGTTTCTGGATCATCACCTGTCCTTTTTCTGCAAAGCCCACCGCGTGGACCTTCCCTTTCACTGAATAATGATCATCCTGCTTTTTGTTTGTTTTGTTTGTTTAAATCAGTTTCAGGATCTCTAGAATGCTAAATTGCATGAAGTGGGAATTTCAGCTTGTAACTCAAGTCAGATGCATAGAATACAACATGAATTTACCGGGGGAATCCACATTACAATAATAGAAGCTTGCAATTCAGTGAGCAGCAAAAAAGGGGAGGGTCGCTAATCTCTTGGCAAGACCTGAGACAGTGACAAAGCAGAGCAGGTGGCACCCAGTCCAGTAAATTCCTGGCTTCTGTCAGGCTGTAAGAATGGGAAGACCTCTCAGAGGGAAAGCTTCAGGGCTACGGCTATGATGTTATACACATCTCAAATTCAGTTCCTGTATTTATACCACTTTTCAAAGGCATGTTAGCAGAACCACCTGCAAATTTTAATTTAGGTGGGACCTGTCAGCGCAGCTGAGTTTTTATCTTGCCTTGCGTGTGTTTATCAGTAAACAAGTGGTTGCTTTTTAATAACTATCTCAATTGCCCCAGCTTCCCTGTAGCCAGGGTCATTACAGTGTCAATATATATTACCTCTTGGTCAGTCAGGTTCATTGCATGCAGGTAAAATACCAGGGCAGGCATTCATTCTGTCTTGAGAGTAGCTTTGGTGGTTACAGGCTTAAAGAAATTGTCTGAGTTATGAACCCCGGGCTGATGGGTGGGAGAAAAGAGGCCTCTCCATTCTCACAAGGTTCTCTTAATGCTCCTCACACCTCGCAGGCTGCAGGGAGGCCAGTTGAAGCACTGGCTTTATTCCTGACTCCCCTCACCTCAGATAGAAGCTTCTGGAAGTTCGCTCCCTCAGAAGCATGAGCTCTCTGGAGACTGGTGGAGACCTAAACTGCAGAGAGCACTATCAGTCAGAGTTGAACAAACCCTGATAGCAAATCCAGCAGACACCTCACCATTTTTTTGCTGAAGACCTTTTCAAACCTTCTGTAGTCACCGAGTAGAAAGCAGTAAATTAGAGCAACGGGCTCAGAATTTGGAAGGCTCTGGCAGGCAGGACAGGCTGAGTTATTGTTTTCTGTAGCCCTCCCGCCTGCCCAGGAGTCATACATAATGGAGAAGGAGGTAAATAAGTATTAAATACCTGAAGCCTCTTTTTTCTTCTGTCCTTTGATTACACCACTATTTTATTTATAATTCCCCAAAGAGAAGGAAACTTCCCTTAAGTGCCATTGCTTTTGTAAATTGCTAGAGAATCACAAAAATGAAGTATTTCACAGCAGGTTTTTCTCTTTTACCTCTTTCTGACTGTACTGACCCCTTAAAAGAGATGGTTTACCCACACGGCCTACCCTCCCCCAAGGCCCTCTGTACCTACCACCTCTGAATAAAAGCTGTAATCTCACTGCATCTTATTTACCAGAGGGCATCAGATGCATCTAAAGCCCACACCGAGCTCGGTGTGGCACTGTCCAGGTTTGGCTCTGCCTGACGACACTTTGTGTCTCAGAGACAGTGTTTCAGGCGGTCAGTCCACGTTACCTGTTCACTATTTGAATGAGAATTGAGTGAGCAACTATACAGTTGGAAGGCAGAGGAGAGGCAAACGGCATGAAGTTGGTTTGTTTTAAATACTGACCTTAATAGCTAGAATGGGAGGAAGGGGTGAGAAGAACATGTTCTCAGAACTATCTGTGCAGTCACTAAAGGTTTCCCATTTCTTTGTCCAAACAGAATTTGTCCTAAGGCTTCTCGTCTGAATCGATTTAGAAGTTTCTAGGACTTGCTCCTTTTCATTAAGCAAAATTGCAGGACTAATTTTAAAATGTTTTAGGGCCTCTCTCGTGGCCTAGGGTTAAGTCTTAGCGCTATCACCACCACCATGACCTGAGTTCCATCCCTGGCCAGGGAGCTTCCCACATGGCGCAGCAGACCTCTCCTGTCTCACCCGCCTCTCCCCTCAGCAGTGTACTTCAGTAGATCTTCCTGTTCTGCTCCCCACTCTAATGAGTCCTCTCACCCTCTGCACCTCTGGCCTATACCCCAGTTCTACGCAAACGTAAAAATAAATAAAAATTTAAAAAATTATACCCCCCGCACAATGACATTTAAGAGACTGGGAACTCAGGTCCTCTTTTCATGTATTTTCTAACTGGAGGGAATTCCTTCTAATAGAAAGGTTTTGGAGTGTGAATAATGTCCAACAATATCAAGGAAGGGATCAACATGATGCCGCGTGATGAAGCCGTGTAATATTTCTTAACAGGGTTCACGGGGTAAAGAAAGAGCAGTGGGGAATAACGTCTGCCACACATCACAGGCAGGATTCTTTTGTGATTCAGGGTTACCAAATATTTCTTCTACCTGTTGAGATTTTTTTGTACACCCTGCTCTATCAGAGCAAAATGAAGCATGCTTGTAGAAGAGAGAGGCATAGACAGTGACACTAGAACGGCACTGAGGGGCATTTTATTCATGGGATGCAACAGCAAGAACCCAAAGACAGGAAAATTGGGAAGTTTCCCTCCTGTTCCTGTTTCTTTCCTGTTCACTGTTTACCACAAGTGCTATAGTCTGCCTGGCACAAACCTTGGAGTTTGCTGTCACCTCACTAAGTCACAGTCCTGTGTGTCCTCAGTGTGTGCACTGTGTTTTTCCACAACTGTAGTCTATAGACTATATATTATTGTAGACCATATATTAGAATGTCCATTACATAGGTGTATTTTGCAATGTACTGTGTCACATGGTGTATCTATATGTTATGCGTGCAGAATTTTAGACCAAAATCAAGTTTTCTGTGGGCAATGTAAGAGATTTCAAGAGTACTTTTGGTTCTCAGTTTTCACCAACTCTGCAAATTAACCCCCCTGTGTGATCACTGTAATAATTATGCTGTTCTGATTACGTTTAGGTGCCTCAGCTCAGACAGGTTACAGCTGCGGTAACTGAACGACCCTGCAGGTGCATTCATGCAAAGTCTGTGAGAGATTTTTGAGGAATCACAGAAAATGGGAGAGAAGCCAGAAAACTTGGAAATAGGGAAAAAGTACCAATTTTCAGAAGGATAAAGACATACTCCAAAAAATAAAAACCATTAAACTTATTGATACTAATCTACAGCAATAAGAAAAAAAATCAAGATATTTAAATAATTTGGAAGTATTTACAAAATGATAGCAATTAGCCCAGCAGGGTTGTACTAAGAGTAATTAGTTCATAATAAGCAAAGTTATTTCAGTCACGCTATTTACCTGCTGTTGAAGGAAAAGTCATAAAAAGGTATACCTTAACTTTGTGATATTAAAATGGAAAAAACGAAAATAAAATTGATGAATTGGCATGAAATTAGAGGCACCTTTTAGTCAAATTCTTCACTAGTTTACACTTAGTTTCATCTTGTCCAACATTAACAACATCTTGGATGACATGTAGAACAATTAGACGTGTGGATTTTGAAAAACTAGTCAAGAGAATAGACAATTAGTATTACCAAAAAAAAAAAAAATTCTCAGTAACCTCAATTTGAAGAACAAAGCTAACAAAACTTCATTTAATAAGGAGAAGTGAATAGAGTGTAAGTTTGCATGCACAGAGTTGGGCAGATCTATCTTAAACATGGATCTTGTGGAAAGAACTGATGCAAAGTATAACATAAGCCAGTGATGGAAATGTGTCTTCTAAGAAAGCACTTGCAATCTTTTGTGACATTTCCGGTCTAATGAAAAGGGAAGTTATATTCCTACTGAATTGTAGACTAGTAGACTACAAATGGAGTATTATATGACTACAGAGGGAAATGATCTAAAATCTAATCTGTCTTTAACATGACAGCCTTTCAGATATTTTTTTTTTTAAAGATTATTTATACATGCAAGCTGGGGTACAGGTCAGAGGCGTGGGGCGGCGAGAGAATTCACCAGAGACAGAGTAGGCAGCAGAACAGGCAGATCAGAAATACACTGCTGAGGGGAGCAGCGGGCGAGGCAGGAGAGGTCTGCCGCACCATGTGGGAATCTCCCCGGCCGGGTGTCGAACTCGCATTATGCCCTGCCGACAGGTCCACAGCGCAGCGCTCAACCGCTGCGCCACCAGGGAGGCCCATTTTCAGATATTTAAAGACAAATTTCAAGTTGTCTTTTCCAAGCTAAGTGTCCCCTTTTTTCTAGAACAAGTTGTTTGTCATCAAGAACAATTCCTTGTTAATTGCACTGCCCTTTACACATTTATTCAGGACTTTTTATAAATGTGTCACACAGGATTGGGTGGGATGTCCCAGGTGTGGAACAGGTAGTATAGAAGACTATAGGCCCCCACCTGCCCTGTATACATTAAGGTTATATTAATCAAGTCTGAGATTACAGTGAAGCTACATCACACAAGCATTTAATTTATATTACTACAGCTACATTTTTCAGCAAAAATAAAAGGGTGTTGACTGAAATAAAAGATTCAATAATAACTAGACAGTTTATGAGCTAATCAGTGAGGATTTGAATACAGGAAGCAGTCTGCAGATTTTATTTGTGAGAGCTGTTCCAACAAACTCAAGTTTGAGTTCAGTTTATTTTTATTTTATTTTATTTTTTTACATACAAGCTGGGGTACAGGCCAGAGGCGTGGGGCGGCGAGAGGGTTCACCAGAGACAGAGAGGGTAGCAGAATAGGCAGATCAGATATACACTGCGGAAGGGAGCAACGGGCAAGGCAGGAGAGGTCTGCCGCGCCATGTGGGATTCTCCCTGGCTGGGTGTCAAACTCGTGTCACCGCTGTGGACAGCTCCACAGCGCAGCGCTTAACCGCTGCGCCACCAGGGAGGCCCTGAGTTCAGTTTATAAAGATAGTAGCAGTGTGTCATTGAAGTCCAAAAAATGTAGCCTTTTTTTTATTCTTTTTTGTTTTTTATGGTGTAGTCACATACATTTGAAGAGATGTGAACCTATGCTCCTAAAGCATATACAGTGACCTTAGTAAAAAAACAAACATAACTAAAATTTTTTAAAAATTAAAACCTAATTATGAAATTTTTATAAAGCAAAAAATCTCCTCTCCCTCATCAATAGATAGTATGTTGGTAGATAATAAACAAGCATAAAATCCTGGTTCAAGAGGCTTTTTTTTTCAATTTTTTTTTATACCCTTTACAATATTTTGTATTCCCTGTAGGTTTCCCACCATGAAATCACCCGTGAACCTTCACCATAGTCCCTTGTGCTCTTTCCCTCCCCCTTCCCTGTAGAATATCTCTAATTTATGGATGCTTGCTAGTTTTTGGTTTTGTTTTGGGTGTTATTTTTTCCTCTTGATCTCTTATTCGGCTCCCCTATATTCCTCCTATAAGGGAAACCATTCGATATTTTCTTTTTTCTTTCTGGCTTATTTCACTGATCATGGTCCCTTCTAGCTCCATCCATGTTGCTGCAAATTGTATGTGCTTATCTTTTTTGTTTGCTGAATAGTATTCCATTGTGTGTATGTACCACATCTTCTTGATCCAGTTCTTCTATTTTGGGGGCATTTGGGTTGTTTCCATATCTTAGCTATTGTAAACAATGCCGCCATAAACATAGGTGTGCGTGTGTCCTTTGGATTAATGTCTTTGTGTCCTTTGGGTGTATTTCTAGGAGTGGAATTGTTGGGTCATGTGGCAGCTCCATTTTTAGTTGTTTGAGGAATCGCCATACAGCTTTCCATAGAGGTTGGACCAGTTTGCATTCCCACCAACATTGGAGGAGAGTTCCTTTTTCTCCACATTGAGAGGCATTTTTTTAAAGCAAGTTGATGTTTCACAATACCCTTGTCTAAGGTTCCTTGAAAGTCGAAACACTTTGACTAGTACAATAACTTCCTAACTCTTCTTGCATCCGCTTTTGCTCCTTCAGTCTCTCCTTCATGCTTGTCTAAGTACAAATGCACATATATTAAGAGGTTCAAATATCTGAGTCTTTTCCTATTGCTCTTACAAGAAATTCAAAACTCTTTTAGGTGACTTGGTCCTGACCACCTCTTCAGTTGCGTCTCACCATTTGATTGTGTTCTTAGCTCCAGACAGTTTTAAGGTCTCTTAGTTCCTTTTCTGAGCCATATTCCTGCTCATTAGTGGCTTTTCTAATATTTTTCCTCATTTATTTAGTTCCTACTCATCTCTCACCTGCCAACTCAGTTGTCACTTCCTTAGAAAGGCTTTTCCCAGTCTCTAACTCAATCAAGTTCACTTGTCACTCACATATGGTACCATATCTCTCCCTTCTCTATAGTGACATAGTTAAAATTTTTCACTTATTTGTGAAATTTGTGTATTTTTTCATCAGTATTTAATCTGTTCCTTCCCCCAATATGCTTTAAGCTCTAAGGCTAACGGGTCCAGCTTTGTACTTCCCAGTATAAACTTTTACACTGTTCCCGTACAAATGGATGCTCAATAAATATCAAATGAATTAATGTTAAATGAAGACACCTCCATATTTCTTCTCCATTTTCTGTAACCACTTTTCATAAATCCTGGAAGTTAGCAGGACTAAACAAATATATTATTTGATTACAGTGTTGATAAAAGGCCGTGAAAGTCCTCAGATACATGGAGTCAAACAGTGGACTTCCTGTTAATGGTCTGCAATGACATAAATCTAATATTTGAAGGAAGACAAGATAGCTGAAATATGAATGTTTGGAATTTCATTCCATAAAAACGCAATTTTTATCATCTTTTTTGGTCATATTTATCATTTATTTACTATTAAAGTAGTCATATTTATCATTAATTTACTATTAAATTAAAAAAAACCTACCCAGGTAAATAAACATTTTCTCAGAAGCAAATTTCAAGTAGCAGAGATTCAATAGAAGAAGTTTTAGCTGAGACAGTTTTATGTGTCAAGGAATACAGATAGTCCTCTGTGATTACAGGGATTATGTTTTTATAAAATTCCAACTGTACCTATGTAACTCAATGGTTTTGAAACCATTTTTATCGCAGTACTAACAAATAGTGGGTTATATCCGTTTCACATTTCTTAAGTATAAGCAACAGAAGTTGACTTTGGCAAGTAGACAGGAAAGTTTATTAGCAGATTTTTGTGGTTCCTTTTCAGACATTAGCAGTACCTGGGTGCCTGGAGAAACCCTTCATCTGCAAGCCTTGTTTTAGGTACCAGTTCTCTGCAAAGACACTTCCGTTTCTCAGAAGAAAAAATGAGCTAGGCCCAGGGCCAGAGCCAGACAATACAGAGAGAAAGGGATGAGTGTGCTGTAAAGCAATTGCTAATGGTATTAGTGCCATTTGGAAAATTTGTCTAGGAAAAATAAACTGTGACAACTCATACAACTCAACAACAAACCCTAGGGAAAAATGGGCAGAGGCTCCAAACTGACACCTTATCAAAGAAGACATGCAGATGGCTGAAGGACGCAAAAAAAGGTGCTCATCATCACTTATGAACAGGGAACTACACATCAGAACCACAGTGAGCTATCACCTCACACCTAGGAGAATGGTTGTTACTAAAAAAAAAAAAAAAAAAACAAGTGTCAAAGAAGACGTGAAGAAGAGGGAACCGTTGTGTGCTCTTGGTGGGAATATAAATTGGTACAGCCCTAATGGATGACAGTTTGGAAAGTCCTCAAAAAGTAAGAATAAAAATACTATGTACAACTATTCTATTTATTAAAAAAAAAATGAAAATCCTATATGAAAAAGATAAGTGCACCCCTGTGTTAACTGCTGTGTTATTTATAATAGCCAAAATGTGGAAACAGCCTAAGTGCCCAGAGATGGATGAGGGGGTTAGAGCAACAGGGGCTATGGTGACGGTGCACGGGGGAGCTGGTGATGGAAATTCTAGGGGGACTACACCTGGGAAAAGAAAGCAAACACTGTACAAAAATGAACAATGATGTAAAAAGTATATAAATAAATACCAGAAAATTTTAAAAAAATGATGATGTGGTATAATGAATACTAGTCAGGTGTTTTTAAAAAAATGAAATCTTACCATTTGCAACAACATGGATGGACCTTAAGAGCATAATGCTAAGTGAAATAAGTCAGAAAGGGAAAGACAAATACTGAATAATTTCACTCATTTGTCACTGTAAAAGGGGGACATAATCAAACAAAAGAACTCATAGACAATATAATGGTGGTTACCAGTGGAGAAGGGAGAGAGAACAGCCTAGTAGTGGGTGACGATTGGACATCTGACAGTGAGCATGGTATAAAATATGCAGTTGTTGAGGTGAGACACTGTACACCTGAAACCTATACATCGTTGTAAAGTTGCAGTAAAAACAAAAAAAGCAATCTATAATGTTTGGAGGTCAGTGAACACAAACAATTATGCTACACCCCCTTCTCAAGCAAAGCAGTTATTAGAATGGTCAGATACAGAACATTCAGCTGCATTTCTAGGCTGGTGATGCTTTCAAAAACAAAGAATGCATTATGGAATCACTAGAAATATTTCCAACAGGTTTTTATTTTATTTTATTTTAAAACTTTATTTATTTATGCATACAAGCTGGGGTACAGGCCAGAGGCGTGGGGCGGCAAGAGGGTTCGCCAGAGACAGAGTGGGGAGCAGCACAGGCAGATCAATGGGAACACACTGCTGAGGGGAGCAGCGGGCAAGGCAGGAGAGGTCTGCTGCGCCATGTGGGCATCTCCCCGGCCGGGCATCGAACTCACGTCTCTGCGCCACCAGGGAGGCCCCCAACAGGTTTTTAAAAGAAATGTAGCCTGAAAAAAATAGAGGCTATAGAAATTACAAATGGAATTATTTGAATAAAAAGACTCACATATTATATGTTACATGAAACGTCCAGAATAGGGTGGAGACTGAAAGCACTAGTGGCTGCCAGGAGACGGGAACAGGGGAGATGGAAGTGACCGCTAATGGGCATGGAATTTCTTTATGTGGTAATGAAACATTCTGTTACTAGGTAGTGGTGATAGTTGTACAGACTTTCCTGACTTAATGGTTTGTCTTAAAAATCTTCAGCGTTAGGAAGGTACAAAAGTAATGTGTGTTCAGTAGCATCCATACTTTGAATTTTGAATTAGGACATTTTGTTTTTTGCTTTCAGTACAGTATTCAATAAATTACGTGAGGCATTCAACATTTTGTTATAAAATAGACATTGTGTTTGATGATCCTGCCTCACTGTAGGCTAATGTGAATGTTCTGCGCATGTCTAAGATAGGCTAGCTGAGCTGTGATCTTTGACAGGTTAGGTATGTTAAATGCATTTTCAACGTACAGTGTTTTTTTTATACAACTGCTAAATTGTGGATTCTGTATTCCCGAGAGTGATATTAAGGGGAACAACTGTGGTTGCCACTGTTGATTCCCAGACCATATGATCTTCCTATTGAGAAAAAGAGCACCATTTAAAAGACCTTTGAGGGCCTCCCTGGTGGTGCAGCCGTTAAGCGCTGCACTGTGGAGCTGTTGACAGCAGAGACGTGAGTTCGATGCCCTGCTCGGGAGGTACCCACATGGCGCAGCAGACCTCTCCTGCCTACCCCGCTGCTCCCATTGTGTTCCCATTGATCTGCCCGTTCTGCTCCCCACTCTGTCTCTGGTGAACCCTCTCGCCACCCCCTGCCTCTGGCCTGTACCTCAGCTTGTATGCATAAATAAATAAATCTTTTAAAAAAATAAATAAAAGACCTTTCATTCAAATTATATACTGTGTCTTGTGAGATGGTGCTCAGGCCTTGTAAAGTATTACTTCCAAGCTGACTCTTCATTCTTCATTTCGATCAGGCTGGCAGTTTCTATGTGGTACAGACTATGATAAGTTTAGTGAACCTCAGGGCCACTGTCCCACCTCCTTTTTTTGCAGTAAAGTGTGTTCCCTGATCTGATGCAATTTTATGAGGGATCCAGTGCCTCATCAAATATGATGAACCCATAGATAGTGGTGCTGGAGGAAAAGCAAAGTCAATACTAGATAGGAGTCTGTTCTTGTCAGTATGAATTGTTGATCTTTCCAGTGAGGAAAGGATCCTATATACACCATTGTGAATACTTTCTTCTATCTCACTGCCTCCAGCTGGGTTACATGCTTATAGTTAACTAGACATTATGGCCCAGGTGAGTGATGCAAGCCAATTATATCCTACTCAAATCATAGAGGTTAGAAAGGGGAGAGTTCAGTCCCCAAAATTTAATGTTATTAAGAAGAATGCTAACCAGCCAAAAATGATAGAAAAGGCATTTGCTATAGTAGAGGGATGTAGAGACAAATGAATAGGTGGATGGGTGGGTGGGTGATGGATATACTGGAGATGGGATTAATTTAGTTGTTTCTCCTACTGTGCAAAAAGAAGCTTTTCTTCTATTTTATTTTTATATTTTTTTAAGATTTATTTTTTAATTTATGCATACAAGTTGGGGTACAGGCCAGAGGCGTAGAGCAGCGAGAGGGTTCACCAGAGACAGAGCGGGTAGCAGAACAGGCAGATGAGGGGACTGAAGGGAGCAGCGGGAAGGCAGGAGAGGTCTGCCACGCCATGTGGGATTCTCCCTGGCCGGGCATCAAACTCGCGTCACCGCTGCCAACAGCTCCACAGCACAGCGCTTAACCGCTGCGCCACCGGGGAGGCCCTTTTCTTCTATTTTAAATGGAATAATGTGGAGTTGGAATTTAGTGATGAAAACACTGTACAAATACATTCATAGCCAAATAAGCTGGTTACCTGTGTTTAAAGATCACAGTCAGAAAGGGGAAAAAATTCCCCAACTCTGGCAAATTTATTTATCTGAGATTCTAGTTCACCAATATTTTGTGCATATGGTATAAATCACGTTATTGGGGAATACAAAGATTAATAAGATACAATTCCAGTCACAAGAAAAAAAAATACCGTTAAAATTTAAAATTCAGTGAAGATCATTGGAATTCAGACACTGCTTGTCTGCAGTCTCCTGGAAACAAACAAACAAAAAATCTGCCCTGGTGTCTTAAAATTGTATACATTTTCTAAAGACACAAAGTTCCAGCACTGCGTTTTCTACCAAATTCAATATTAAGCAGATCCTGTTGCATACTAACTTGGTAATCAAGTGAATGGACTTACCAGTAAACACTGGGGGTAGGAGCACTTCTTCAGGGGTACAGGGTTAGTGCAATTTTTTTGTAAGGAAGAGAACAGAAATACATAGTCTGAATTGCAAGATGAATAAGGACGAGGTCGGTGAAACCAAAGAAATGGTCCACTGTAGGCTAGGGGTTTTCCCAGCTCCCTCAGAGCCCACCCACTTCTAGAACCCCTGTTTCCAATAATCACACTACATCCAGGAGGGTTAGGTAGTAAATAACAGCAAGCTCTTACTGGATTCTATTGGTTTTTAAATCATTTCTTTTAAAATTGTCGTGAAATTTATTGCCAGATTTTGACAAAGAGATTGTTTCCTCCAGGCTTTGATGCTTCACCCTCTACAAAGCCTCTTATAAGTGCTGGTAGACTTCAACATCTTCTTGCAAGTTTAAATAATCTTTTTTTAAAAAATAGGCTATAGACTTTTAACCATTTTGGCAACATGAAGTAGATTTAGTAAAACATTTTCTGTTAGCCAATTTTAGTGCAGACAAAAGCTGCTTCAGGCAACAGATGGGGAAAGAGAACTGGGAGTCATAGGTTGAGACCTTGCAGAAGATGCACAGAAGTAACAACCAATCAGAGCACTTACTGCTGGGACCTGTAGCTAGAATGCAACACCTGGCAAGGCGTCCATGGTTCAGATCCATGCAGATAGAAAACTGGGACTGAGATATCTGCTTCCAGCCAGGAATAAAGACAGACTTCTCTGTCCATGAATCAAGAACCAGAAAATTACTAATCACTGTCTAGAGAAACAGTAAAGAAACTTGCTATACTGAGAAGTAGGAAAGAAAAAAAATTCACCCTCACGAACTCAGAATCCCAAGTTGCACTGTCGTACATGTGTTTGAGATTCTCATTTATATAGCTGATGTAGGACTCTCTTATACACCGAGAAATTAACCAAAAAAATCATTTGTAATCAGTGAAACCATAAGACTCTGGGAGAGGTAAAAGCAAAGTAATGAGGGACTCCTAGTTGAGGATGATAAATCACACAAACCCCAAAGGGAAATAAGCAGACAAGAAGAAACAAAACGATAAACACATCCCAAACTATAAGTACTAGGTTGTTCTGAAAGAAGTTTGAAACTAGATATGTTGACTAGCCTCAAAAAGATAGAGATTAGAAGTTGTAAGGTAAGGGGAAAACAAGCAGATCTGGAAAAATTGACATTTTTAGAAAATAAAAGAAAGTTGTGTTTTTTTTTTTTTCATTAAAACTCTTTAAACCACAGAGAACTGAACAGAGATTGAGTAAATCATCAGATGGAGCTTGAGGAAAATTGCCACAGTGCATCAGAGAGATAAAACAGAAGACATGAAACAGAAGTTAAGAGACATAGAGAGTAGACAAGACATTTCAAGAGAACTTCCAAAAGAGAAAATAAAAAATCTGGGAGGCAAAATTTGGATAATTAGGCCTGAGAACTTTTAAAAGTTGAAGAAAGACAGGGTTGCAGATTAAAGGATATGGAAAAACCCACGAAAGATATTAAAACCCATGCCTAGACACTCAAAATGATTTTTTTTTTCAGAAAATAAAAGCCAAAGTGAAAATCTGAGAAGACATCACTTACAACAGAATTATTATCAGATTAAGAGAAGAATTATTATTAGCAGCAACAAGAGACGATCAAATAATATCTACGGAGGTAAGTAAAAATATTCTCAAGTCAATTCTTTGAAGAGCTAATTTGTCAATAAAAGAAGTGAAATAAATCATTTTCAGTTAAAGATTCAGAGATTATACTATAATACTTAGAGACTTCGGTGGTTAATTTTATGTGTCAGTTTGGTTAAGCACAGCTTTTAAGATATTTGGTCAAACAATTTTTTAAATGTTTCTGGAGGAGGTGTTTTTAGATGAGATTAACAATTAAATCAGACTTTGAGTAGTGCATATTACTGTCAGTAATGTGGATGCCTTCATCCAGGTCCAATTGGTTAAAGGCCTTATTAGAAAAAAATTGACCTCCCTGAAAGTTTGCCAACAAATGGCCTTTAACTGAAATGCAGCTCTTCCCTGGAATTCCTCCAGGATCAATCCTGTGAGTCTCCTCTTTATTCTTTCTCTCCCTCTATCCTCCTCCCTCTCTATTCTCTCCACCTCCCTCTGATTGGTTTTGTTGGTTTTATTTCTATTGAAAACCCTGACTGCAATAAAAAAAAAATCATGTGTTAAAAGTTATACTTTGATTAAGAAGGGATACTAAAATACTAGAATGCATGAGAAATAGGAGAAGTAAACAGAGTAAAATGGGTCTGTAGAAGGCAAGAAGACACCAGGAGCACAGGTTCTCAATGGGGCTGTGCAGACTGGTCTAAAGGGAAGGAGGAGTCCTGGAGTCCTCGGTGGCTTTTTAGGCTTTTGTCTTGTAGAGAGATCCAGAGACTAGGCTTATAAGCACCAGCAGCAGTGGCGGCAGCGGCAGCAGCGAACAGAGCATGGAGTAGAGGATTGTTTGGGGTGCAGCAGAGAGGCCATGGGACACTAACAGAGAGCCTGAGAAAGTGAAGATTCGCTGGGGACTGGGAGACCTGCCAGCCTCCCGGCCCCCCGGCCTCCCGGCCCCATTGCCTGCCCGGTGCCTGGTTGCCTCCCTACAAGAGACCATTAAAAAGCATAAAAGCCACCGAGGGCTCAGAACTCCTTTTGACCTGTCTGCGCAGCTCTATCGAGAACCTGTGTCCCTGGTGTCTTTCCTACACTGGGCTCTCCAGTGGCATCTCGTGATTCCTGTGCTGCACCCTGAACAGTCCTCTGCTCCACGCTCTGCTCTCTACTGCTGCTGCTGCTGCTGCTGCCCTTCCTCTGCTTATAAGTTCAGTCTCTGGCCCAGGTGTGCCCACTCACGCATGCCCACACCCTACTCCAGGTGCCCGCCATCAGGCATGCCTGTAGGCCTGCAGAGATCCATCATTGACGGGACAGTGGAGAAATCTGATAATTCTCATTTACCCTAAGGGTCTAAGGTCCTTTCATTAATAACCATATCCTTATTAAGTATGCATTGAGAGATTTAGGAGTAGCCTTAATTTATTTCTGAAAGAACAGTCTAAAAAATAAAATAGGGGCCTCCCTGGTGGCGCAGCGGTTGAGCGCTGCGCTGTGGAGCTGTCGGCAGCGCGCGATGTGAGTTCGATGCCCGGCCGGGGAGAATCCCACATGGTGTGGCAGACCTCTTCTGCCTCGCCCGCTGCTCCCCTCAGCAGTGTATTTCTGATCTGCCTGTTCTGCTCCCTGCTCTGTCTCTGGTGAACCCTCTCGCCACCCCACGCCTCTGGCCTGTACCCCAGCTTGTATAAATAAATCTTTAAAAATATTTTTTTAAATAAAAAATAAAATAAAGAACATTCATAAATCAAGACAGAAAAAGAGAAGTGAGGCAAATAATGAAAATGGAGAGGGAATTTGAAACACCATCATTATCACTGATATAAACAATCTAAGTAAATGTTAACAAATTTGTTTTTTATAGCACAGAGACTCAGATTTAGTGAAATGCAAAACTAACGTGGAGAGACCTTAGACATATAATGATGAATGAAAAAAGCAAGTTGCAGAGTTAAGCCACTGCTATAATTGTTTTAAATCATAAAGCAATTCTCTGTGTAGTCTATAAAAACATTCATATGTGCTTGAACTATAAAAACACGAACACACTTGTGCTTCAGGATGGTATTGCCTCTGCAGATAGTGGGGAGGGGATCTCGAAGGGGTACAGGGTGTTTCATGGTACTCGCCTGCCTTGTTGGGTGAGTCACTTTGGCTAACCACCTGCCCTCTACCAAGATGTCAGACGAATTCTGCGCTGTCACGTGGAACGGGTTAAGAGTTGAGCTGCGCAAAGAGAAGGCTGGTGTGGGATAACCAGGATCAGCGAGAGAGAGAGAGAGAGAGAGAGAGAGAGAGAGAGAGAGAGAGAGAGAGAGAGAGAGATCGAGAGATCGAGATCTGCTGAGTCCCCCCTTTCCACTGGCCCACAGAGAGGTGAGTGTCTCTCTGGCTCTACAGACTAGTGGAGGGCATCACCGCCTTCGTGTTTTCGTGCCTTTTTACATTTTTACAGCTCAAGAAAGCTACCTCTGGGGGTGGCGGGGTACACAGGGTGCCTGGTGCCTGGGGATTAGGATTTTGAATGTCTGTGGTCTCCAGAGTGGTCTCAAAACATTAGCTGCTCTTCACTTCAGGATACTGTGGCCCATGGAAATGAGCCAAACCCCTGCGAGGGTGAGAGACCACCAGGGCGGGGGAGGGGGAGCTGACCTGGGTGTAGCTCTTCACAAAGGGGATGGGGTGCCCCTGCTGGAACTTGGACTGTTGCCTAAGCAACCTACAGTGAGTTCCAAACCATTTTCAGAAAACACAAATCAATGCACTGTGGTGTCTGTAATGGTTTATTGCATAAAAAACAAAATGAGGGGAGAAACTTTGAAACAAAAATGACAAAATACTAACCGTTGTTCAACCTTCCTAGCATGTGCCTGAGGGCTTGTTATATTACTAATCTAGAAGAAGTTGCCTAAGTAATATTGGGAAGCCCCCTCCCGATGCTACAACCCCACTACTTCCTTCTAAGGTAATCACTGCAAAGATGTTGGTGTTTTTCCAGATCCTATTTTTCCGTGGAGTAAAATGCATACATCTAGAAATACTGAGTGTGTGTGCAGGATGGAGAGGGCTGTCCTTCCTGTCCTTTGGAGCTTTGGTGTTTAGACTTTCTCTTTTATTTCTCCCTCAAATTCTGGAGCTTCTGTGTTCCTTGTATTGTGTTGACTTTGTTCCCCTTGTGTGACTGGGGTAGATTGGGAATTAGTCTCTGGTAACTTAAATATACCAGAATTAAAGCTGGAGTCTAATTCACACCAGTAACATTTGGATAGCCAAAACTTGTTTCTTGGAGAGGCTCACAGGGTAAATTGTCACTTCGTTATCATATTACCCATTAGAAGTCAGACATCCCCCAAAGGCTTTATGTTCTCTTATGATTTGAACCTGCTTTTGATCAAACATAAGAAACAAGGTCTTATGTCCAACTTGCTTCCTCTATTTTTAATATTCTCTTGAATCTTTACGAAGGAAAATGAGTGCGTTTTGATCACAGGCCTATTTGCTCTCCTGAGGCTGCCATCTCTCAGTCTCTTAGTTCCTCTTGCCTCTTTCCACACCAAGGCCAGAGAAAGAGTCCTTTCCTCCTTGGGTGAAGCACTTACATTCTTTTTATTTGTCCCTTTTCCTCCAGTCCTACACTACTCCTCCTCCCCATTGTAGAGGGGCAGTTGAAATGCCTCATTGTGTACATGTTAAAAGTAATTTTTATTTACGACACGACCCCCTGAACTTCCCATCGAATTTTTTTCACCAAAGGCATCTCCCCTCACCCGCCCCCCCCCTTCTTCCATTCCCAAGGCCACTGTTTGATCTAGTTACATTTTTATATGGAAAACATTTTAAGCAGCTCCAGTTGCTGATTTTACAAAGAATAAAAACAGAACTGATCGGCGCTTTTGGCAGGAACCCTGAGACCCAAGCAGCAAGCCACTGATAGATTCCTGCTGCAGAAGTGATTTGTTTTGTTTTATGAACTTGTACAAGCAACTCTTTCTTTTTTAAGGGAAATATGGTTGGGAAAGGGGGAAAAAGACCAGTACACCAGGGGGTAGCACATACTCTGTTCTTTAACCAACTTTTAAAAATATGTTTTATGTCAGTATCTAAATTGCAGAAAGTAGGCTGACACACTCTTTTTTTTTTTTTTTTTTGTTATTGTTGTTCAAACTCCGTGCTGAAAGTGGGTGTAAAATAATCCTTTTGCTTTTATTTCTGAATTGGTTTTGATGAGTTAGATATTAAATGTGACTGGTCCAAAAGGCACATGTTGATGCAGGGCATAAGTGTCAGCATTTAGATGGAGAATAATTGGATTCATATCTGTGTTATGTTTTCAAATTGCTGGGTCAGTTCTGGGTCTCCTGCTGTAAATTCTTCACTGCAGGCCCAAGTAAAAGGAATGTGACAGATTTAATACCTAGAATAAGTTATTAACTGTAAGGAGGCATAAAACAGTGGCACTGCTGAGCAGAGAACATTACACTGCTCATAATTCTGTAAATGAAAATTAAAGTGTTTTGTACAGCACTGAAATATTTTTCTTCATTAACTCTCTTGCTTTACTCAAGTCAGTTTTCTATGTTTGATCTAATGTAGAACAATCACTTTTATTTGGCCACTTGAGTTGTGAACATTTCAATTCTAGCATCCAAGTGTTAGAGAATGAGTTGGAGAAGAGACGGGAGTTGTTGATAATGTTTCATTTCCCGAAAGGTCAGTTGGCTACTGTTGACAACAGTATCTGGGCCGAGTCCCATTGTAAAGAGTCCATGAACCATCATTTTTTATCATAGCACACTTCCTACCGAAAAAAGGGAGAATTGAGTGTCTTCTAAATAATTGGGAAATTATTTGGAAGATAGGAAGGAAGGATGGGCACAGGTGTTTTTCACTGCTTGCAAGTACCAGCATCTTCAAGGAGGCTGCTGCTGGCAGAAAATTTGGATTTTTCTGTGACAAAATAATCGGCAGTGACTTGCTGTACCTGGGTTGCCAGGTCATCCCCACCCTGAGAAAATTCATTACTTCTCCAGCACCTTTTATCATGCAGGCCCAGGGTGAGCAGGGAAATTCAATGCCACAATTACATTCACTCAGGCCACTTGTTTTATTAAACCCTGGCCACATACTCACCCTAGGAGGAGCCGGGATCCTGTTAATAAAGAGCTCTGCTGTAAGATACACAAGAGTTCCCCAAACTTGAGTCATTCAGTACCACCTTCTCTATTTACTCAGCATGTACTTACACAGGCAGCCTCTTAAGTACTTTACACATACTAGCCCATTTAATTCTCTTAACAGCCCGATATCCATTTTTATTATGGATAAAGAAACTGAGGCTATAGCCACATCTCATCCATACGCTATTTATCTGCCTGTTTTCTTTAAATGATTTTCCTTTTTCTACTAAAATAAGGAGAATATTTAAGAAATAGTATCACCGCAATAGGTGGAAAATAAATAATACCATGAGCCTGAGGTGATTATTATATTTTCAGATACATACTGATGGAACCCTCATACTCTGCTAGTGGGAGTATAAAATGGTTTCGTCACTGTAGAAAGCTGTTTGGCAGTTCCTCCAGGAGGCAAATATTGAGTGGTCATATGATTCAGCAAACCCATTCCTAGGTATGCTCCCCAAAATTTGAAAACAGGGGTTCACGTTCTTGTACATGGATGTTTGTAGCAACATAATTCATAGTAGCCCAAAAGTGGAAATAATACTAATACCCATCATGGGCCTCCCTGGTGGTGCAGTGGTTAGACGCTGTGCTGTGGAGCTTTCGGCAGCAGCGACAAGGGTTCGACACCCGGCCAGGGAGATTCCCATATGGCGCGGCAGACCTCTCCTGCCTCGCCTGCTGTTCCCCTCAGCAGTTTATTTCCATTGATCTGCCTGTTCTGCTCCCTGCTCTGTCTCTGGTGAACCCTCTCACCGCCCCATGCCTCTAGCCTGTACTCCAGCTTGTATGCATAAATAAATAAATCTTTTAAAAAAAATACAAATACCCATCAGCTGGTGCATAGATAAACAAAATGTGGTATACCAGGGAATATTACTTGCCCGTATAAAGAAATGAAGTTCTGGCATACAATATAAGATAGGGGAGCCTTGACAACATTATAGTAAGTGAAAGATGACAAACACAAAGGCCACATAGTGTTTGATTCCTTTCATAAGAAATTTCCAAAATAAATAAATCCACAGGGACAAAAAGTAGATAAGTGGTAGTCAGGGGCTATGGAGAGGGCAGAGTGGGGGTTTTCTGCTTAATGTCCATGAGATTTCTTTGTGGGTGATGAAAATGTTCTGGAATTAAATAGCAGTGATCACCATACTTCATGAATGTAATGAATAGCACTAAATTGTATGTTTTAAAAGGGTGAACATGATGATATGTGGCTTAAAAGCCAGTAAAAGTGCTATTTTTAAAAAGATAATCACAGACAAAAAAAATTGAAGGTACGTCATATGCACTGCTATTATTTTATTTGTACAGCAACTTTTCTTAGTGAATAAGGATTTTCCTGATACTGTACCACTGAGATAAAGACCCCCCCCATAAGGGGGGCAGGGAACACATATGTATGCGTTGTATTTTAAAAGATATGCTCGTCTTCTACCTAAGTTAATTTTATATATTCTACCAGATACCCCAAAGTCAGGTAACCCTGTTGAATATCAACAAGCTTGGGTTTGAGTCTCGGTTCTATCACTTATTTTGTGAATTGGGATAGTTCCTTAATGTCTGTACACCTCAGTTTCTTCATCTGTAAAATAGGAATAACAATTCGTGGGAGTACCAGTATCAGGGACGTCTGGGTTATTAACTTAAGAAAGTAAGATTTCTTGAGCCTCTACTCTGTGCAAGCCGGACAGTATGCTAGAAACATCTTGTGTAATTCCATCAAATCTTCATGAAAATCTCATGAGGTCCTATTTAAACATAATAACCAAGCAGATTTTTAATTTCTTCAATTTCCTTAAATTCTTATTCTGTTATCTTACAGACCATACTTTGTGATTAATATTTAAAACATTAATTTATGATAAAGTAAAATAAAAAGATTGTCATTATTCTAATCTCTCTTAACAACTTGACCAAAAAAGATTACTTGTGTTTTACGGTTTATCAGTTGATGATGTTTTGCATATCCCCTGAGAAAGATCCTATCTTAGGATGCTGACAAAATTTGCCCCCCAATCTATAAAATTTACCAATATAAAAGTACAAAAAGCATTAGTCAGCTCCTAATTGACATTGGGGTCTTGGTATATCCTTTTGGCATCTGAGAGACCCACTCATGTACAACAGCACTCATTAGCTAAAAATAAATTCAAGTGTGCAGATTCATTGACAATAATAATAAACAAATGTCAAATTACGAAAATATATTATAGCCTTGCACCAGCAATCAAAATGAGCTTGGAGTCTCTGAAAGTCCAAGTGGCAATAAAAGTATGACCCCCAGCTGAATCAGAAATGTGAGTGTGAAAACCCCTTTTCTCTTAAGGAGTCTGTATAACGTGTTCTGAAGTAATAATTCAAATACTCAGCATTCTGTTTCTCCCTCACTTGGTCTTATGTTTAACTCAACGCTTAGGAACCTACCTCACAGGGAGATACTTTGTCCACCAGTCAACTTTGCAAAGCAGCCAAGGTTACTAAAACAGCCTGTGTTTATAAGACAAGGTCACAAAGAATTTAAACAACTCTTAGTTCATCTGAGTTAATCTCCAGTTTAGTTTTTTCAAAAGTTCTCAATCTGTCCTTAATTATTTCACTCCAACTCACCCTTTGCACATCCAGAGCCGTGGAGGGAGAATTGGGCCCCTGGGTTTTACATTTTCATTAAATGCTGGGGCTAACATACAACCAACTTGAATTGTGGGTGGCAGCTCACTTCATGATTTCTTCAGAGGAAATTTGACTGAACACATGGAGTTGGGCTATGCAATAAGATCACTATTTGCTTTGCAAGTGGGTCATTGTAAAATGGGCTTTGGCAAGCGTTCACCAAATCCTCTTACTTTGGCTCACAGCTGAATTGTCCTTTCAGCTACCTTTCCATTACCAAAATAAGAAAGTCAGATTCATGACACTTAAAAAAAAGTGCAACGTTAGTTCTATTAGCAGTAACTGCTTGTACCAGATTTCCATTCCTATTCCACATTAGGGCAGTGTTGTTTCCTGTAGTTCATGCATTCTGAGAGCTCAATAGTGCTCCCTGACAGTGCTGAACCATTATGTATTTTTGTGAATATATGCAAAATTATATAAATTGCAAGTTATTAAATATCTACGTGTTTCTACCTCTGTATTACCCTACATAAATGGCTATGATGTGAAGGTATATACTTAATTTAGGTACATAAGTTATAAACAAACTGGAAACGTATAAAAGTGTGTATCTAATAGTACATACAGTATAGAGGGGAGTTTTAATTCAAACTCTAAATGTTAGCTAAATATTTAGAAAATACCATCTGCTTGCAATTACAAAATAATGGAATACATTTATTATTCGACCTAGATAAGCACTCCCATATTTTGTTAATGGTCTTAGATTTGTTTTCTGTAAAGTGAATCAGGAAAGGACAACAGCAGCAAACTGGACATCCAAGGGAAAGCTCAAATTAGGTTCTGTAAAAAGTACAGATTTTAAATTCTGTTATAAAAACAACACGTAAGATACAAAATGAACTGGGAAATGTTATGGCATACAATATATTAAAAATTTAAAAGAAAGTAAGGACTATAATAAAGAATAATTTAAAATCCAGAAGAAAAAGAAAAATATCTTAAAAGGAATGTTGACAAACGCCAGGAGCAGCTAAGTGACAAGAAAAGAGCTAAACAGCCACCACATAGCTAAAATGATGTTCAGTCTTACTTGTTAGCCAGATAGCTAATTTTGGAAGGAAAGAGTTTCATTTTCTTCTGCTTTTACGTAGACCAGGCCCAAGTATTTAAACACTGATCTTATCAAGTATTGGTGACTTGTCTTAATACAAGCACATTCATTTGGTGGGTCAGGTATAAACTGGTCGTACCTTACTGGCTGGCAATCCACCGATATTTTACCAACATGTAACTTTGCCCACCCTTCATAACTATACAAGGCATTAACCCTAAGGAAATAATTAAATGAGTGAGCACAAAATTATACGCACACATAAAATACACAAAAATAGACATATAGTGTATATTCATTTTTATATATGTATGTATGTGGCAACATTATTATAATGCCTCCAAGACTTGAAGTAACCCAAATCTTCAAAAAGATAGGATTACATCAATGACTATCACCTCTCTTACAATAAAATAAGCCACTCTTCAAAAGCACTAATGTAAATTTAAGTGAACAGGAAGAATTCAAAGGTGTATTATTGAGAAACCAAGTTTTAACACAGTTTTGCTATTTTTTGCAATCAGTGTGCATAATATTAAAATAAGAGCTTTAGTTACCTCGGAGTAGTGAGATTTTATGATTTTTTTTTATTCCCACCATTTTAAGTTTTTCGCAGTGTGTATATTTTGTTGACACTTGGGAAAATATCTCAGCTGTATCTTATGGATACACATTCACATTCACATTCACAGTCCCCTTCTGTCTATTTGGACACCTCAATATTTAAATTGCAAGTTCCATCTTTCCCTTGATCTTTGGAACACAGGAGTAACTAAACTGATAAAATAAGAACAGGCATTCATGTTTCTTTTCCTTTCCCGAAATGCCTATCACAGTTTAGCCAGAAATGCATCTAACATTTACTAAGCAAATACTGCATTAATTGAAGTCTTATAAAGACCCTGAAAACTTTTTGGTGTTGTACATGGTAATCTGATATCAGTGAAAGGGCTAAATTATTGGGATGAAATAAACTACTTCCCTGAGGTTTCGTCTGCATCAGTGATTAATGCAAAACAGGATCAAATTGTAATATTGAAGAGGGAGAGATTTCTCTAATTTGAAAATGACAAGTTATAGATGGAACAAAACAGTCATCAGACTGATAGAAGATTGTCTTTGCTATTTTAACAATCACTAAGCATGTCAATGTGAATTGGGCAGGGAGGAAAGACATTTATGAAAACTATTTACTAGAGTTGGTATGACTTGGGTTTGAGATAAAGATCTTTTTCTGGTCGTCCTAGGAGTAGCTATCGGACAGATCATTTGAAACCAGCCAAGCTGGCAAGACAAACGACAGTGTGTTCAGATCGTGCAGGAGATGAGCAGAGTATGGGTGTGTTCATCTTGTAGACTTGTGCCCTAGGACTTACTAGCATAATTGCAAAAAATTACATCATCCATTCAGCACTGTCCAGCTTTTAAAATATATACCTGCTGACAAACTGGATTATATTGACAATTGCCACTGAACTCATCTTTGACCTCACCTCAGAACTCACTACATTGCCAAGTTTTTACATCCTATCTTTGCTTATACTGAGATAACATGTAATCCTTGAGAGTTTTGTTTAGACTGCTAGACTGACCGCTATACAGTATGATGTCATTTGAGGCTCAGATACAGTGGTTACTGTATTTTTTTTTAAAGATTTATTTATTTATGCTCACAAGCTGGGGTACAGGCCAGAGGCATGGGGCGGTGAGAGGGTTCACCAGAGACAGAGTGGGGAGCAGAACAGGCCGATCAATGGGAATACACTGCTGAGGGGAGCAGTGGGTGAGTCAGGAGAGGTCTGCCGCGCCATGTGGAAATCTCCCCGGCAGGGCGTTGAACCTCGCGTTTGGCATCGAACTCGCGTCGCTGCTGCACACAGCTCCACAGCACAGCACTTAACTGCTCTGCCACCAGGGAGGCCTAGGTTACTGTATTCTTTAGGTGGAAGAGCTCTTCATTTTCACTCAAATTTTTGTTTTTCTAATTTGAAAGTAATACATGCTGATTGAAAAATAAATTCTCATAATCCAAAAGGCATAAGAATGAAAGTAACTCATTCTATCCCACTTCCAAATAACAACATTGCTACTTCGGTATATTTGCTATAGTGAAGAGATTAAGAATGCAGGCTGTGAAATCACACTACCTGGGTTCAAATCCCAGATCTTCCAATTACTAGCTTTGTGACCTTAAGCAAGTGACTGTGTCTCTGTGCTCTGGTTTCTTAAAGGAGTGGGAATGGGGGGGATAATAGGAAAAGATACCTTAATAGGTGATTATGAGAATTAAATAGGCTAATGCCTATAATGTGCTTAGAAGATGTCTCTCTCTGGTTAGAAAAGTTTATTATTATTTCCTTTTTAATTTACACATTAAATATATGGAATTTTAACATGGCATGTAACTGTTTAGTATTCTGCTTTTTTCACTAAACAGTGTACCTTGAACACCTTTTGCTTTTCTTTTTATTTAATACTTTTCCATGTCAGTTAATATAGAATTGTATTATCACTTTTAATCACTACTTAGCATTCAATTGGATGAACTATTACCAAATTATTTAACCAATCAGGAGAAATAGTTCTAAAAGCTCTATTCTTTTGTAAACTAACTTCATGAATGTCAACATTAGATTATTAAGCCAAAAAAGTAAAGATATAGCCTGCTACTAAATCTGTAAGGAAACTAAAGTCAAAAAGAGGAAGAATGAACAGGAGGAGGAAGAGGAACAACTGATTTCACACACGTTTATAACAAAACGAAAACACTAATGTACAGTTCTTTTAAATGCACCTGATGATTCATCTTTGGGAAATAATCTTAAAGGTGCTATAAGATCTTTTTGAGTTAATTTTGGTTGGTTTGCTTATCTATGAATGCTTTGTTCAGATTGTTTCAAGATATAAACTACCCATTAACTCTTATTATTAGCAATGTGTGAAAAATTACCATGAAACAGAAGATCTTTATGAGAGTTAACAAAACTAAAATTTAATAAGAAAACCAAATCAACGTGATGGAAAATATTGTGGTTTGAAATATAAAGACCATTTTAGTACATATTTCTATATAGAATCTTTTTTGTTCATTAGGTTTATCATATGAAATGGCGGGCAGCTTCCACCCAAATGTTAAATTATTTTTAACCTAAGTATATCCCCTTTTTTCCTTACATTGTTGTTTATTATTTTTTCTTTTTTTTGTTGCTATTTATATCTTTTACATTTTGTATTCCCCTTGGGTAACCCACCACCAATTCACCTGTGACCCATCTCCGTGGTCCCTTGTGTCCTTTTCATGCTCAGCGAAATAAGCCAGAAAGAAAGAGAAAAATATCGAAAGGTTTCACTTATAGCAGGACTATAGGGAAACCAAATAGGAGAGAGACAATCAGCGGGCGGAGGGGGGGGGGGTCGGGGTGAGGGGAGGGTAAGGGCACAAAATGGAGTAGAAAAAACACATTGTTGTTTATTTTTGTAAATGAGTTGATTTCTCCAGTTAGTATGGATTCTAATACAAAATTACTGTCTTTCCATTAGTGATTCACTAGCTGGTCCAAACCTCCAGAACAGGCATCTTACCCTACAGCAAAGGGCACATTTAGCTCCTAGACTCCTCAGAATGAGAATTATGGTTTACATGAGTATTTATATAAAATTAGCAGGTGTGATGGAGAAAAACTTTGCTATCAGAAACTCTGAAGTTTATGATCATACAGAAATTTTTAATGCTGTTCTCTGGTATTCACAATACTACTGTAAAAAAAAAAAATCATTCTCTTGTACACAAAATGCAAGTTCATTATCATGCCAGACTTCCAGACCAAATTTCCAAGTTTTTAAGCCACCTTCTTATAGTCTGAGATGGACATGTGTGGCCAGCAATTTCATTACAACAATCTTCAAAACCAGGGCAAACAACTCTCAATTCCAAAAATAGTTCAAATATCTTTTTCACTAATTCTGTCCACATTTACCAGCTATTATAGAAAACAGTGATGCGGTTGACAGCAGTATTAACCCACACTGTGGGGGGGTGATCAACTTTAAATAAATTTTTTATTATTATCTTTAATACTCTCATTTTCTTTTGGCCTAATCCAAATGTTTCAAAAGCATGAATTTGTATTAAGTCAGAAATGTTTCTGTTTGTGTTGGTGTTGACCTACCTGTAGGCCCAATGCTTTATAATTGGCAGGGTTCATTCATATTGCTGGTACTATATTGGACAGATCTTTTCAAAGCTGGTATTTAGCTTGTGCCAATGGAATGAGGACCCTTTATTAAGGGGTGCCAAGTGTTCAACTTTGGTTTCTTTTTTTTTCCTTGCATCAATCAGTGGTTTCTAAAATAGCAATGACTGAGAATCACCTGGGAAATATTTTAATGCAGATTCTCAGGCCCAACCTAAAATCTCTTGAATCAGAAAATCCAGAAACAGAGCCCAGGAATTTGTAATACTTTCCCCAAGAATTCCTAATGTAGAGAGCAGCCACCTATCTCTGGATTGGAATTTTGGAGCAACAGCACTGACCACCTGAGTCTGACAGAGTATTCTTTTATCCAAGCATTTCTAAAAATTACTTATGTATACATCTGTGGGTAATGCAAAAAAAAAAGTGTATAATCTCTGTACGCAAACATTCTAAGCCAGCATTTCCCAAAATACAGTCCATGGGATAGTTACAGGTATTAGATGAAAAAAGTGATTCATGACCAAATGAATTCAGTAATTTCTAGGCTAAATAAATTTCATTTACTTCTTCACTTCAGGATATCTCAGAACCTTTAATATGTTGTGACTTTCCAAGAGGAAAGTCAAAGTAATTCTTTGTACGTGGAATTCTTTTTTGGCAGACCATGTCTTAGAATGAGTGTTTCCAGGAATGATTTTGGAAATACTGAATTAAATTATTAATTTCTTATGGATGAGGGTCATGACTTTATCCATTTTTTAAAGATTTATTTTTGTATACAGGCTGGGGTACAGGCCAGAGGTGTGGGGCGGCGAGAGGGTTCACCAGAGACAGAGTGGGTGGCAGAACAAGTAGATCAAGGGAAATACACTGCTGAGGGGAGCAGCGGGCGAGGTAGGAGAGGTCTGCCGCACCATGTGGGAATCTCCGGGCCGGGCGTCGAACTCGTGTCACCACTGCCAACAGCTCCACAGCTCAGCGCTTAACTGCTGTGCCACCAGGGAGGCCCATGACTTAATCCATTTTTAACCCCTCCTAGTACCTAAAGCAAAGCTTACTTTAATGAATTCTCAGAGTCTAAAGAGTAGGTTTGCCATCCAAGATGTCAAGGAAACGGCTTAAAAAGTAGTAAATATTGCAGGTTGCCCACAAAGTAAATCTGTTATTTATTCTACTATTTATTCCACTGATTTTTTTTTTAAGATTTTTTTTCATACAAGCTTGGGTGCAGGCCAGAGGTATGAGGCAGTGAGAGGGTTCACCAGAGACAGAGTGGGGAGCAGAACAGGCAGATTGACCGAAATACACTGCTGGGGGGAGCAGCGGGTGAGGCAGGAGAGGTCTGCTGCGCCATGTGGGGTTTTCCCCGGCTGGGCATCGAACTCCCATGGCAGCAGCCAACAGCTCCATAGAGCTGTGCTAACCTGTTGCACCACCAGGGAGGCCCTCCACTGATTTATATTTCATGTCTTCCTTTGGAGTTTTGGCTCATCTTGGTGCCACTGGTGAAGCAGTAGGCCCCCTGTGACTCAGCCATCCATTTGTCCTCTCCTAATATTTAAAAATTAGGCTTCATAGATGTTAATGTTTAGGCTAAGAAGGAAGCTGTGGCTGTGGGGTGGTGTTGGAACTGACAAACAGAGCCAAGGAAGTTAGCAAGATGAAAATGTCACATTATAAGCAGCGCTCATATTTCTAGTCCCAGCAGAGCTCATGTGGGCACTTTGGGGCACCAGAAAGGAGAATAATCACTACCCAGGAGAAATTGCTTGCCAGTCTTTGGCTTATTCTAGCATAAATCCCTTGCTGGGTATTATCTGTGAGGCTGTTGTCTATAGCTTGGGGGGAAAAAGCTTGACAAATAAAGGATAAGAGGAAATTCAAAAGGAGTTTCTATGAATTGCCCTTTGCTAGGACTCAAGCAGATTTGTCTAATATTTTTAGTTTGCTTGGTTCTAAATGGCATGAAAGTGCTTCAGTTTCACTGAGGGAGGGCCAGCTGGAGTAAAAATCCAATGACTAAGAACTAAAGTTTTACATCTTATCTTTTAATACAGAGAAGAAAAAGGGCCATATCTCAGAGTGGTTTGAAACCAAATTGTTTTTCATAGTCTGCATGGTGCTTTGATGAACTAGGGGTGCTTTTCTTGATGTCATCCACATGGTTTAAATAAACAGTGTACTAAGGTTAACAAGCTGCAATCGTAACAGAACTAGTGGGGGGATTATAGTTGAGCTAATTTGATCAATTACTTTTAGTTCCAAAGGTCTCTAGATGAGACAGAAGCCAGTATACACATTTTGGCAGATGAAAAATCAGTTTGGTCAATTCATACCCTGATGGTAATGAACATTCTTTCAGACTTCATTTTTCATCCATAAGAAAGGAGAATCCCAGTAATACCAGTCACTGCTACTCAAAAACAGCCAAAAAGATAACTATAAATATTTTTAGGAGCCACAGAAATTTGCACTCCATGGGAGTAGACTAAGACTCCTCCATTGTGCCTTTAAATGTTTTGTGTGAGGTTTTCCTGTCATTCTTTTCTTATTAAAATTAATTGATACTACAGATAACTAAAGTTGTTAGTTACCATATGCTATATTTTCTTTAAAAGTTGGTATTTTCTAATTCTAATTATTTATTAATTTTGAGTCCAGCACACATGCAATATATGTATGAGTTTTAAACACTTAGGTTGAGTTTATCATCTTTATAATACATTATAGTATAAATAAAGGCTGTGGGTTTTTCTTGGTACACAAATGGGGAAAAAAATGGGTCATAACGAAAGAAAGAGACCTGTGTAAATACCACAGTTGTGCACTCTATATAAAACACTACCTGGTTGTTACAGGACACAAAGTTGTGTAAGTCCTGGACCCTGACTTCATTTTTTACCATGGAGATGGCATGTGTACCTGAAACTCTTAACACAAGGAAGACAGCCCACGTGAGAGGTATCAAAAGATCAGTAGACAAGTCAGAGGTTAGCAAACCTTCATCTGGCCCAGAAGATATTAAGAAAAAATTCAAGAGCTTTTTGTCTGGGATGTTTAGGTCAACATGTAGGTGTTTGAGTATAAGGAGTAAGTCATAGATAGCATCCTTGGCCATGGCAGTGGAGGCCATTGTTGAGTACTTTTGAAAAGACTATATTAGAATCAGAAAATTCTACCTAGAATCAGTATCCAGACGCTGTTGTAACTGGGAGAGCCCAAAGAGGGCGGACCTGCCCACTGAGAAGTGGGCTGAAAGTGCTGAAGGTCTAGTTGGAGTGGTGGCGGCGGTGGGAATTAAATGAGAACACAGAAATTGTGCAAGTGGATCTACAGGACTGGACTACTGGCTCTGTGGGATAAGATTGGAGAATTAAAAAGACCATCCTAATTGATGATTAATCTTTAAATCAAAAAGGTAAATAAACGGTGGTGCCAGCATTACTGATATGGAAAATAGGAAAAAAAAAAAACAAAAAACGGGGCTGTTTTGGTTAAGTATATTTGGAATTTGCACACTCCAGCCCACGTCCAGGAACCCGTTCAACTTAGTTGAGTGAAGATATATTGGGAGCCTGGGAATCAGCTGATGGCAGAATGGAGGGTGAGTCCCCTCCAGCAAGAATTTTGGGTTCTCATCCAAAAAATACATAATGAACTTTTAATATGTGCCAGGTACTGTGCTGGGCGTAGTAACAGAAACTTAAATATGTGAAACGGAGGTCTCGAGGAATTTCGTATCTAGTAGTTTCTCATTCACTTTATTTGCAGCAGAACCTCAACCAATGAACTTCACATTTCTGGGCCACTCTGTTTCTTGATAGCCCGGGGATATTGCAGTGTACATGTTCAACCACTGAGGTGGTGGTGGTAGATTTGCCAGGTGAAAAGTTTTTAGGCTCCTGGGGAAGTCACTAGGAAATGCTACTCAATCGCGAGGACTCGTAGAGGCGAGAAATGAGGTGACAGCCAAAGTGCCAGTGAGCGCGGAGCAGCGCAGACCAAATGTTTGAGAGACGTCTCTGAGTTTGGGACCGAAGCCCAGGCTTTCCACATGCACTCTACTTTCCAGCAGTGGAGCCAGCAGCAGTCCTGAAGCATCCCTGCCCTGGGTGGCAGGAGACAGGGGAGGCGCAGAGATTGTGGGGTCTTCTTGCACTGCTGGTGTGCAGGCGTCGGCGATTGAATGAATGCCGCTGCGCACAAAGCGCTACTTGCCGAGCGGACAGTGGTGACGTCTTGTAGTTTGTAGCGTAGTGAGAAAGAGACACTGAGCAAATCCTCACTGCACTGTGATAAATGTTGTTAAAAAGTGAGAGATGATGCCAATTAGAGTCTCTAAAGGACCTTTCCTTTAGATTGCAAGATCAAGAAGGCCGCTCCCAGAAAATTACATGGAACAAACAAGGGGTGCAGATGGCCTTCCACAAAGTCCTTAATAGAGTGGGAGGCGGAGGACTACTCACACCTGTTCCTGATGGCGATAACTAAAGCATCCAGGTGCAGAATGCCGAAAGAACCAAAGCCACCAAAGTAGAGCCTGCTGCCTGCAGTGTTGAGAGCAGAGGAGATTCGAGGTGGGGGCGCACTCGTCACGGCGCACTGTTGCGTGGTGATGAAAATCGCTGCTTGCTGCGAAGCCCCATGTGACTAGAGGCAAACTGTTGGTTCTCTGTAAACCTCAGTTTCCTCCTCTGTGAGATGGCAGTAATAGGTACGTGGCCCTGTGCTTGTTGTGAAAATTAAATCTATAATCCACAGAACTCATTGCACAATTTCTAGCGCTGCTCCCCTTCCCCCACATTGAGTCCTACTTGCTGTCCTGATCTTGGATAAGGATTTGTTTGTTGAGATATAATTCAAATAAGATAAAATCACCATTTTGAAGTATACGATTCTGTGGCTTTAGAATATTCACAAATCTGTGAAATCATAACAGCTGTCTAATTCCAGAATGGTTCCATCACCCCTAAAAAGAAACCTCATACCTACTAGCAGTCACTCTCCATTTGTCTTCTCTCCAGTCTGTGGAAACCACTAATCTCCTTTCTGTCTCTGTGGATTTGCTTACTCTGGACACTGCATAGGAATGGAATTCTGTAGTAAGTCTCCCATTCTGCCTGACTCTTTTCATTTACCATGTTTTCAAGCTTCCTTCTTGTCATTATAATAGTACTTCTTTGCTTTCTATGCCTAAATAATATTCCATGATACAGATATACATATACTTGTTTATTTATTCATCAGTAGGTAGATATTTGCGTTGTCTGTAATTTTTGGCTCTTATGAATAATGCTACTAAGAACATTAGCATGTGAGTTTCTGTGTGTACATATGTTCCAGCTCTCTTGAGTGAATATCTAGTAGAGTTGTGGAATCAAATGTTAATGCTGTGTTTAAGTTTTTGGAGAAACTATTTCCCAAAACTGCCATACCATTTTATATTCCCAACAGCAATGCAAGAGAATTCTAGTTTCTCCACACCCTCACCAACACTTGTTATTGTCTGTTTGTTTGGTTTTTTTTAGTTCAATATCCCAGAGGATGTGAGATGGTTACTTGTTGGGATTTTGATTTGCATTTCTCCTGTGACTAAGGATGTTGAATATCTTTTCATGTGCTTTGCCATTTGTATCTTCTCAGGAGAAATGTCTGTTCTCGTCATGGTTCATTATTTAGTTGAGTTATGTGTCCCTTTATTGCTGAATTGGGTAAAGATTTTATGGAAAATGTTCACTCCCACAGATCCTGGAAAAATATGAGCTCTCCAGGAAAGCACAGGTTTTTATTACCTACAAGCTGCCTTGGCAGAGAGCAGATGCATCCAAATCAGTGGGCATGGAGGTTCCTTCTTGGCAGCACAAGCAGGGCAGACATGATTTCCCTACTTTATCAACCCTCCCCAAACCCTGACTCTCCTTCTTATTAAAACTCTTGTTAAAAGCCAGTCCTCTCTTTACAGCCCCTGAGCACTCCATTTCAGTGTCACCTACATCTGTAGACATTTCTATAGAGAGAGTCCAGCAGGACAAAATAAATGTAATTTACCTATTTCAGGACCTCTTCCAAGCACAGAGTTTCTGGCCGATGGTATGAACGAATGAACACCTTCCTGTCTCTGATCTCATACTTCACTCTAAAGCTTGTCATTGTTGTGGGGCATGGGGAGAGAATCCAAGAAATGGTAACAGAAAGTGAGTTCTACCTCCTTAAGTACTCGGTGGCCTAAGGCAAGTTAGTTATCTCCTGCAGAGTTTGGTTTCCCTCTCCTACAAAATAAGGAAAACAACATATGCTGTGTCTTGCAATAAATAGGTAAAGAAAAAATGAGCTCATGAATGTAAAAGTGCCTGGTAAAATACTATATGAATGAAAGTGTTATTAACCAAGCGTGAGAACTCAGCCTTTGATAGCATTACAGGTGTAGTTCAGTCATCTACAGAAAAGTGTGTATCATTATAAGACACTTCATGGTGAATCTGCATTATAATTTATATATGGACTGTTGATTTTCATTTGGAGTGTTGTTTTATTCTATAAGTTGCTTGCAGAGGGGTTGTTTGAAAATGAACTAACAAGTTAAAATCCCAGTGTTCTATTCATTCACCCATAGGCATGTTAAATAAGGACTGCTAACTTCTCCAGTAAGATGTTTTCTCTCCAAACTAAATTATATACTCAATATTGTGTCCTTTATGTCACTATCTAAAAAATTTAGAATTTTATCTAATTTGGTGCATTTACAGTGACAAGTAGTATGCTACATATTACTTCATTGAGTCATCATAACATTCAAATGAAGAAATAACTATCATTGTCCCCGTTTTCCAGATGAGAAAATTGAAAGTTAAGAAAGTCAGGATCCATCCCCAATAAGAACTAAGCTGGAATTTAAAAATATAGTCTGTTTGGCCCCAGATCTCACTCTCTTCATCCCCTGCTTGTGTTACACCAGAGAGAAAAATAATTTTGAAAGATTGGAGGGTGATTCTTGCGAGTTCATTTGTATTATTTATTTTCACATTTCATTGAAGGATTACCTTGGACAGAATACATAAAAGAAAAGAAAAGAAAAGAATTGGAGAATATAATTGATTTTTGGACAAGGTCAGTTGTTTCTCATTTGAGATTTAGTTAAGAAATGGGAAAGAGGGCCTCCCTGGTGGTGCAGCGGTTAAGCATTGTGCTGTGGAGCTGTCGGCAGCGACAACATCAGTTCAACACCCGGCTGGAGAGATTCCCACATGGCGCGGCAGACCTCTCAGGCCTTGCCTGCTGCTCCCCTCAGCAGTGTGTTTCCGTTGATCTGCCTGTTGTGCTCCCCACTCTGCTGAACCCTCTCGCCGCCCCACGCCTCTGGTCTGTACCCTAACTTGTATGAATAAATAAATAAATATTAAAAAAAAAGAAATGGGGAAGAATTTACTGAGAGTCAGAATTGTTCACCAAATGCATGAATTATTAAAGGGAGTTGCAATATTTACCTTTCAGAAGAGCACTAGGCAGGGTAAATCTCATCTTTACAGGCGCTGCTAAATTCAATTAAGAAATGAGAGTCAAAGGAATAGATAAAACTAATTAAATTATAGGCACCATATGAATAGTACAGCACATGAATGTTTATAAAGTAAAAACTCAAATACTAACGGGAAAAAAGAAAAAAAATAAATCTTAGAAGTCAATGTTACTAAAAGGACAAAAAAGAACTTTAAAAGTTATTTTTTAAAATAGCTGACATTACTCAGTGATTTTTTATGCTTATATTTGGTATAAGTTAAAAATAATAGATGAATAAACAAACACATGCAAACATGTATACCCACTACTAATCAGGTGATTTTAAAAACACCACAGATACTTGTTTTATGTAAGGATGTGCATATAAATTAATACAGATTTAAACATACACACAGTTTACATAGTTCTCTGAGATACAAGTGGGAATTTTGTATAAATAATAAAATCAGTTCAACCAAGTTCTATAAGTGAACTTGATTATTACACTCACACCACACTAACTCCTGTCTTACTCTTTTATAACCTTGATATTTTTCTTTTTCATTTATGTCTCGTCATCTTGCCAATTACAAACTTACTGTTTTTAAATCATCCACTTGGTCCAGCCTTTTATAGGAAGGATCTGAACTACACTTTCATGAAGTATAAAATTAAAATATTTATCACTTCAAAATCATCACTTTAAAACAAAACCCAGCTTGTGAGCATTTTTTTTTCATTAAAACGTTTGTTCTATTTCTTGTACCTTCTCTATGCACCATGCTATACAGACATAGATTCTCATGTGAAGAATTAATGTAAAATTGACCTTCTAATAAGCTGCCTAATTCTTTTTCAAAAGGTTAGACTACCAGTTTGCTCAGTAAGCTTTAAAGAAGATTTTTTTGGAAGTCCTGCCAACTCAGTGCCTCCCTTGTAGCAAATGTACTTTCTTATTTCCATTCTGGGTGGAGAATTAAGTTTGAAATTCTGTCTGGAGTATTCTTCCTCACAGTGTGACATGCTACATTGTTTGATGGATGTCAGGAGCCTATGAAACATAATCACATGGTAACGTATTTACTATGAAGCAGTTAATCATTCAGGTAATCCCAACAAACAAAATGCTTCTGCGAATAAAAGAATTCTGTCAGTACTTCAAGCATGGCTTGACCAAGTTACTGTGCAGAATTGCAGTTAATAACTAATCATCAATGGAAATGGTTCAAAGGGTGATTTTTCAGTGGTGGTTTTCACCATCCTCAGACTTGCACGTTGGGACACACACATGCCTTAAGGACCAGAATCAGGGATAAATCCGTTTAACAATTTTTTTTAATAACCCTTCCAGATATTTGCCTGGAAAGCAAATTCTGATGCCAAATTTAACATGGACATATCCTTCCCCAAATACATTTTAGCAAAATAAAATTACATTATGAAAGCACAGATTTTAAATCTACCACTTGGAGATAATTATTTTTAAAATTTTTAAATTATTTTTAATAAAATATTTTTTACCTATGCTTTCTTTATAATTTTATTTATTCTTTGTGGGTTGGGGGGATATGTTATGTTAAGCCTGTTTGTTAACTACATGTTCACATGGACTCTTAGAGTAGGGAAAATTTAAGTACTTTTTAGTAAAATAATACCCTCCTTGCTCCTTTCCTTTCCCTTTCCAAGAAATGGCTCATTGGCAGTATAGTTCTTGGTTTCCAGTTTGCTCATTAGAAATAAGTGATACTCAAATTCAAAGAACCATTTGGAGCCACTCACATTTATAAAAAGAATTTATAGTTAACAAACCAAACTTTGTCATCCACAAACTTTAATTGTAATAAATGAAACAACAAAAGCCTTGGAAGAGAGTTGACAATACATAGACCTAGAAAACCTGGCTTTGCTGCTCATGATTTTGCTTTGATGCTTCACAAAGGAGTGGAAAGAGAATTGGACTAGTAACACTGGTCAACATTGAGAACGTTACTGCCTTAAAAAGGCCCTAATCTGTAGTATCTTGGTGTGCTGAACATGAATATAACCCTGAAAAATTTTTATTACTCTCATTTTGAAATATTTCATATAATTCATTTTATATGTTTCACCATGTAAATTCATCCAGTAGGACTGCAACAACATCCTAAATCAGCCTAGAATGATGTAATATTGCATCGCATTGCATAATACCATCATGCACAGATCATCCAGAGTTAATTGCATCCTTTTCTGATGCAATGCAATACTACTGCCAGGCGGCTGCTGAAGTAAGCTGACGTCAGCAGTGCACTATAAAAAGCCCTGTCGGAAAGGTTGAATATTAAAAATATTTCAGACTTTGTGCAAGACTTCTGTTCCATAGACCTGTTATTATTTTATCCATTTAGGCACAGTACAGAACAGTAATGCCTCAACAGTGCGTTAATAGCGTGGACAATTTCTGCTCTATTTGTGGGGAAGTGACATTTGCCAACCAGAAGAAAAGTATCACTTCTCAAGTGAAGGTGGCTTATCGTCTTGACTTCGGATGCAAGGTTAGTGACCAAGACAAGCCTTGGACCCCGCATCTATGCTGTGTTACATGGACAACACAGCTTTCACAGTGGTGAAATGGCAAAAGACCATCAATGCCATTTGCAGTCCCCATGGTGTGGAGAGAGCCAAGCAACCACAACAAAGACTGTTACTTCTGCTTGGTTCCTCCTCTTTCCGGCGGAATAATGAAGCAAAGGAAGTCGAGAATAGTCTACCCAAACATTCCGTCTGCACTGAGACCAGTTCCACATGGTGGGGGGCTTCCTATTCCAGAACCTCCAGCAGAATAGTCTCTTGATTCATCTGACAAGGACAAGGGTGAGCCCACCTGTTCTTCTCCTGTCCCAGCAGCATGCAGCGATGCAGATTTTCGCTGTGGTGCATCATCAGCCCCACACAGACTCACACAGGAAGAACTAAATGACCTGGTTTGTGATTTGGACTTCTCCAAGAACAAGGCAGAATTGCTAGGATCAAGACTCCAATAATGGAATCTTTTAGAAGAAGATGTCACAATTACTTCATATTGAAAGCACCACCAGCAGCTGGAGCCTTTCTTCAGAAAGGAAAGTACTCTGGTATTCTGTTCTGATATTAAGGGCCTCATGAATGCGTTAGAAATCACTCATTACCCACATGAATGGAGACTATTTTTATATTCTTCAAAACTGAGTCTTTTTTTTTTTTAAGATTTTATTTTATTTATACATACAAGCTGGGGTACAGGCCAGAGGCATGGGGCAGCGAGAGGGTTCACCAGAGACAGAGTGGGGAGCAGAACAGGCAGATCAGAAGTACACTGCTGAGGGGAGCAGCGGGCGAGGCAGGAGAGGTCTGCAGCGCCATGTGGGACTCTCCCCGGCCGGGCGTCGAACTCGCGTCGCCGCTGCCAACAGCTCCACAGCGCAGCACTCAACCACTGCGCCACCGGGGAGGCCCCAAAACTGGGTCTTAAGGCTGTGCTTTTGCACCTTGGAAACCGTCTTCCATCTATTCTATTCCTGAACAGCTGTACAAGAGACAAGTGAAGAAATGTAAGAAGTAGTCTATGACTTGATTTTTAGCAGGTGTTAACCATAGGCCTGTACTATTGGCATGCATTTTGTGATGTAAACATCAATTTATTGCAGATTACAAAAAAAAAAAACCTAGAGCCAAAATTAGAATGTGACTGTCATATTCGTGTTGAGCATATACAAATTGATAGGATGACTCATTTTATTTCAATAACATGACTTTTGTAAAAATCTGTTGACCAGTGATCGGAGGACCTAGATTTTCATCCTGGAATCATTTCCTACCATTAGCCCAGTAGTCTTGAGAAAGTCTTTTATCCTTCTTAGCTTTCAAGTGATTTTTTTAAAAAATATAGAGACAATAGTACCTGTTTTGCTTTCTTCTCCTTAAATGATAGGCCATACCTGTCATACTGTTCCAAATCCTGAATCTCGTCTCCCATTGACCCCTTTTACTGCTGTTCTAAAATGAGGTCTAGATTTGCATTGAGAACACTTCTCTCAGACCAGTGCTTCTCCAGTCTTCCACTAACCTGTGGGGTTGGGCTTTTTCAGCCTCTATTCTGTCTTTGCTGTTTTCATCAGCTTTCTCCTCTCATCATCATTTTCTCTCAGCCGTCAAAACCTGGCTCTTGGTCACCTTCTTGCTGTCCAACTCATCCTCCCCTCGTTCTTATGACTTCAACTGGCATATTCGAGAGCCCATTCAACATACAGTTCCTTTAGTTCCTTAACTTCTTTATCTATAGTCTCTTTCCCACTCAGAGGATCACCTTATCGTTACCCCTTGTTATTTTTCTACCTCTATAATCTTGAACTCATATCTCCCACATTCTAAACACAAATTTCCATTCTCACTGTGCCTTTGTTCAACAACTCCAAAGAAAATTGGCTCCTAGTTCTCCCCATTCCACTAGTCCCTTCTCTTCATGTCCTACTGCATCCAGCTTTTATTATAGTCTTTTCATTTCAATAAATCTTGCACAAGCCTTTGCCAAACACCTTGTACCTCTCCTGTTTTCATCATACATATTTTGCAAGATGTTAATCTTATGCAACCAAGGATTCTCTTTCTTAGATCAGCCACATTGTATTGTAGATGACCATACAACAGGACATATGGGAGTAACTATGAATTGGTGATCACAAACCTCAAGTGGACCTCAAGGCTTCAAGGCTATTGTACCATATTTCCTAGGCCACTTCAGTGTCCTACTCTGCACAAAGGCTATTTCACATTACCTTCCATTTCCTTCTGCAGAGACCTTAGTTAAGGTATGTTCATTCCTAAAAAGAGACAATTTTTAGAAAGTAGATTGCTGTCTACCTAGAGATCACATTCATAACAGCAAATTAATGTCACAGATAAAAGGGATGGTCTTTGGGTAAGTACAGAAAGTAGGAGAGAGAAAAAATATTTGTATACTCTACTTCTGATCTCCCACACTATTGCTCCCGAGCTCCTGTGCTAAGAGAAAAGTTGTGTCCAGTCAGGCCTCAAAGCTTGGTTGTCGCTGGCTGTGTACTTCTTCAAAGCTATTCTCCTTGGGCCAAGTACTGAAAACTTTGAGTCATGAAAATATTAGGACATCACTCTTGCACCGGTCCCATTTCACCCTGAGAATGCTTTTGAGTTTTTTTATACAGCAGAGAGATTACAAGAGAGCTGAGAAAACACAGAATGTGGAGGGCTGGATGGTGTGGAAGAGTGATTGTCTGAACTTAGGAAAATCACCAAATTTCACCAATATGTCAACATATGAGCAAGTTTCAAATATTCAAAAGTAGAAATCAGTATTTCAAAGTATAAACCAGTTTATACTCCATCATCATAGAAGCTGCAGTACCTGCTTGACATTATAAAAATTAAGTCATCTGGGTTTAGATAGAAACTAGCTGTGCCATGGAACCACTAACCTGAAGAAAGATTTATTTAGTTTACATAAACAATAAGTCAGAAATCCTCCTAACACTGTCAGGTAATCAGTATGTCACAGCTTTCCCCCATTAGGGTATACAAAATCTAATGAGCATTGACTCTATCTGGAAACAGCCAAAATCACACCAACAGATGGGTGACTGTCAATTAGCCATTTGTTAACCAGTGCGGCTGTCTTGGCAGCTCTCACGCAACCTCAACAAAATGAGGGAGGGAAGGTATGCACGAAAATGAAGGGAGGCGTTCTCTTGAATCTCATTTTTAATTTTTTATAGCATTTTATATACTTGATAGGAAAACAATTTAATGTGAAGATAACAACATGACAAAAAGGGAATATTGCCAAACAGAAATTGGGACCCCCTTCTCTCAGACCTTTGTGTGTTGCTTTGTTTTTCGTAAAAATTGACTTTTTGACTTTAGACCTACTAATGTCAGGAATACCAACGGAAGAGACTACAGCCCTGAGTAACTTTTTATATTTATTACAATGGTAGCATATTGTTTCTAGTTAATTTAGTTTGTGGTTTTCTTTTAATAATACTGATTTTCACACCATTTTCTTCATTAGAACATAACAAATGCTAATATTCAAGGACAAATCTGAAGATTTAAAATAAAGAAAAATTATCTTCAAAATTAATTTCACCACCTTTAGACCAAAATATCTAAAAATCACCAATATGTTTGTTTAAAATGAAGATTCTAAAGCATGTCTCCATCAAGTTTAATTTAGTAGAACGGAAGTAGTGTTGAAGAACATGAATTTTAATAAGTACTCCAGAGGATTGACCTGCAGAGCAGACTTTAAGAACTACTGTCATGGCAGGAAAAAAAAAAATAGATTACTCTTATTCTTGAAATGTGTTAGTTCAAGAAAATTAAAACCTTAGCTCCTAAAAATGTAGTATAAAAGCAAAATACAAAATTTTAGTGTTTTCTGGTTTTTTGCTATGACCTGTTAAGAGGACACAGGGCAGGTAGATTGTACCTGAAGTGTTTCTCAAACCTTAATCAAACCCTGGGGATCTTGTGAAACTATTGATTCTGATTCCATAGGTCACCATAAGCCATGCCCAGAGTTCTGCAGGACTAAGACACTCCCAGCTGATGCTACGAGATTTCAGACCACAGCCCCAGCAGCAAGGTTCTAGACTGATGATCAAACTTCAGTGTGTTTTCACCTAGAAAGCTAGCCAGAGCACAAACTGCTGCCCCCACCCAAACTTTTCACTCATGTGACTACAAAGGTAGAGATCTGATGGACTGGGCTGCAAGCCAAGGAATGCTGGCAGCCACCAGAACCTTCAGAAGGGGGGGAAAAGATTCTCCTCGTGGCCGCCTTTGGAACCCAGCCAAAACTTTGAGTCTGGGTATGCCTGAAAATTTTTATTTCTAACAAATTCACAGGTGATAATAATGCTGCTGATCCCAAGGGTCCCACTTCATAATTGGATGTTCCAGATCATAATCTTGAGGAGGTGCCAGCATGGAGAAGTCAGTATCTTTCAGAACTTAGATTTTTCTCTTTTCTTAAATTCACTGGAGAGTACTGGCAAATACCAACATAGTAACTCCACAATTCTAGAGTCAATCAATCACACTCACTGTCTTCTGTTATTTGCCTTGTCTGGGCTTTTAGGAAGAACATGAAAGGTAAAGGACCAAGCAAAACTTTCACTTAAAACAGATGAATAAGGCCTCATTTTAGGCAAAGATCAGAAGCATTCATGTACTTGGGAGTTTATAGCTCATTTTATCTTAGTACAAAGCGCTAAAATATATATCCCAGTGATAGGTAGCCACTGTCAAACAAAAAGCCCTCTAGGGATGGAGCAGGATGGGGGCAGGTGAATTTGTGCTGACAAGCTTTCTGTTACCTTCATGAGACTCCAGTTAGTTCTTTGGCCTCAAAGTCCTTTCCATGATGGATCATGCCAGCATCTGTCTGGGGCTGGAGCTAGTTACCACCTTGAGCAATGTGTGGACTGGTGCAGTCACCTGGGGGCTTCCCTGAAGCCCCCCAAATGCCCACAGTGTTCATTCCTTTGATTTTAAGAATTAATGGTCTTGTCACCATGCATTTAACTCTGTAGGGCTAACCCATAAACAGTATCAATCTTCACCTGGATTTGAACTCATTTCATGTAGTCAAGAAATGTTTTTGAGCCTGTCGTGTGTCGAGCCCAGGTCCGGGTACTGTAGAGAAGGTAGTCAGCAAGATTGACAAGATCTCGGCTCACATGGAGCTTTTAGTGAAAGGAAAGGAAAGAAACTAGTAAGTAAATAGGAAACAAGATGGAGTGTAAGCTCCCGCCATGGGCTTTTCAATTTTTTGTAATGCAAGTCCTTGACTGAATCTTTGATGCATTCACTTCAAAGGAGGCAAGAAGACAAGGTCAAATAAACACATTGGCAGCCACAAACCAAATAAAAAGCCAGGCTGTCTACCCCACCACCACCAAGCTGCCTTTGTTTCACGGGTCCTGGTAACTTAACTGATAACCTTTTTCCTTGCTGCTGGTTTGTTTTTTGTTTTGTCGTTTTTTTTTTTTTTTTTTTTGGTCTCTCCTGACACACTTTAAATTCTGACCATTTAAATTCATCAATAATGGGTGAGCTCACATAACCCTACCACACTTCCGCACCACACGCACACCCCTCAGACTCCATAAAAGCAAAACACAGACTGAGCCCCTCTCCTGCTTGCACTCACGCTCACACCCTCTGTCTCCCTGAAACCTCACCTTGTCCAGGTATGCCGTGCCATTTCCAGATCTCAGAAGTAACAAGCATCTATGTTTTCCAAAGTTTGCTCATGGTAATTGCTGAAGTGCATCTTGCAATCATAATAAGCACCCTCAGGGCTGGTCCCCTCATAATACTGGTTTCGGAGGGGTAATGTCTTTGGAAAACCCACAATGCCCCCAGGCATTTTTAGCCCATAACATTATCAATAGACTGAGATAGACACAAAACACAAGGCTATTTCTGAACATTGTAAATGATGTGGAGAAAATAAAATGGTGTGAGATGATAAAGAAAAGCCAGCTTCTTTGACTTGGATGATCAGGGAAGGTTTCCCTGCAAAACTAGTGAACTAAGACATGTCTGATAAGAAAAAAATAACCATGATGTTCATCAAATTACCTCGCTACAGTTACTTCTTATTGTAGTGTTTGACCTGAGCACAGGAAGTACTTTCTCATGAGGAAGGAACAGAAAACAGAAAATTGAGAAAAAGTCTATCTGGAAAGCGGAACTGATGGGTGCAAAGGGGTGCCGTGGAGACCTTCAGTTGCCAGAATCTACCAGAGGGCACACATTTTTCTGGATGCGTTATGTTCTGAGACACACCTCTCAACTATTTTTAAAATTCATGCATTAAAAATAGTCAAGCTTCAATCTGGGGAGGTTCTAACCCCAGCTGAGTCATTGCAGTGGTGAAATACTTAATTATTTTCAGGTTTGAGCAGCTGTGAGGCCCAGCCGCACAGGCGCACACTTCAAAGACTTGGCAGTCGTTCTCAATCTTTCCATTTCTGAAGCAACAAAGAGCAGCACTGAACTTTTGCCAGTCTGGACAATATGGTCAAAGTTTACCAAGGACCCCCACTAGGCAGATCATGTCTGAAGTTCTGTGAATTCAAAGGAACACTGGACAGTACCCCAGCACTGCAGTCCAAACCACACCCATCATCCCCTCCCCTGCTCCACCCCTGCAATGCCCCCTCCCAATTTCGTCCCATCATTCATTTGGATAAATTCAACTTTATAGGTGGGTAGAATTACCTGGTCACTCAGTATTAATAATCAGCTCCCATCTTACTGACTTGTCCTTCTTAGTTTATCTTCATTCTCAGAGAGTCTGGCGCTCAGTGCTCTGAAAAGCTTCCGTTCATAAGCAGGGGAAACAGAAGGCATGGGTGGCAATGTTGAGTCCCAGGTAGTTCTTGATCAAATGTGAAAATTGAGGACATTTTATTTGTTTTTTTTTAAAGATTTATTTATTTATGCGTACAAGCTGGGGTACAGGCCAGAGTCATGGGGCGGCGAGAGGGTTCACCAGAGACAGAGGGGAGAGCAGAACAGGCAGATGGACGGAAATACACTGCTGAGGGGAGCAGCGGGCGAGGCAGGAGAGGTCTGCTGCGCCATGTGGGAATCTCCCAGCTGGGCGTCGAACTCGCATCGTTGCTGCCGACAGCGCCACAGGGCGGCCCTCGTACCTGCTTTTTAAAGGAGTTTGGAAAGTCTCGTTCTATAAGCATGACTATATGAAAGTTGGGGGCATTGTGTTCACCCCACTGCATTCCACAAAGCTTGCCACCCAGTGGCTGCTGGCTCCCACTGCCTGGGTACGGCACCGATGACACGGAGGCCCGTTCAGACTAGCATCTGAATCTACGCCCAGAAGCCACCAGAAGCTCCCTTGCTGCTCCTAACTTGTAGATTACGATCCGGGGGGCTCTGAACCATAACCCCAGTGTTCCAAAGAGAGAGAAAAAGAGCTCCTAAAATATCCTCCCCTCTGAAGTGAATGGCCCCCTCTAATCACACATCATTTATTGAATGTGAAAGGAGGCCTGATACGGGCAAGGTGTGACGAACTGGCAATTTATTTTACTTGTTGGTGTCACAGACATGTTTCTGCGGGCTCAGCGGGGTCAGAGAGCTTAAAACCCTATCTAGAATAAGGCAAACGTGTAATTTTTCTCTTGCTGTAGTCTTCTGTTGTTTTTTTTTTTCCTTAATGATTAATTAAGAGACATTCCTTTACTGAAGAAATCTGAGATGAGGCTGTAGCAACGATCACGACCATTCATGAAAGTGAAAGTCTACAAAATTAAGCTTGCTTCAGTAACCATGGGCCAGAGTTCCTAGATGAGGGGAAATTTTTACCAAACCTTATGTATCCCGCAGATCTTTTCTGTATGTTAACATCCTCTCAGGCATAAATTTTCCATCAGGACTCAGCCTTCTCTGTAAAGCCTTTTAGACTGATGTGTCTTCTGGCGAGCCACATTTGAAAGTCAGGCAAACAAGCCTTCCAGGGCTCACATTGAGTTAAGAAAACATTTTCTGCATGACATTTAGGGCCAAATTAGGGACCAAAGTCCTCATTCTTTTACTTAAGACTAGGTTTATGTCTCCACAGGCAATGTGAAATGGAGTGTGGAAAAATGATCTCATGAAATAAATTAGTTTAGACAGGGTGCCTGGTTTGTTCATACCCCACAGAGAGCGTGTGTGACTGTGTGTGTATGTGTATGTACATGTGTATCTAACAGCAAGTGAGGGAAACAGTCACAGTGAAGAGATGAAGGAAAGGACTCTGTACCCAAAATAAGAAGGGGCTTTTCCTCCAGCAGTTGGGCGAGATTCCCTGAGCTTTCTGAGACCCAGTTGACTACGTCAAGTGTTGTGAGGAGGAGGAGAATTAACAAGAGTGTTCCATGTTAATACAGCATGTCCCGTGTCCCTTCTAATACTTGTGCCCAGTTCTGTGGAGACACAGAACCATTTTCTAGGGTACATGCTGACACACTTGGCTCTGCCCTTTCATTCTCTCCCAGCAGGACCTTAGAGCCACCCTTTTCCCAGCACCATATGAACTCGCTCTCTCAGTAATGCTCCCAACCATAGCCGCCTCCAGAACAAGATATCAGAATAGGAAATTGAATCTGAACTCCTCACGTGGAAGGCCAGGGCATTCATCATGGTGAGCACACTAGGGGTTTTTCATCTGAGTTTGACTGGTTGGGTTCATAAAATCTCTTTCATTTTTCATCAGGAGATTCCAAGTTTTATATATTTATTATCCCTCTCATTATTTCACAGCCAGCAGCCTATTTTACTTGTCGCAGTGCCTAACGTGGAATAATTTTGGAAACCACAATGCTTATGAGGCATAGCTTACCAGGGCACCGGCGAGCAAACCTTACTCTTTATTAACAGACTGGTTAAATTTTGCTTACATTTGCACCCTGGTGTGCCCTGTCACTGCAACTTTTTTCCCCCTAACAACCACAGAAAATGGGGGTCATTCAACCTGGGCTTCCCTGTGCCCCTGGCTCCCCCTGGTCACAGTTTCAAGGAACTTGTTATAAACATAATTTATGTAACTCCCCTTATTCATACTGAAAGGCATTGACCATTGAGTGGCAACGGCAATAAGTGTTATTTTCATGGCAAATGTGCTTCAGTGAAATATAGTACAGGATTGCCTCTGACTCCTTCAAGCCACAGTCTACTCTTAAAAAATTAGTGTCCATGGGTGGTTGTCAATATAGATCAACTTAAGAGGGAAAATATGTTCACTGAGAAGTTCTTTGGCCTGAGACTATAACGCACAAGGAACGTGGTGATCACAGATGGAGTTTTGGCCTCTCGCTGTGTTTCTGTTCTTTGCCTACACTGCCTCCTCTGTGAGTTTATTTGACTTGTATTGGACTTAATTGTCCATAAAGGAGTGAGTTTAGGTCACCCAGTTATCTAATAAAACATAGTTTGAATTTCTACCTTCCCAAGTAAAATGTTCCTATGTTGCATTTTTATAAATTTAATGAGATTATTGGATTAATAGATTTCTTGTTGCTAGTGAAGATTTTGGTCATTCTTCTGAGTTACTATTCAGTCAAAAAGATGGAGCTTTGTGGGCAGAGAGAAATGGAAGGAGAAGGGCAGAGGTGGTACTAGATGAGAAGAGGAAGGGAAAAAAGAACAAGGAGGAAAGTGAGATAAGTGTTCTTCACTTTGCCACATGAAAGAGTTGGAGACAGTCTTGCAGCAAGGAGCAGCTGACATGCCGGGAATCATACCCAGCCTGGCCCTCATGCGTTCAGACGCCCTGACGGGTCAGCACAAGGCTTCATTCTTCAGCTCCCCCCAGCCACTCATGACAAATCTACTTTTCGAAAACCTGAAGCAAACCCGAAGCAAAAGATAATTCCACAATTTTCTTAGTTTAAAATGAGCCCCAGAATAGGGTTATTCAACCACTTGACTCACACACAGGACCATGTCCAAAGCACTCAGAAATCATTTGGGAATGATGAAAGAGTGAACAGAGCATTTTGCTCCTGGCTCTGTCCTGACTAGCTCGGGGCAGTGAGGTGTAGGAGGCATGAGCCCAGTCTGGGAAGCCTGATTCTGTTTTAAATCCCAGTTCTTCCACTTTGTGACCTTGATAGTGTTGTTGTTTTTCACCTCAGTTTCCTTCTCTGTCAAACAGTGGGATCAGTATGTGCCTCATAGAGTTGTGGTGAAGAGTAGCTGAGTGTGGACGCCTCTAGAGTAGTGCAAGACACAGTAGTAAATGCCGTTGAGGGGTGTTGCATGACTTGAGCTGTCCCCCTTGAAATCTACATGAACCACATCCCCCAAGTCTCTTTGCCTGCGCTGAGCATTGTGCAGCCTGAAGAGTCATGTAATGGCACTGATCCTTTCCTCTCTTATTACACTCCGCTTAGGTCTGCCTTCTTTTATTCCTGCTTGTCCCGGTACTCCAAAGACAAGAGAAGCGTGAGCGTGCATTGTCTGAAGTGCAAAATGAGGAGGACATTTTTGCACCTATAGAAGAAAACCAAAGCATTTTCTATTCCATGTGTCTTTACAACATTTTCCTTTTCCTCAACAAGTGCCTTCAGTAAGAAAGTAAAGGTCCATTCATTCAAAAAGCTGACAATACACTTGGCCCAGGATCAAATCAGTCTCGGAGGTTAAGAACCTGTATCCTTGACAGTCCCACCATTACTTAACAGTAACCTGAAAGACGGGAGCCAGTGCTGAGAGATAGAAAAGGGGCTGTCCAGCAGTGCATCTAGTGGGATATCCAAATGCCTTCTCCAGAAACCAGGAACCTCTCATCACAAGAGACAGAAAAACCTTCCTTCTGACAGTGCTTGAATTTTATCTCATCGGAAATACACAAGTACGGCTGCTTTGAGAGCATTAAAAAGCTGGTCCTCCTCATCCCCAGTGAGTTTTAGCTTCTCCTTCCCACTCAGTCTTCAGAGTCCTTACACGACTTACAAGGACAACTTCACACACAGTAAGTTGCATTAAATAAAAAAGGAAAAAGTTCATTTTAAATACTCAGATTCTTTTCATTTTTTTTAAGATTTATTTATTTATACAAGCTGGGGTACAGGCCAGAGGTGTGGGGCAGCGAGAGGGTTCACCAGAGACAGAGCGGGGAGCAGAACAGGCAGATCAGAAGTACACTGCTGAGGGGAGCAGCGGGCGAGGCAGGAGAGGTCTGCCACACCATGTGGGATTCTCCCCGGCTGGGCATCGAACTCGCATTGCGAGCTGCCGACAGCTCCACAGTGCAGCGCTCAACCGCTGCGCCACCAGGGAGGCCCCAATACTCAGATTCTTTTCAAATGGAAATTCCTTTCTTCCAAGAAATTTGAGGTTTTTAAAATGTCAGTGAACAGAAATCTGTCAGAAGGAAGTTTGTTTTTTCATGTCTACCACAAGGTGATTAAACAGCCACTCACTGAAGTCCAGTCGGGGAGGGAAGATGCATTTTCCAACAGGAGGGAGGATTAGCTTTTGCTTTGCCATTCCTAGAGTTTACAAGCCAAAAGTTGCTTCTACTAAAATTTTACAGAAAGGTGACTGGATGCATAAAGAGTATAATCCCTGGAATTCAAGCAAGCAAGCAAAAATGACAGTAGTTTTTTCACATGATAGGTTCCCCTACTATCCCACCACCCTTTGGTCCACACCCACTGAAACACTTTCCTTCACTAAATTCTGAATTCCATCTTAAATCACTATTGTCTGAAGTCAAAAAATAAGAACGAGACAACAGAAAAGAGGGAACATGAGAGAAGGGAGGGAGGAGAACTGTAGGTATATGGATCATTTTCTGCAGCAAATAATACAAAATACCACCAGACATAAATCTGCCAGCGTGGATGTTTCCGGATGGAGCAGAAAGTTTCCATCTCCCCACTCTGCATCCTTGGCATGTAGACCTGTGTCCTTAGGGTAGTGAGGTGGCTAGTGTAGCTCCAGAAAACACATCAGAGTTCCAGGCAAAAGGAAGGCAAACAAAAGCCAAAGCCTCCCTCATGGGAGAGAAAGCCAGTCTCAGAATACTGTCCTGTACATGTTGGCAGAACTGTATTTGTTACCAACACTGGATCAAATGAGGCAAGAGAATTCTAGCTTTTCACTTGTGAGTTGGAGGAAAACAAAAAAGATACTCAGAAATAGGTGTGGACTCAGCCAACCCAGAAAATGGGCTACAACTAATGCATTTGATATTAAAGCAAATGAAATGAAGTATTGAAAATGAAATTAGAAATCTTCCAGAATATCCTTAATTGCTTTAGAGCAGCATCTGTGGTTCTAATGAGAAGCTGAAGATTAAATGCCAGGAAAATCACACATTCATTTGTATTATTGGTAGGTGTTACTGCTCTTTGGGAAATGTCTGAGGAAAAGCAATTCTTCAATTCACTGAACACGATTGTGGAACATTCTGACTTTTTAAATACTGTCATAGAAATTAAGCACATGAACTTTGAAATCCAACAAACCTGGGTTCAAACTCTGAGTGTCACTCCTAAGCGTATGTCTTCAGAGAACTAATTAGCTCTGAACCTTGGTTACCCTTTCTATGAAACCTATATGTGAAGGTTTAATTAGTAAACCTTTAATTAGTGTGAAGTAGTAATTACATCAGATAATTATGCAAAATACGTTGGTGGAATCTGGCAATTATACACCCCTCCCTTCTTGGTGATAGATTTGTAGTTGAAGTAACTGCGCAGAGACTGCATTTCCCAGTTCCCTTTTTGGCTAAGTATGGCCATGTGACCAAGATTCAAGCCATGAACTGGAAGCACAATGACATTTCCTAGACTTTAAAAGCTTATACACTCACAGTCCTCTGCACCAATTTTCCCCTTTCTGCCAGCTGGAAGGGCCCCAGAAGGTGATCACACAGATTACTGTGAGCCTGTGTACTGAATGACTGGGATAACCAGCTCAGAGTCTCCCCTGAAAAAGAAATTAATTTTGACATTTGTTCAGTAGCTTGACCATCTTAACACTAGTCCCTAATACCTAGTAAGCTCTCAATAAATTATAATTATTCTCAAATAATCAGAGAGTAAAAAATGTCATTGAATACTTCTTCCTTTACAGTATTGCCCTTATTTGTGGTATGGACACAAATACGCTACTGATTCCCTCTGTTTCCTAGGTCTAAAGTAATAAAGTTAACATTTTATAGAAACTATAATTTATTAATTTAACATTTCCAAAAAGTGTTGAAAACCTAAGACTAAAACCTAATAATTTAGTGGAAAAATTATACTGTGGTAGCGAGTATTTACACAATCACCATGTTACTCATATAAAAGAATGCTGCTTCTTACTGAAGAAATACTAAGAATACACTAAGAAAAATGAAGGAATAAAACCCCGGGAAAGTTCTCATCAGATAGTTTCAAATAAAGCTCTAGTGATTCAATCAGTGCCAAAATAACTTTAAGAAAATAGTAATTTAAGTAATCATAACCGAGTTCCATTTACATAAAAATATTAGACATGCTCAAGGGTCAAATATTTTAAATCATAAAAATTAATAACTGGCTACATAATAATGTGAGAATTTTGGATTTTGTACATATTTTACTTGGTAGTTTTTTTTTTTAGTTCCTGAAGGTTTTCCTTTTTGTAAAAGAATTTGTGTAAAGTATGCCTTCTCTGTTTTGACCTCTACTGTTAAAACCAAGTAGGAAGGAGCTTTATAGAAAATGAGTCATTTATATATGCATACATGTCCCCATTCCCCACACACACAGTGTAAATCTAAATATAGCCCTCTATTCCATCTCTCAGGAACATTTTAGTGCAATTCCAAAAGAACTAACTTAAATTATTATGGATTGTTTCCATGTGGATCAGTTAGATAGGGCCTCTGATTTTTTTTAAGTGTAGACACTTAGTCTTATAGAAATCAATATATGAGTCTAACAGAATAAAGGAAGCATCTACTAAACACTTTATTGTCTCAAGTCCAATATGAATACACTTTTCTTTAAAAAAAAAAAGGAATTTAACTACAGCTTCATTGTTGTAAAGAAGTATAATAGTTCCCTAAGAAATGATCACCAAAATGATTTTCTTCCCTTATATCCCTAAAGATTTACATGTTCTGCCTTTAATACTTAAGATTAATACTTACATTAACAGTCATGTTAGTTTAGTGTGACACAATTTTTCTACATTTCAATACTGTGAAAATTAGATTAAAATACAAGATAATCGAATACTTCTTTAGCACTTGTAAGTGTACAACACAGTGGAAAGCTCCCCCCTTCCTTCCCCACCAAAAAAACAAATAAAGAAATAGGACCACAAAGTAGAGCAATGGGCAAGCACTTAAATGTCTTCATCAAGCACCCACTATTCTCAGGAAGAAAAAAAACTGGTGATTGTTTCGATGTCTAGGATCACAAAACCAAGTCCCACAAACATAGCTCCTCTTGCTCCCAGTGCAATAATCTTTGTGCCTCAAAATACAGCATCTAGTCATTGAACAAAAATATTGTTCAAATAGCTACTATCTGCTATTCCGAGTGCCAAGCACTGGAGACATAAAATGAGTTGGGAGATTATTTAACTACCTTAACAGCAAATATCTTACTGGAAGAAAATGGTCTTTGTTTGGAAAGATGTGTTGATAGAGGGTTGGGTTGGGATTAAAAACTAATAATTTAAGAGTCATAGAATTGGTTGTGCCAAACCTCAGGAGAAGAAAAGTAGGACTGTTTAAAGAGGCTGTTCAGACTCGACGGTTATAAGGAGATGTGCAAATCCATTTCTGCATTCTTCATCACTGTAAAGAAACTGGAAACAACCTAGGAATATTAGAGTAGAAAATGAATTTTTATAGCTCTCTCATGAAAATAATGAATTTATTCAAGACATGTTACTAAGTGACGAAGCGCTCTAAGGAATAACAGCCATTTTATATCAGTTATATTTAACATACTCCAAAATACTCTCTGCTTTCTCAAGGAAACGTACATACAAACAGCAGTTACGTGGAAGATTATATACTAAGCAGATAGCAGTGTTCACATCATCTAGAGAAGAGACTGAATTTCACATGCTAGTCAAAAAGACTATCCATCGCTTGAGAATTTTACCTTTTGCCAGAAGAAAACATTTCTTTATTGCTTGTATAATCAGATTTTGAATATTTTGAAAATAATTTTAAAATTGGAAGAACTAATGAACATATTAATGAATCCAAGTATTAATCATAAACTTAAATATCTTTTGAATAAATCAAACTTAGCATTTTAATATTTTAACATCGCTAAAGTATTGGATGAATTTTTAGATCCATAATAGAATAAGCAAGAATATTAATAAATATGAATGCCTATAAGAGGGTGTTTCATGTTTTTGAATTATCTTTAAAATACTGCTTGATAAAAATTATTCTCATCTGTCTCTCACATTTTATTGATTCACTAATATTTTCTAGAAGAATATATATATATAAGAATATATATTTTCTAGAAGAATATATATATATATATATATCTTCAAATGGCTTTACCCACAAAAGATATTAGCTACTGTTGATTAGGTGGTTGTAGTATCGTGAAATAAGTACAGCATTGAATATTAGCCCATTATAGCTTTAAGAAAGTAACAAACACCAAAAAATGACATAATATGTTCCTCTGTGTAGATCAAGAAATGTACTTAGTCCTGGTCTTAAATCTTTTAAGTCCTTAAGTCTTTGGTGTTGGCAGAAATCCTAGTTTCAATAAGGATTTTTGAGATATTTGATTTCCTTCCTCTTTATAATCAAGAATGCAGTTAGTCCTTTCTATATGACAAAAATAGTTCTGTTTCAAAAATCTTGTTTTTGCTCACTACACCACCACTTCTCTGAGTTTTGCCTATGATCTTATCTATTGAGATTATCTTGATCCCAGTTTTAAGAATTTCATGATTGAATTTCTCAGACAGGAATCTCCATGAATTACCTGTCACTGTGGGGAGCAGGAGATAGGGACTAGGTAAAGTCCATTAAGATCTGAACTTGCTTTCTCAGGAAAATCAGAGCTGAACTTGACAATTATCCACAAGTAGATGGGAGCAGCCAAAAGTCATTTCTATTTTAATGCAGAAGGTATTAGATAATTTCTGAAGTAAATTTTCCTCCTTAATTGTGTTTGTTTACACTGACTGTGAAATGCATGTGGTTTGCATTCCCCAGCGTGTGTGGACTGATTTTCAGAGAAGGTGTTCAGAACTAAGACAGGAATGCATATGGTTTTAATAATGGCTACAGATACCCTAGAAAGTACGTAATCTACATGAGGATAATAAAAGCCCTTTCAGTTCACTCAATTATCTGGTTAGATAAACATAAACTCTAGCCAGGCTTCCCCTGTCCACTTAGAACACATAGATGGGGCCTCCATCCAGGTCACTGGGTATAGGCTCCAAGAATATATACTCATTGTTATTCCAGGTAAAACATTGTTTACAGTCAGTGAATCGTTAAGCTCAGTAAAGGTCACTCACACTGTTAACATTTTTTGACAAGATGTTCTTACAAAAGACCCACAAAGCTAGTCAGACAAGAATTCAGTCTGTGTGAGTTAAGGACACTTACGAACTTTCAGAACCAAAGCTTTCAGCTATCTCTGTCCCTCCCGCCTTCATTTTGGTCCTGTCTACTTTCTTTCATGCAGGTCTGAAATATTTGCCACAAGAAGCTAAGTTCAGACTCCAACCCTTTTAGGACATGACAAGTTGGTTTACTAAGAGAAAGGTCTTCTGCTAGTTTATTTATGTCAAAAATTAAAAAATAAAATTGAGAAAGTACCTTCTCCCAACTTTAATTCAACCTCAGATTATCCACAAAGACTGAAAGTCATATAGAGTCATATACACTTGGAGCTGGAGTCTGCTACTGGATTGCCCATTTGGAGATGGAAATGGTGTCCCAGAGAGAACAAGGGGTTTGCCGAACCGCACATTGTGAATTCATGGCCAAGTGTGGACTAGAACTCCAGCTACCTTGAGTAAAGGCCTTCCGAGTTTCATGGGTGCCCTGACCAAACAAGAAAATGAATTTAAATCACCTTCAGAAAACATAGTTCAGTATTAACCCTAAGATAATTAGCTTGAGAACTCTGATTTGCATTTCTTTAGTGCAAATTCTCTGTAGTACAACTAGAAGAATATTAACAGTTGACAATATTGCCAACTTTCTCTTCTTTTTTTTTTTTAAAGATTTATTTATTTATGCATACAGCTGGGGTACAGGCCAGAGGTGTGGAGTGGCGAGAGGCTTCACCAGAGACAGAGTGGGGAGCAGAACAGGCAGATCAGAAATACACTGCTGAGGGGAGCAGCGGGCGAGGCAGGAGAGGTCTGCCGCACCATGTGGAATTCTCCCCGGCCGGGCATCGAACCAGCATCGCCAGTGCCGACAGCTCCACAGCGCAACGCCCAACCGTTGTGCCACCAGGGAGGCCCCAACTTTCTCTTCTAATTACGAACATCTATTTATCTGGATGACCTCGTCTCTTATTTTTCCAGTATATTTAAACTGAGTGTGTGAATCTTTGCAAAAGCAATATTTCTTCAGCTATTTTTCTGGCCCTGTTAGCCGTCCTGCTGTGAGAACTATTGGAACTAGAATATGATAATAAGGAATGAAACTCCTTCTACTGGTAATATGGTTTCCATTAGCACAGTCTACATTTATAGATGAAAACTTTATTAGTTGAGTTACTATTGTATGATCAAAAATGCTTTCACATTTGCAAAAAGAAAAACACTTTAGAGTAAGGTCAGTTTGACAAAAGTGTGATATTTGCAGAGAGAGCCAAGGCTTATCCATTTAAAAGGCCAAGTTAAATAAGACACAATTAGATCTCATTTGGCCTCCTACCTCTCAGGATTCATAAACTCGCATTTCAGCGATCTTGGGGGAACAAGTTTCGCCTTAATTGTATCTTGTTTCCCTTGGCCCATCTGCATTCCCCGGAATCCTCTGACAGGCGCTTTCAGCAAATATCACACTTCCCTGCGTTTCCCTGACCTTTTTTTCAAACTGGCTTTTCCTTTTCCTTATTAAATGTTTTTGAACAGATATCATATTTTATTTGGTTTAGAACGATAAAATAAAGGGTGAGAATTTATTCATCTACATGGCCTCGAGAAGAAAATAGACATCAACAGCAGAATTTTTAGAAAAACATACTCCCAATCAGTTCTGAAGATGCACACTTTTCTACCAAGAATGTGCTAAGCCCATGGCCTCACCCCACATGGCAGGCTCTCAAAGAGGAAAAAATTCACAGAGAGAAAGAGATCTAAAGTGCCAAGACATTGCACCTTGTAAAAATTTAGAGCCAAAGTTTAAATTTCAAAGATGCAAGCTGTAAGCTGCCTTGAGATGATAGAACACACTACAGTAATACCCCCTTAGCCTTGCCTTCACTTTCTGTGGTTTCCATTACCCCCAGTCAATAGCAGTCTGAAAATATGATGTACAAAAAAATATTCTGAGAGACAGACACCACATTCACATTGGTTTTATTAGTTTATTGTTATGGTTCTATTTTGAGTATAAGTTCTTCCACTTAACTAGTTGAGTAACTACCAGCAAATTAGATTCACTACTTCTCCTATATTTCTCAGTTTAATCAAAATAAAGATCTTTGTCATGCAGGGTGAATGTGAAGAAAGGTATATAATATACGCTGTATAAAGTCTGGTATGTAATTGGCCCATAATTATACTTTTTCCTTTGAAGTTTTTGCTATTGGACGCCTTATTACATTCCTTCCAGAAGGTACTTCGGATTCTTTGACAGTCCTAAGAGTCTGAGTGCTCCTCGTTCTGTTTTATCTCTGTCTAATGAGAAAATCAAAGTCCTTCTAGTAGTTCACGCCTTCCTCCCTTCTCAGCCGTCCCCACACCTCCAAACTCCAGTGAGCTCTTGGGTACTCCAAGCAGACCTCTCCTGCTGCTGTCTCTCAGGGATGGCCTTCACCCCTTCCTTGCCTCTTTGCTGTGGTCTTGTCTCATTCCCGTTTTTCTGTCCCCTCTGATTCCCTGTGTTTCTTGTGCGTTAGTGATTGAATGATTGCTGAAGGTTACAATTCCCTCCCACTCTCCCGGTTCTTACTCCCCTCTCTGGAGTTGTTCATTGTTCAGACGCCCTTGGTCTGCCGAAACGTGCCGTGCCGGGTTCTGCTCTCAGCTGGAGCCCCCTGTTCTCCTCCACGCTGTGCAGCAGCACCGAGGGGTGTAGGAGGAGCCTGGCAGCGTCTTCCCCTGACTGGCTTTGTGTTGTCCTCAGAAGAACAGCTTGAGCTGTTTGAACCTCTGTCCCTTTATCTAGAAAGAGTTGTTCTGAAGGTTAAATGAATGCTTTGTGCATAATAAGTGTTCAACAAATAGGAAGTGTTTAAACACTCTCACCCACCGTATAGTCCCTTAAACTTCCAGCCACTTTTGCTCCCTCCCTAGACTACCAGAGACTTGACATTTTTCTTTTAAATTTATTTTTATTGAGGTGCCATTGGCTTACACAATGTTTATGATTTAGGAGTACAGGTTCATACCTCTCCAGGTGCTTGTCACCACACACCAGACACTGCCCAATTACCCACAATCCTCTTGGCCCCTCCTGCTTTTACTCTCCACTCCTGGACTTCCCCTCTCCTAGTCTCAATTCAGTGGTCAGATTTCTAGGTCTGTTTTGGTTTACTTTAATCTTCTCCCTCCTTTCTTTATATCCCACATGAGTAAAATCATCCAGAATGTCTTGTTCCTTCTGACTTGAAATTTATTTCTTAAAGATACTAATGGCCTCCTAATCTCCAAAGAAATGCTGTTTTTTTATATTTCCCCTCATTCTCCTTAAACTTTTCCCCTCCTATTGGCATAGCCCTGGCCTTGGAATAAGGGAGGGATTAACTAATCAGTTTCTTCCTGAGACTGCCTCATTTCCAGGCAGGAGACTTGCAAGGAGCATTGGTGTAGGTGGCAAGAGAGAAAGGTCAGTGTCGGGAAGGATCTAGAGACAGACACCCTAATCTTTGGGCCTTCACTCAAAGGTCTTGACTGAAAGGCTGTGTGACTCCCCACCCCCTTGCCTGGGTTGGGCCTCCAGAGTTGAGAAGAGTAGGTGATCTAGACAGAGATGCAAGATGGTTAGAAGCAGCAGCCCTATGGAATAAATCACCCACCAAGGATGAATCTCGAGAAGCAGTAGAGTAGCAATGAGCCATGGTCGGCGGACATAGCTCCCCACAAAGCTTCCTGTGGGCTCCAGAAGGTCACAGTTAAGCAATGGGGAGCTTCCCATGCTCACTGTTTCCTTCCCTCAGAGAGATAAGGACGTCCTTAGCAAAGACCACTAGATTCAAAGGAGTCTCGTGACTGTATTAAAAGGACTCAGCTATAGCAGCATCATGGCCCATGAGACTGAAAATGCAGTGGGATCACGAACATCTCAGAGGACTCTAGTGAGAACAGAAGCTGGCACCTAAAGCCTTGATCACAGTGCCAGCCAAACCCTACCAGGCCAGCCATATGTGCCTGGCAGTGCTCTGTAAGCGAGCACCTCACAGAGCAGAAAGAGAGAGAGAGGGAATGACATCTCCCCTCCACACCCGAGCTGTCAACTTCTTGGGACAGAGATGTCCCTGCGGATTTTCATTTACCTAAATGCACCCTAGTGAACAAATTTTTGTTGAATTGAGTTCATGAATTACCTTGTTTCCCTTTGTGCTAAATTCAATTGACATAATATTCATTCCTCCCTATCTTTTTTTAAATTCTCATCTTAGTGATATTTTAAAAACAAATCATTGTTCTGCATAGATGAAGAAGATTGAGAGGACGAATTTAGGTTATTGGTACAATACCTTACTTAAAAATACAATACTTAAAAACTAAGTTGGTCTGGAATGTTCAGTAAGTATTTTAAATTAACTCGAGCCACTAGAGGGAGTGTGTACAGACACAGTTGGAATTGGATAAAAATTGCATTCTGATGTTTAGTTGGCAAAACTTTTGACCACGCATTATTTCTCTGTTAAAAAAGAAAATGTAAACACTTGAAAAAGAGAGAGACTGTGTAGTCTATTTACATGATTATCTCTCATCGCAAAAGCAAAGTTCAAACAGCTAGTTCATGTGGGCATTGTGAACTTTTTAAAACTTAAATGCACAAATTTGCTACAGTTCTGGTATTTAGGCTTAAATTGCAAATTAATACGAGTTAGCTCAATGCCCAGTCTTGATGCTATCTTTTAGAACTATCCATTGAAAGATCATATATTAAATACATCCCTATTCTCACTTAAAAGTAAAAGGAACTTTCGTGATCATCATTTTATAGTTGAAGGGGAAAGCCCAGTCTTAACCATCAGTTATTCAAGCTAAAAGTACCCACACTAAAAATTTTGGATTTATGTGGACAGAGACACTTTTTCAATTAGGAGCATCACTCAGCAGATTCCTGTAAGATCTCAAGTCACAGGTTTTCTTAGGACTTAGTATATCCAAAGAAATACAAAGTGAAATAATAATACTATTTCCTAGTCACTCATCCTGAAAAAAATTTTGGACGGGAATGGTTTTTCTCATTTATTACACTTTTGTGGAAGTATGAACTGATACAATATTTTTGAAACTTAGCAAGGAGAATTAATTTTTTTTTTACTTATACAGATTAGCACAAAAATTTGTGTTTAGTCATTTTCATTGCTCCATTAGCTATCGTAATGAAGTAATATAAACCTTTTGGTTATACAACAGTGCATCTAAATGTGCATCTAAATTCTGTAATATGCATTCTCCATGGGCATGGAAAATCAGTTTTCTGAAAACTATTTAGTAACAGTATAAAGTATATTACTTCTATAGAATTACAAGTGTGCGTGTGTGCGTGTGTGTGTGTATATGTGTATGTGTAACGAAAGAGTTATTTGTAGTCATGCAACTCCAGGTAATCTTCTAATTGTTAGTGTTCTGGGTGACAATGAGGAAGCTACTTAAAAGTCTTTGATTCTCAGTTGGGGGAAGTCACACACACACACATCTGAATCCTTCCTGTTAATCTCACAGAAATCTTAGACAACTTTCCCCATCTATGTCTGGAGACCAGCACCCTCAGCAAAACTGTCTTTGGTTGGATTACTGTACTGCCAGGTTGGATTACCGTACTGCCGGTTAACACTGCCATTAGGGGATCCAGGCAAAACATCCCTGGCACAGTCTTCACCCCAGCATTACATCCCACTAGGGCAAAGCAAATGAAACCAAGTCACCTTTTTACCGACTCAATGATAGATTTTAAATGCCAACTTCTCTCTCCCCAGCACTCCCCATCCCCACTAACCTCACTTCCATTTTTCCATAGTGCTTATTGTTTTTCAAAGAATGTACTGTGTACTCATTGACCATGCTTCAGTGTCTGTTTTGTTCACTGACACAGCCCCAGCACCTAGGGCACAAATTTTGAATGAGAGTTGGGCCTCCCTGGTGCCGCAGCGGTTAAGTGCTGTGGAGCTGTTGGCAGCTGCGATGTGAGTTCGAAGCCCAGCTGGGGAGATTCCCACATGGCACAGCAGACCTCTCCTGTCTTGCCTGCCGTTCCCCATCTGTCTGCCTGTTGTGTGCCCCACTCTGTCTCTGGTGAACCCTCTCGCCACCCCCACGCCTCTGGCCTGCACCCCAGCTTGTATATATAAATAAATAAAATCTTTTAAATTTTTTTTGAATGAATAGAGGAAGAATGAACAAACAAATGAATGGATATTAATGCTCTTTAAAATTTCCTGCACCAAAGAATCACTGTATAGAGTAGAACTTTGTAACTGACAATTTTTTTTGAGCCACATCCAGACTACACATTTGAGTCCCTGCAATATTTTTTGACATTTTTTGGAAACAATTTTAAATTGAAAGAAGTTCCAAAGTAGTATAGTAAATTATATGTTCTCTTCACTCAGCTTTCCCTAATAACATCTTACATAGTCCCCACAATATTTGACATCGGATACCATGCTTACATTTAAAAATCAGGAACTTGGGCCTCCCTCATGGTGCAAGGAGTTAAGTCTCAGCACTATGAAGCTATCACAGCCAGTACAGAAGGAGTTCAGTCCCATCCAGGGAGCTAATCCACATGATACGGCAGACCTCCCCTGTCTCGCCCACTGCTCCTCTCAGCAGTATATTTCGGTCAGTCCCCCTGTTCTGCTCCCTACTTTGTCTCTGGTGAATCCTCTCACCCCCTCCACACACACCTCTGGCCTACACCCCAGCTCTTGTATGCATAAATAAATGTTTTTTAAAAAATAATAAATAAATAAAGATCAGGAACTTGGGGGCCTCCCAGGTGGCTTAGGGGTTATGTCTCAACACTGTCACCACTGCAGCCTGAGTTCGATCCCCCAGCCAGGGAGCTAGCGCACATTGAACAGCAGACCTCTCCTGTCTCACCTGCTGCTCCCCTCAGCCATGTATTCCAGTATATCTGCTTATTCTGCTCCCCATTCAGTCTCCCCCACCTGTCCTGCACCCCAGTTCTTCTATGCAAAAAATTTAAAAAATAAATAAAAATCTGAAACTTGAACATAATAAAATGGGTTTTATAACTTTCAAAACCTGTGGGTGTGGTGACACTGGATTCACCTTCCTACCTGTGGCAGTCATCTGGCTTGGCCATGGTTGCGTCTTTCAAACAGAGCTGCTGTTCTGTATGGCCCAGAGGTCTCTCTCAATTTTATTTCCAGCACAGACTATTAGTTGACATTTCTCTTCATACTGTCGGAGCTGCCTGGTGCAGACAAGGGGCAGACTCCACCCACGACCGCCTTCCCGCCTAAGCTGGACTGGAGGGTTTATGTGTGGGCCCTTGGTCTGAACACCACCTCTGAAGTGCTAAGCAAGGGGCTGCTGAGAAGGGGGTGGAGCTGAGCAGCCATTTTTGTGAGCCTTTAAAAGGAAGCAGAGTTCGTGAGTTCTCTTTCTTTCATCAGAGCTGCTGCTGAAGGCAGCTACCCCAGCGGGCCGCAGGCCTTCACAACCTCCCCGATGGCGGGGCCCCTAGACTGCAGTGACGGGCCTTTGTCCCACCCTGCCAGCTCCTGCAGCTGCAGCTTCCACCTTGCACCGCTGCTCAGTAACTGGGCCTTCTTTCTCTCCCTCTGCCCTGCTAGTTCTCCCTGTCCCCCCATTCTGTTGGCTAGAATAAACTGTTGTTCTCATGTGCTGCACCAAAGGCCCTTTCATTTGTGTTTGTAGCCCAGAATCTGTGAGAGCTTCTGACTTTTGCCAGTGACAATACAGCCCCATACCCACTCAGCACAGGCAGGAAAAGGGGGAAGTTACCATTTTCATCTGTGCAGAGGACTCTTCAAATTATTGTTTTCTGTTAAAATAAAAGGCCTTCAGGTGTGAAAGTAAAGTAAGGCAAGATGTTTACACTGTTCTACCCAACATCTAAAATAAAACTTTATCTTTTATATAGTCTCTTTCTTCTATTAACTCCAGCATATAAAGCATCTGGAGGGAGTGTACTACTTTACCTCAAGAGTTTAGAGGCTTTTCTTAGGGGGAGGTATCAAGAACCCCACCTTTTTTTGTCTGATAATTAAGTTAGGTCCGTTGGGACCGAGTGAGGGGGTCCTGACCAAGGGCTAATTATAAGAAAAGGTGGCAGAGATGTTGCTAAATTAAAATATGACCATGCATTTGAAATTGACAGAACCGATGACTAGGCCCAGAGAGGATGGGTAAGTAAGAAGGGAGGATGTTGGTAGGCCCTAGAACCTGTACTGCCCACTTCTGTTGGGAGTTGACTTGTACCTGGGTTAGGAACTCTGTAACTAAGCTAAAGTTTTCTGACTTTGAGAACCTTGTCCAAGTTTGTGTGGAGCTGTTTTGATGCAGCAAAGAGCATTAAAGCAGAAGTTTCTCTCCTCAAGGATGACAGAGTCAGAAATCTACATCCATGCAAAGGAAAACGGGAATACCAGTTCTATCAAATGGGGCAAGTCCCTCGGGGAAAGTGCTTCTTCACCACAGCAAATCCTTCAACAATGGAGAAACTATTTGCTGTTGAACATGGGTGCTCTTCTGAATGTCTTTGAGGGTCAGGCAAGCAACTTAAATGAGTTGAGTTGATGCAATCATTTATTAATTGATTGAGTCAACTGTTATTTGTCAGGCACCATTCTCAGCACATCCTTAATCCACCAGACCTTCATTCTTAAACCAGCAAGAGCTCTGCACCCCAGGTGCCAGCAGCTTGTTCCAGCTTGTTCCTGTGTCCTGAAGTTTGATGTGAAGAACAGCGAAGTCAGTTTCTTTTTTTTTCTTTTAAGATTTATTTATTTATGCATACAAGCTGGGGTACAGGCCAGAGGCATGGGGCGGCAAGAGGGCTCACCAGAGACAGAGTGGGGAGCAGAACAGGCAGATCGACGGAAACACACTGCTGAAGGGAGCAGCGGGCGAGGCAGGAGAGGTCTGCCTCACCATGTGGGAATCTCCTCGGCAGGGCATCAAACTTGTGTTGCTGCTGCCGACAGCTCCACAGCGCAGCGCTTAACCACTGAGCCACCAGGGAGGCCTGATGTCAGTTTCTTGCACCTCTACTCCACATTCTGGGCAGCCAACATGACACCAAATGGAGAGGATTTGTCTCGTCAGTCTTCACCTTCATCCCACCAGTTACATGGCAGGTGATTTTCTGGCCAGAAGAATTGGTGTCACTGAAGGGCGCAAAGATGCGATAGACAACAAATACATTTTCTTCTTCAGCCACTGAGGTATGAGGCTGATGACTCTTCTTCCTTCTTTTCCTTCCTTTGAGAAATGCCATTTTTCAGCATCTCCTCCAGCTTGCCTTACTCTTAATAAATAACAAATATTACTCAAATGATTCTTACCTAGTAACAAAAATTACTTCCTGTTGACTTGCTGTCTCCATTTAAAGCAAAACAGTATCAGCTAGGCAGAGTTTCACTACATGTCGGTGTAGGAAGAAGCTAATCTTGTATATCAGGTATACATACCTGATACCAGGAAAATCTGGGAATTAAAAACATCAAAGTATTAAAAGCAGTTCTGTTTAGATACTTTAGTAAGCATTTCTCTCTTAAATAGTTGATAGACTTAGGGATCTATTTAAATTACTTTGGGCTCTGAATAGTGAATATTCAATGACTTTGCTTAAGTAAATTGAGGTTTACTTTGCTTATATAACAACCAGTCCTAGATAGTCTCTGGGCTTGGTTTAGTGTTCAGTGATGTTATCAAGATGTGGACTACAACTTTCTTCTACTGCCCTTCATATATTGGCCTTTTATCCTAAGCTTAGACCCCTAAACACCTCACTTTATGTCTTATTATGGCACAAAATAGGTCACCCTAGACCCATCTTGCTGGACAAGTATCAAAACAGCATCGGTGGGTTAGCAAAGGAAAAACAAAGATTTTAATAACATCTATGGAGAATTCACATGGTTGTAAATTCTAAAGAATGTTGGTATAGGCCAGGAATATTTATCCTGGGTTTTAGGACCTGGGACATCAAGGAACAAGAGTGAGAGACTCCCTATGACAGACAAGGAAGGATTTACCTCATTCTTACTCAGAGTAAAAATGAGATTCTTAGAGAGACCATGTTTACTGATAAACCTAGAACTGGGTGAGATCATCCCAAACTATTTTCTTCTAGGTCATAAAAGGGAGAACAGTGATTTTTTTTGCTTTGATTAGAAAGCAGAGAAGGATTTGGGCAAGAACAGAAGCTTCTGGCCTTAAGAACCCTCACTGCTTGCATTCTTTGAGTAATATACCTGAGGCTCACAGGGCCTTCACTGACCTCTAGTTCTTATACCAAAGTAACAAGAGGCCCACTCTGGATCCTTTGAGAAAAGTCTGACTCTTGTGGGGACTGACACACAGTCTTCTTGCCAGAACAATGTCATTAGGTCAACCTGCCAACAAGCAGAGGGGACTAGACTTGCTGCAGTTATCTTGGACCCACAGTAGAAAAAAGAGCTAGAATGTTTGTATTGCACATAACCTGTGTGAGATACTGCATGTGGTCTCACTTAGAGTGGTTGCTCTTTATAGCCTGGGGCAGCCTCGAATGAAATGATGGCTCTGTAAGTGAGGGAGATGATGTGCAATAAGCCGCAGCTTCTATTAGTAATCCACTGTTTACCAGTTCTGTCACAGTTGTTGGATGTGGTTTTCGAGTATGTCTGATAAATACAACATTGATTTCTGTCTTTGATGAGTGAAGAAAATTATTAGTTCCTGGGAAAGAATAAAATTTGCTGCAATCAAGCCATTTGCAGTTTGGTTTGGTTTGAGAAAACCATAATATGTTGTCCTCAACATTAAAAATTATCATATTTCAGTTGTAAAGTGATCAATTCAGGCTCCTCAAGATAGTGAAGTGTGCAGAGATATCACTTAGGCAAGCCATGTGAAGTTGTAGAAATGGTCTTTGCTTTACCTCCGTGAAAGATATTTTATATCTGCCCTCATTTAAAACATGTGTAAGCATCTTTTTCTGAAAAGCAGTCAGTCTTCTGCCTGTACCCATTTCTCTGCACATTTCCTAATGTAAGTACCTAATTTCATTCACAGTTGAGTTATATTCAGAACATTTAACGTTCTGTCTGTCCTATTTTTAAACTCTAACAGTTTTGTCCTGGAAAGTATTATTTTGTACCTGAAAAGTGCTATTGTTTTATCTGTGAAATCACTGTTTTGCTTGAAAGTTACATCAATGTTTCAATGATATCATTGCACTCTATTAAAGTATCACAGCTGACAGTGCAGTAGAAACTAGGGACAAATGCACCCCCAATTTAGTCAAATTCAGTTTTCAACTATTTTTTATTTCTGATTCGCCTGTTTTTGGTTTTTTTTTGCAAAGAAATTTATTTTAGGACAGTTCCAAGAGATCTTTTGATTCTTTTCTATTCCAGCTGAATGTATGAAATCTCCAGTTTTTCTCAGACCACAGGAGTCACTATTTATGATGTCACAAAGTTGTAACCTTGGTGTGGCTGTGTTTGTCACTTTGATCCATTGGATCACTTTTCTGTAAACTGGATGTTTCACAGTATATGATAACTGTAAATACCACATGGAAATAATAAGCAAATTGGCTATGATTAACAAGCATTTGTGTTTGAGTGTGAGGAGGAGAACAGATGTGATGGTGAACATCAGCTGGAACATTCCAGTCCTTTTCAAACATGCACACTTTTAATAATGTATTTATTGGCTTGTAAAAGATTCCTCTGAAAATAGTAAATAATTACTAAATTTCAAAAATTGAGGCATGTAGTTAATGTCAGGACACAAAGAAATGATCCTGTAACCCCTCTGGGCTCTTCTAGGCTGAGCAATAATCTAACAAGCATCAGACAGATTGATGAGAGCCAAAACAAGTTTAATAATAACTTGTACACCTCTAGTATACATGGGAGAGACCCAACATGACTGAGTAACTGGCCCACTAGACTGCAGCTGCCATCTTAGCTAAGACAGAAGGAAGACAGAAGATGGGGAGTGGAGAAAACACAGGCAGGATGGAAAAAGGGACGGTCAGTTAAGGAGATTTTGGGAAAGATACAGTAAACAAATGGTATGTATATCTATCTCTGCTTTCTCCATTGAAAAGAAAGGAAGTAAGGGCTTCCTGGGAGATTCCCTTAGGTAGAAGTTCACACATGAATATCAAAAGCAAACTCCACCTAGCCTTCAGAACCCACCCCTGAAATTAAACTTTGTCAAAAAAACATTTTAGGGTGGTATATTTTTTCTCCTCTGCAGTAGTCTTTGCTAGAGTTCATCACATACGTTGTAGACTAGGAAGACATACAAAAGACTAATGAGAAGTGAGAAAGAGATGTTTGTTCTTTTGTGCATATATGTATTTGTTTGCGAAGAGGAGAGGAGATGTGAAGATTAATAACACTGGTCAACACTGACATCATTACTGACTTTAAAAGGCCCTAATCTGTAGTGTCTTGGTGTGTTGAACATGAATATAACCCTGAAAAAAATTTTTTTAAGATTTATTTTTTTTAAGATTCATTTATGCATACAAGCTGGGGTTCAGGCCAGAGATGTGGGGCGGCTAGGGGTTCACCAGATAGAGTGGGGAGCAGAACAGGTAGATCGACAGAAATACACTGCTGAGAGGAGCAGTGGGCGAGGCAGGAGAAGTCTGCTGCGCCATGTGGGAATCTCCCCAGGCGGGTGTCAAACTCGCATAGCCGCTGCTGACAGCAGCTGCTTAACCGCTGTGCCCCCAGGGAGGCCCAACCCTGAAAATTTTTTATTAGCTCTCGTTTTGAAGATATTTCATATAAATCATTTTATATGTTTCACCATGTAAATTTATCCAGTAGGACTGCAACAACATCCTAAATCAGCCTAGAATAATGTAATATTGCATCGCATTGCATAATACCATCATGCACACATCATCCAGAGTTGATAGCATCCTTTCCTGATGCAATGCAATACTACTGCCAGGCTGCTGCTGAAGTAAGCTGACGTCAGCAGTGCACTATAAAAAGCCCTGTTGGAAAGGTTGAGCATTGAAAATATTTCAGACTTTGTGCAAGACAGTTTAAGTTACTGTTCCATAGAACTGTTATTATTTTATCCATTTAGGCACAATACAGAACAGTAATGCCTCAAAAATCCGTTAATAGCGTGGACAATTTCTGCTATAATTGTGGGGAAGTGACATTTGCCAACCAGAAGAAAAGTATCACTTCTCAAGTGAAGAAGGCTTATCATCTTGACTTCGGATGCAAGGTTGGTGACCAAGACAAGCCTTGGCCCCACATCTATGCTGTGTTACATGGACAACACAGCTTTCACAGTGGTGAAATGGCAAAAGACCATCAATGCCATTTGCAGTCCCCATGGTATGGAGAGAGCCAAGCAACCACATAAAAGACAGTTACTTCTGCTTGGTTCCTCCTCTTTCCGGCGGAATAATGAAGCAGAAGAAGTCGAGAACAGTCTACCCAAACATTTTGTCTGCATTGAGAACAGTTCCACATGGTGAGGGACTTCCTATTCCAGAACCTCCAGCAGAATATTCTCTTGATTCATCTGATGAGGACAAGGGTGAGCCGACCTATTCTTCTGCTGTTCCAGCAGCATGCAGTGATCCAGATTTTCACTGTGGTGCATCATCAACTCCACACAGACTGACACAGGAAGAACTAGATGACCTGGTTCGTGATTTGGACTTCTCCAAGAACAAGGCAGAATTGCTAGGATCAGGACTCCAACAATAGAATCTTCTAGAAAAAGATGTCACAATTACTTTATATCAAAAGTGCCACCAGCAGTTGGAGCCTTTCTTCAGAAAGGAAAGTGCTTTGGTATTCTGTTCCGATATTGAGGGCCTCATGAATGCCTTAGAAATCACTCATGGGGCCTACCTGGTGACGCAGCGGTTAAGCGCTGGACTGTGGAGCTGTCAGCAGCGGCGACGTGAGTTCGACGCCCAGCCAGGGAGAATCCCACATGGCACGGCAGACCTCTCCTGCCTTGCCCGCTGCTCCCCTCAGCAGTGTATTTCTGATCTGCCTGTTCTGCTACCCGCTCTGTCTCTGGTGAACCCTCTTGCCGCCCCATGCCTCTGGCCTGTACCCCAGCTTGTATGTATAAATAAAAAATAAATCTTAAGAAATCACTCATGACCCACAAGAATGGAGACTATTTCTATATTCTTCGAAATTGAGTCCTAAGGCTGTGCTTTTGTGCAATGGAAACTGTCCTCCATCTATTCCAGTAGCGCATGCTGTCCACATGAAAGAGACATACGATAACTTAAAGCAGCTACTGAATTCCATTGAGTATAAAAAGCACAGCTGGCACGTCTGCGGTGATCTGAAGCTAGTTGCCCTTTTAATGGGACTGCAGCAGGTATATACAAAATACATGTGTTTCTTATGGGAGTGGGATAGCCGAGCAAGTGAACTGCACTACTTGCGGAAGGAATGGACTCGCAGACAGAATGTAGCAATTGGAGAGAAGAATATCCAGCACCCAGCTCTGGTTGAGGCTCACAAAATCCTGCTACCACCCCTTCACATCAAACTAGGTTTGATGAAGAATTTCAGGAAAGCCATGGACCGGACCTCGCCAGCTTTCCGATACCCGCATGAAAAATTTCCTCGACTCAGTGAAGCAAGGATTAAAGAGGGAGCTTTTGTGAGTCCTCAGATTCCGGAGCTCTTCAAAGATGACCAGTTCAACAACTTGCTGCAGGGTGATGCAAAACAAGCATGGAATGCTTTTCGCCTCGTGTCTACAAACTTGCTTGGGAATGTTAGGGCAGAAAACTACAAGGAACTAGTAGAAGACATGCTGATGCAGTATCAGAAACTTGGCTGCAATATGTCTCTAAAGATCCACTTCCTTCATTCCCATCTGGATTTCTTCCCTGAAAACTGTGGTATGGTTAGTGATGAACATGCTAACATTTTCATCAAGATACCACATCAATGGAACAAAGATACCAGGGGGAACGGCCCACTGCAGTGCTGGCTGACTGCTGCTGGACACTCCCCAGAGATGCTCCTGAACAGCTGTACAAGAGACAAGCGAAGAAATCTAAGAAGTGGTCTTTATCTTCATTTTTTTACAGGTATTAACTGTAGGCCTATTACTATTGTCATTCATTTCGTGATGTAAACATCCATTTATTGCAGATTACAAAAAAAACTAGAGTGAAAATTACAATGTGACTGTCATATTCATGTTGAGCACATACAAATTGATAGGAAATGACTAATTTTATTTCAGTAACATGACTTTTGTAAAAACTTGTCGACCAGTGTTAATAGGTAACCTTCTCCAAGAATGGCAAGGAGCTTCTAGAAAATAGAAGAATCCTTTGAAAAGGTATTCATTGACATTATCCTGGTGTAAGAGGCAGAGTAAGGAACAAACTCTGAGCAGTAAATGACATCCTGACATCTTTATGGGTCCAACTTCCTTCCCTTCCTCATCCAGCCCTTCTCTTCTCCTCCCAGTCTTCCTCCTTTCTTGTCTCTCTTCCCCTTCTTTCTATTCTCCTTGTAAAATAGACCTTTTGAATTTTTTTCCTCTCAGTCTGCTTTTGGGTCTTGTTCCAAGATCACCCTCATTTCCCCAGGAGTTGCCCTGTAACGCTAATACCTGCCTAGAACTCCATAGAAAAGACTGCACGTAGCAGAAAACCGTGGTGATCTTTAAAATCCTTTCCAGTCCTTAAGATTACATTACAGGCAGCAAGCAAAGCATAAGGCCTTTGTTGTAGCAGTGGATTCTTTTTCAAAAACCAAATTATCGCATGAAATTGGTTATAATGAAACCAGCAAAATGCTATCATTTTTACGTAACAGATTATTGAAAGGTATTGAACCAGACGTTTAACACTGTTTTGTATTAAAATAAAATCCTTACTGCAGATAACATCACAACACTGTTCTTAGTTTCCTAAAGAGAGTGCTAAGGGCTGAGGCCCCTGAAAAATCTCTAATGATAGATTGCCTTCATTATTAACTCTAGCCAAAAAAATTTAAAAAGGAGAGAGGAGCACATTGATCTTTTTTTCCACTACTAGTTATATGTGTTCCTCAAAAGGATGGCTAAAATCATCTAAGTAATATAAAAACTATTGAAATTCTAAAAGGAAATTAGGAAATTTTAAGGTTAAACCTAAGTTTCTTTTATATACAGTCTTTTTTAGTTTGCTTCAAATTTTCCTTTTTGTATTTCCCAGTGTAAGTTGTGGCTGTGAATAAAAAATGAAGCACATGAAAAGCACTCCACAGTTTTCATCTGTAGGAACTCTCTTCTGGGAAAACCTTCATGGAGTTTTAAAGTTTGCAAACTTCTGTGATATTGGTCTCCCATACTCAGAAATGCTCAGATTGTCAAAACTCCAAGTAGAGACACACAAAAAAATAATTATTTGGCGGGAAGCCCTTAAAATTCCATGCAAATAAGATTCTGGTGTAGCTGCCCCACCAGTGACCAAATAGCTCCAACTGTGTCTCGTGGACATACCAGATTCAAGCATGTCCTGTGTGCTGCAGAGAGAACTTACAATTCTGGTAATGATCAGAAAAGTAGGCAACAAAAGAAGCAAAAGAAAAATTCATATAATTGGGATCATTTATAGAGGGAGTGACAGATAATCCAAGCTTTCTCTAACAAAATTTTTAAATTCTAATCTATAATAATCTAGAAACACAATCTTAAAGTCACATTTCTAGACTTGTAAAAGCACAGATGCAGGAGAGATTTGCAGCCAAAAATGAAATAAAATAACAGGCCTTGTCAGCAAAGGATTTTGGATACAAAACAGTATCTCATCCCAGTGTTGCCATGTGGAATACTCATACAGTTTAAGTTGCTAAACTATAATGCAGTCTTGAGAAATAAAGGTCAGCCTAGAGAAGTATGAATAAGAAGTTTGTGACTCACAAGTTTTGATCTGAAAGTGTACACATATAATCAGAATGTGTAGGAAGAACTTAACACAAGGCCTGTAACTACCTCCCAAGCCTTATCACCAGTCCCCCCCCCCTTTTTAATGTTTTGATTTTGAAATAATTCCAGATTTAGTAAAAAGTTGTAAAAATAGTACAAAGGCTTCCTGAATACACTCTACCAGTTTCCCCAAATGTTAATATCTTACAGAAGAAAGCGAATGACCTGGTTTCTGAGTCCTCCCCTGCACACTTAGGAGTAAAAGATATGACCCAAAAGCAGACACACAGAAATAAAAAAAAAAAATTAATTTTAAGATTTAATTACATAGGGAGTGAGTAAAGGGAGTGTTAAGAGAAGGAAGGAAAAGAAAACTTTTTAGCCAGTACATGGCAAGATACTATCTATCTTAACAATAGACAGCCTCATTGAGCAGGAGCCAAAGAAAGAGCTGGCCTACTGTGCTCAGTCTTTTTAAGGTTCACATGGCAGTTCTGCTCTGCCCCTGTTCCCAATAGCTCCCATATATGGAGTCAGGGGCAGTGCCTGGAAAATGCCACCTCTTACCATCGAGCTGGTTGTAAGTACCACCCACTGGCTCGGAGGTGGTTCCTCACTGTTTCCCTTTCGTAGCCATAATATAATGATCAGCGCTAGGAAATTAACATTAGTTAATTTACTAGTTCTTATTTCTTACTCAAATTTTGCCAGTTGTCCTACTAATCCTTTTTTGCTGGATCCAACCTAGGATCTCACTTTGTACTTAGTTGTTATAGTTCCTTTATCTCCTGCAATCTGGTTGGTTCTATAACCTTTCTTTGACTTTCTTGATCTTGACATTTTTGAAAAGTATTGGTTTGTTATTTATAGAATGTTTCTTAATTTTGATCTGTCTGATGTTTCCTCATGATGAAAGTCAGGTTATGCATTTGGCAACAATACCACAGAACTTATGTGGTGACCTTCTCCATGCCCCTTATCTGCAGGGACATGATGTAATGTGTCTCATTACCGATGATGTTCACTTTCATCTCTTGGTTAAGGTCAAGTCTAGCAAGCTCCTCCTCTGTGTTAATTCCTCACTGTAACTAATAAGTATTTCAAAGAGAGAATTTGAGCTTCTGCAAATATCCTGTTTCTCGTCAACTTTCACCCACTAGTTTTAGCATCCATTAATGATTCTTGCGTATTATAACTATTACTGACTTGGTTGTCGAATATCCTCTAGTTCCTTCACTGTATCTACATTTATTAATTGGAATCTTATTATAAGAAAAAATTACCCACTCCCATTTACTTATTTGATTCTGTGTACCACCGTAACTCATATTTATTTTATCATATGAGTTATAAGAGTTATAAATCTTTTAAGATTTCTGTTCAGTTGTTAGAAAAGTGGCTAGTCCATTGGCCCCTGTATACTTCTGACGTTACTCTATATTACTTTTTTACTACTTTTTTTTTTAAGATTTTATTTTTGCATCCAAGCTGGGGTGCAGGACAGAGATGTGAGGCGATGAGAGAGTTCACCAGAGACAGAGTGGGGAGCAGAACAGGCAGATTGCTGAAATACACTGCTGAGGGCAGAAGCAGGCGAGGCAGGAGAGGTCTGCCGTGCCATGTGGGAGTCTCCCTATCCAGGCATCGAACTCGCGCCGCAGCCACCAACAGCTCCACAGCGCTGTGCTAAACCGTTGCGCCACCAGGGAAGCCCTTCCCTACTTTCTTAATCTGGCATCAGAACTTTTTCAAGCTGATCTTGTATTTTCTGTTTCAACCTTGGAATCAGCCACTTTTCCAAATAACCATTTTCTGTTTATACAGAATGGTAGTGAAGTGAACAGATTATTTCTAACTCCAGAGTTAGTCCTAGGGTTTTTCTTATACTTAAGTCTCTTTCCGATTGTGGTATTTGGAGGTTGTGATGATTAATTTTATGTGTCAACTTAACTGGGCTAAGGGGATGACCAGAGAGCTGGAAAAACATTGCTTCTGGGTGTGTCTGTGAGGGTGTGTCTGTGAGGGTGTTTCTGGAAGAGTTTGACATTTGAGTCAGTCGAATGAGTAAAAAAGATTGTCCCCACTAATATGGGTAGCATCATCCAGTCCATTGAGGGTCTGAATAGAACAAAAAGACGGAATAAGGGGGAATTTGCTGTGTGAGGTTGAACTGATACATCTCTCTTCTCCCGTCTTGGACGTCACTGCTTCTGGTTCTCAGGCCTTCGGATTTAGTCTGAATCACACCACCAGCTTTGCTCTTCTCAACTCATAAGTGGCAGATTTAGGACTTCCCCACCTCCATAATTACTTAAGCTGATTTCTTATAATAAATTACTTCTAGTAAATATATAACATGTCTATGTCATATATAAACATGCATATATAATTTCCTATTGGTTCTGTTTCTCTGGAGAACCTTGACTAATACATGCATACTTGCCAGAAAGTAAGTTATCTGAAAAAAATTTAAAAGTTTAACAGGACCATTTTAAACTTTGGCTGAGGCAAACTTTGTTGTAATTTCCCCAGCTCATTTCTGGCCTCCTTGTTGTTATAGTTCCTCATACATCAAGAAATGAAGGTCCCTTGAGACTGGAGGATCACATTTACCATTTCAACAAAATATTGAATTATGTGATTCTTGGTAGACAGTAACAAAAGCCCTCTTTTTAGGGAATTATTTTCAGCATTCAGAAAGCTCCAAGGGGCTAGCGAGGTCTTTGGTCTGAGTATTTTTGGAGATAAAATATTTTAGACCCACTGAAGAAAACTGAAGAGCCAACATAACTCATTACTATAGGCTTACAGACATCAGACTTTTTAGAGAAATATGATGTAGATTCAAGTAATGTGGCAAAAATTGCTAGCTTTTTCCAACATTCATTCTCTTAAATTGTAAGAGCCCCAGCATTCTGACTAGGCACATTACCGCCAAAAGTAAAACCAGCCTTTCCAAGCTTCTTTACAGCTAATTGTGAGAGGGTAACCAAATTCTGGGCAGTGAGTTTGGAGTAATAGTGACATTTGCAATGCCCTGGTTATAGTCTTAAAGAAATGGATGTGCTCTCTTCTTTCCCTTTCTCCTCTTCCTATGACTTGGACATAGACTTTCTAGCAAGAGCTAGAGAAACCATCTTAGGCAAAACCACTGAAGTCCATGTTAAGGAAATAATACTAGGCAACATGATAAAAGGGACCCGGACCTTGACATCATAGAGCTGCCATATTAGGTTTGGTTGGTTTGGATAGGCTGCAACATGAGAAAGGAATAAACTTTGGTCTTTGATAAGCAATTGATCTTTGGGGATCTTTATTACAGCAGTTTAACCTATATCTAACTAATACTGACTGTAAGTGGAACTTCCACAACAAATGTCTGTCTATAAAAATAGATCTTAATACACATATAGATATATGCAATATTACCTTATCAACTTAGCAAAGAACAGCAACTACCCAGATAATCCAGGATGGAAAGCTGGTGATCTTGTTATGCCAGGACAAGAATTTGGTTGAACGGGGCCTCCCCGGTGGCGCAGCGGTTAAGCGCTGCGCTGTGGAGCTGTCGGCAGTGGCAACGCGAGTTCGACGCCCGGCCAGGGAGAATCCCACATGGCATGGCAGACCTCTCCTGCCTTGCCCGCTGCTCCCCTCAGCAGTGTATTTCTGATCTGCCTGTTCTGCTACCCGCTCTGTCTCTGGTGAACCCTCTCGCCGCCCCGCTCCTCTGGCCTGTACCCCAGCTTATATGTATAAATAAATAAATAAATAAAAGAATTTGGTTGAACTGTTAACTGCCTTATATTGGGAAGTAATCCACCAACTATAAGAACCTGTAACAGGGCCTCCCCGGTGGCGCAGCGGTTGCGCGCGCGCTGTGGAGCTGTTGGCAGCGGCGACGCGAGTTCGACGCCCGGCCAGGGAGAATCCCACATGGTGCGGCAGACCTCTCCTGCCTTGCCCGCTGCTCCCCTCAGCAGTGTACTTCTGATCTGCCTGTTCTGCTCCCCACTCTGTCTCTGGTGAACCCTCTCGCCGCCCCACGCCTCTGGCCTGTACCCCAGCTTGTATGTATAAATAAAATAAAATCTTTAAAAAAAAAAATTAAAAAAAAAAAAAAAAAAGAACCTGTAACAGTAAGAGACTTAAGTGAAAAAACTCAGAAACATTATGTGTTGGCTACTTCTTGCCACTTTAAGCAAAGTTACAAAAGAGGTCAGATACCAGGGCCTCTCTGGTGGTGCAGCGGGTTATGTGCAGCACTATGAAGCGATCCAGAGCCACTGCAGCATGAGTTCGATACCTGGCTAGGGAGCTTCCCACATAGCACAGCAGACCTCTCCTGTCTTGCCCGCTGCTCCCCTCAGCAGTGTATTTCAGTCGATCTGTCTGTTCTGCTCCCCAGTCTGTCTCTGGTCAATCCTCTCGCCAGCCCACACCTCTGGCCTACACCCCAGCTTGTATGCATAAATAAATAAATCTTTAAAAAAAAAAAGAGGTCAGATACCATCTCATAAGAGAGGAAAAATCAATTTTTGTTAAAAGAGACTCTTCATTTTTTCCTGAAATTTGAATTGAATGAAAGTACAGTCAGCTCTTCTGTCCCAAATGGAGAGGCAATAACAGGTAGTTTGAGACAACAATTAGAAAATTAGAATGTGCTCCCCACTTTTTTTACTTACCTCTGATAAACAAGTTGCTAACAGAATGTTATAGGACCCCTGGGCGCCTTGCTTACTTAACCTTCCTTTTATTGAACCCCCAAGCTAATAGGCCCCACCCAGTCAGTCACCAGTGGGCTCATGCTTTCAGTCAAGGACTCCAGAACCAGCTGAAACCTGATGGCTGCACAGATGCAAAGGGCAGAAGACTGCCTTAGAATGACATAGCTTTCCTTAGCGTGCTAATACACACAGCCCTGGCTGGAGATGTAAGATGCTGATGAGACTTGGGGCATATGGAGAAGTGGGCAGCCCTTCTGCACATGCCCTAGGATATCCTGGCCCAAAACATGCCATCTCGCTACTCCCTGCGACCCCACTTTGGTGACCAACCTTGATGCTCTCAGTCCAAGAGTGTCGCTCAGGGCAGTTGCCACCCCCCTCTTAAACCTATTGTTAGATTTTCAAAATCTGTGGAGGATTAATTGGTTAAAACTAGACTAAAGCCCCTGTGTAATCTGTAACAATAGAAGTCCGCTCAGCTCAGCTATCAAGACTATGGCTTTCCTATTTGATCCTGTGTTTAAATGACCTCAAGATAGCTACCATAAAACTACAAATGAGTGCAAATGAACAGAGCCCTGAGGCTAGTAAATAAAAGATGAGCTGCTTTAGTCTCAAAAACTGAGCAGAATGAGATCTATGTTTGTCTTTTAGTTATATCTGAAATGGATAGGAAATTAAGAAACTAATTTTGGGGTATTTGAAGATACGGAACTTTATTTTCAAGGAAGCCATGAACTTCTAGTCCCTGAATTTGTTTTGGGGTCTGCCCGCAATACTCAATTGTGTAAGTTAAAGGGGTTTATTAAAAGATTTATTTATAAATAGGGGACAACGTTCCGAGGCCACAGGGCGAGTAGGCCAGCTCTTTGGCTAAGAACAGAGGAGTGCTCTTGTTACCACTCTTCAGTTTCAGGGTAAGGAGAGAAAGCAGTTACTTTTACAGGAGGCGAGGAGCTGGCTGGTGAAGCCTCTGCTTTAGGCACCTCACCAGCCTAGAGCAACCTGCAAGGAGAGCGGCCTGTCTCCTCTTACCCTTCCTCTGGTATTCTTCTGGGGTTCCCTATTGGCTGAACCTAATTGAAAACAGAACAGAGGAGCTCTATTGGTGTAATTCATACAAGTCAGTCTCCAAGGTAAAAAACAGTGTGGAGAAAGAAAAACATCCATGATCTCGAGGAAGAAATGAAAATACCTCACAGATTCCTACACCTACACCAGCGGGAAAAGGGGCTGCTAAAGCTATAGAGGCACCAAGAAAAGTTTATTCTGCAGTGATTCTCCCTTGAGACCATGGATGACAACACACAGATTTCCTCCCAGAAAATAGATACTGCCCTCAGCAAGAGCTCAGTCCACTTTCAGAGCTGGGGTTTCATACTTCCTGCTCCTCTGAACCAGTCACAGCTTCCTTCCCTTTATAACTGGAGTTTTCACTATGGCTATTATGTTTTGAGGGAGAGATAAGTTATATTTTAGCTCAAAGGTTAAGGAACCACAGGGGACCACATTCAGATGTAATGAGAGATTACACATCACCCAGGGGTCCTGGAATTTGCTGGAGGTGCAGTGACTAGCTATGGCTTTTAAGTCCTCTCTTCCCTTTGGAAAGGAGATGCATGTACTTCATTTTTGAGGAAAAGCATGCACACAGATAATTGGGCGACTCAAGGAGTGAACTGTGGCAAAGATTATTAATTGTGCTTCAATATCTGTCTTCTCCAGCCTTCTCTAGCAATAGAATCCCTAAATTACAGCTGGGAATGAGGCCACCAGACACCTTTTCAGTCATATTTGGCCATATAACTAAGTTCTGGCAAATAACATGCAAAAGTGATGTTGAAATCCATTGTTGTTCCCTCAAAGAGAAGGAAATGTTCTCTGCTTCCCTCTTTTTGTCCCCCTTGCTGACTATAATGCAGCAATAGCCAGAGCAGACATTCTGGAAGATGGCTAGAAGCCACATGTTGAAATTGGCAAGCCAACAAGTTGGATGAAACATGGGTCCTCAGTACTAAAACACATCATCCCTTGACGGCTTAGTGTGGGGTGTTATGTAATAATGAAAGAAATTTTAGCATGTTATTTTGAGTGTATGTTCCTCAGGCCACCTCTCTGTATGAACACACACTTAAACAAGTCTGTAGTCAGAGAAATAAAAAAAACAGGAAACGCAGCCATCATGGGAGAACCAAGAAGAAGGAACCTACTTGTAGATTTAGAGAGCACCTATGTGATAGTCCAAATACTATCATTCTTCTTTTTGCCCCCAAACTAAGGTAACCCTGAGAACAAAAGGATCCAACAATATAGAGTTATCTCAAAAAATTAAAAATAGAACTAACATATCACCCAGCAATCCCACTTCTGGGTATATATCCAAGGGAAATAAAATTACTGCTACAGAACTATCTGCACACCCATGTACATTGCAACCCTATTTAAAATAGTCAAGACATGGGAACAAGCTACATATTCATAGATGGATGAATGGATAAAGAAGTTGCGAATTTCTATACACACACATATGTATATAATGGAATAGTATTCAGCCATAAAAAAGGATATCCTGCCATTTGCAAAAAACGTGGATAGACCTTGAGGGCATACACTACGTGGAATAAATCAGACAGAGAAAGATAAATAGTTATGACCTCAATTGTATGTGAAATCTAGAATCTTTTGACTCATTGAAACGTAATACAATAGTGATTGCCAAAGGCTGAGGGGTAGAAAAATGGGGAGATATTGGTTAAAGGATATAAATTTCCAGTAATGGTGTGAATAATTTCTGAAGATCTAATGTTCAACATGGGGGCTATAGTTACCAGTACTATATTGTATATTTGAAAATTGCTGTGAGAATAGAGCTTTAAGGGTTCTCACTGTAGCAACAAAATGGCAATTATGTGTGGTAACAGATGTGTTACCTAAACATATGGTGGTAAACATTTTGCAGTATATGTGTGTGTGTGTGTGTGTGTGTGTGTGTGTGTGTGTATATATAATCATTCATTACACACTTAAACTTATACCATCTCATATCAATTATATCACAGTAAAACTAGAATAAAAGAATTACTCAGGCAAACAGCAAATTCAGCCTTTGAGAAAGAAAAACAAAAAAATGTTTTTTGTTTTTTTGGTTTTTCCCCTATGGGAAAAACAGAGTTAGAAAGAAAAAACCGACTTGAAAAAGGAGAAGAAAAAAAAACTTGGTGATTAGAGAAACGAGTGTGATTGGTAGTTAGGTGAAGGAAGAAAGGAAAGCAAGACTATCGTGGAGAGACAGTTTGGTAGGAGCTGATTTAGAGAGTAAAGCCAAATACATAATTGAAACCAGAACTGGTTGGGATGAAAGTAGAAGTTTTAAAAGTGAGATCATATAACCAATTTCAAGTGGGCACATTGTTTATACCCAGAGATGGAAGAGGTCCTAAGAGACTTTGGAGGTCTCTAGCTTGTTTTCTAAGCAAAATTCAGCTGTAACGCCAAGAGGGGACACTTTAGGGCAATGAGTAAGCATTTCCCCATTTGATAGTCCTATTCTATGGGAGATTCCTTGGTGCTTTATGTAGACTGAAGTTTTTGAAGCCACAACAGAAATGAAATTAAAGTGATAAGCAGCTATTAAAAGCCCTGTATTAGAAACTTTAACTCCTATTCTACTGGAGAGTTTATTTAAATAATGTTATCTGTATTTACATTTAAATACCCAGGAAGCAAGCCAGTCCCGAAAGGATTTAGAGACCTGTCAGCTCTTTCACAGACTAAACTAAAGCTATTCAGTGTATTAGTAAACATTCTTTTATTTTTATTCATCTTTGCATATTCCACAGAGTCACTTACTCATTTCAAAGGATACTCTTGTGGGTTTCCTGAATATTCTGTTATTAAAAACTGAAAGGAAGGAATAAATTTTAAAAATGGTTATAAGATAAAAATTTAACTGAAATTTAAGAATGTAAAATGGAAGTTATCACAAATATTGTATATTGAGTCCTAAAAATATTTTCTTCCCAATGTATGTTTCTCAATTATGAGTTTCAGGGTCTATTTCTATATCTGTAGTAGTTGGGAAATTAGCACAGTGAATTTATTTATTTATTTTTTTTTAAAGATTTATTTTTTATTTATATGTACAAGCTGGGGTACAGGCCAGAGGTGTGGGGCGGCGAGAGGGTTCACCAGAGACGGAGCGGGTAGCAGAACAGGCAGATCAGAAATACACTGCTGAGGGGAGCAGCGGGCAAGGCAGGAGAGGTCTGCCACACCATGTGGGACTCTCCCCGGCCGGGCGTCGAACTCGCGTCGCCGCTGCCAACAGCTCCACAGAGCAGCGCTCAACCGCTGCGCCACCGGGGAGGTCCAGCACAGTGAATTTAAGCTATACAACTTGAATTAGCAAAATGATCACCATAATTAGGCCAGAAGACCTGGTTTGTTATTTACTAACCAAGACGTTTATTCTATTTCCATGTCCTATCTATGACCTTGCCTTAGCCATTTAACCTCTCCCTTTTACCACCTTGAAAATGAAAATAACTTTTTTACCTAGGATTCAGTGCCACTGAAAGAATATCTGTGAAACTATCATAAATTTTCAAGTCCTAGAGAACTCCAAGCTACCTTAGATCTCAGGTCTCCAACTCTTTCTTGTTCAGTCCCCTTCTTGCTTTCTAAGTTCCCCCATCCCCCTTTCTAAATCTCTGTGTGAAAAACAGACATTATATTCCTTTCTGATGCAGGGAGAAATCCTCTAACCTGGCACTCCCCTTCTGGGATTTTGGGGGTTGGTCAGGTAATCAAAATAACATCAAATAGGTGAGCAAAGGAAAAATCAATTGAATAACCTGCGTACAATGTTATTGTGGGCGAGGCTGCAGTGAATGTGCACATCCTGCCATCATGGAGAGGGACTTATGACCCTCCAACAAAAGAATGAGGTGAGGGTCCTGGGATGCCAAGGAGAGCTGGGAGGGAACCCACAGTGGAGGAGGCATCTTAAGGAGTAGCAATTATTTGATCATTTCTTCCTGGATTAGGGGAAGCACAATGTCTGCGAAGTGGTCATACTTCCTGGAGGAAGGATTAAGAGAAGGGCAAGGCTTCCACCTGAGTCTTCACTGTCTTTGGTTCAAAACCATCTACACACCAGAGTGGGGCCTGTGGAGACCCACGCTGAGCATGTCGGGGTAGTCTGATTTTGAGCCCACTCTTATCTGCCTGGTACAATGCTTAAAATTTAAGACACCATGGTGGAGATGGGCAAGCCCTCAGAGGCCATCTCATTCATGTATCTCTTTTGTATGTGAGGAATCTGGAATCCAGAGACATTAGGAAATTGCTCAGACTTGCACACTGAAGGGCAGATTTAGATTCTATCCTAGATACTGGGCTCTCAGAGCTCGTTCCACAGCCAGTAGCCGCGGCAGACTGCATACATTATAAAACTAATGATGGGGTCAGTCATTAAGGTGCTTTTCCTAGTGTTCTTCCAGTGAAACTGGTCTGAGCATAAACTGTGGAATGGAGGGAAAACATAAAATAATCTCCTTTTTAATGTCTTTGGTACACTATGATAACCTCCCTTCCATGCCAATCTTCTAATTAAGATCTCAGTTGGGGGTAAACTATATTTCAAAACATCCACATAGTGGAATATTACTCAGCCACTAAAAAGAGGAAGGTAGATGGATCAACAAGCACTGAAATAGAAAGATGTGCCTGATATATTTAGGTTAGAAAGAAAACCACTGTATGAGGCCTATCCTGAGGCCCCTTTTTAGTTCTATGTGTATACAGACATGATAATAAGTCTGGAAGGTGAACTTCCAGACCATGGTTATCCTTCCAATTTTAATAACCATTCCCTTTTTGTTTTATTTTTGCATTGATTAAATTCTCAGGGGTGTATATGACTTTCATCATTGAGGGGAAATCAGGTTTTCTTAGTGAAAAATACTGTTGAAACAATTAAGGTGAGTTTTATAAAACTTTGGTTATTCAAATATACATGAAGCCAAAATGGAAATAAAAAAAAAAAAGAAAGTACTATGAAAAAAGAGCTTTGACAAGGATAATGAAAATATTCAGCCCTTTGCTTTCTTAAACATGGGTGCTATCCAACAGCATTTCCCTTTGGTGAACAAAAAAGAATAAGACAACAGACAAAGGCACTTTTAATACTTTCAGTGCAAATTCCACATCTGAGACTTAAGAAAAGAAGCAAAGCAGGTTATTTTGGAAGCAGGTATGAAAACTCTCCCTGCCCTAGATCCAAAAAGGAAATAAAATGTGTTTCTGTATTTCCATTTACTGTTACTCTGTGTCTTGGTGCTAAGGATGTTAACCTAGTCTGAAAATCCTCTGAAACAGTTTACCAAAGACAGTCCATCTGTGCATGTGTACATTTTTCCAGGGAGAGAGACTGTAACTTTCATCCGGTTTCCAAAGAGACCATGATAGAAATCCACATTCACAAATACCAAGAGCCATGGCATTTACAGGCTCATATATATCCAAATGCTCAATACACATTCCAGAATTGTTTTTCCCCCACATACTGTTATGCATGTAGTAAGAACATTGTTAGCTGTTTTATATGCACCATTTCTATTTCTCACAGCAACACTACAAGTAAGGATTATCTCAGTTTTACCAACGAGGATTATAGAGAATTAAAGGTAGTCATCAATTCTTCGGTGTGCCTCACATTGGAACTGGAGGTCCATGCTCCTTCCCTTGAATGTAGTTGAGCTCTGTGATGACTTTGACCAATTAATTTAGTTATTAAAAGAAATTGGTTGGGGCCTCCCTGGTGGCGCAGCGATTAAGCCTGAGCTGTGGAGCTGTCGGCAGCGGTGACCCGAGTTCGATGCCCTGCCGGGGAGATTCCCACATGGTGCAGCAGATCTCTCCTGCCTCGCCCGCTGCTCCCCTCAGCAGTGTATTTCCGTTGATCTGCCTGTTCTGCTCCCCACTCTGTCTCTGGTGAACTCTCTTGCTGCCCCATGCCTATGGCCTGTACCCCAGCTTGTATGCAAAAATACATACATCTTAAAAAAAAAAAGTCTTTAAAAAATAAATAAAAGGAATTGGTTGGTTTATATGTCTGCAGGCTTAGGTACAACCCTTGAAGTCTCCAGGGGCTTCTGCAATGTTACACGATTCAGTGTTCCATGGGGACTGTATCCTCTTCTATTTTGGCTTCATCTTGAGGCTCTTTCCTATTCTGGTACCAGCTGTGGCAGTGTCAAACCTTACATCACTAGGTTCTGTAGAGGGGTGAAAATTCTTTTCTCAGAAGTGTCTCCTTAGCTCTGATTAGGTTGGATGTGCAAAACTGATCCTATTACTAGACCAGAGGAACAGGGTAGGCTAGTTGGTTTTTGCTGGAACAGGGGAAATATTCACTCCACTATAACACGGCTGAGCACCGTGGAGTGAGGTCCCCCCAAAATTTTAAGACACCAGAAAGAGTGGGAATGTTCATTGAGCAACATTGTCTACTATGAGAATATTGCTGTGTATGTTGGAGATGTTTTGAGTATTCTTTGTGTATTTTTAAGAAATCATCATTGAAACTGACAAGTGCTTATGGTCTGAAGTACAAGTATAAAAATGATCAAGCCCAGCCACTTTGAGACCTGTAAGAAAATGATTTTGTTCTTCTTTAAGTAACTGCATGCTTTTGCCAACTTTGCATCTGTCCACGCAAACCTGGCTCAAGGCTCACAGCCAGCTGCTCTCACTTGCCTTCCTCCTCAATACCACAATTTTCCAGCTTCCTGTCACCTCGGGTGCCTCTTCTCTTCATTCTCTGATACTTAAATTTTGCCCTTCCGAGGCTTAACTCATAGTTCCTTTCTCTATGAAGCAACTAAAACATAGTGATCCTTTCTCCTAAATTTTCTGATGGTTTTCAGGTCCAAGTTTGCAACCTTATCAGCAGTTCCCACTCCCTGCACCATGGAAGATGTCACTTTACTGGTGGCCTTCTTGCCTACTGACCTTGAATGTGAACCTAGGTGTCCCCTCTATGTAGCACTACTGGAAGTCTCTACAAATTTATCAAATTTCGCTCATAAAATGAAGCATATTGGCTTTTTGGCATATACAGCGGGCACTAGACCCTCTCTCTTACCCATGTAACCCTGATAGCTCTTATGAGCATAAAGCTCTACCTCTAGGAATATTCGATAAATGTTTGGGAAATGGAGGGCCTCCCTGATGGCGCAGCGGTTAAACGCTGCGCTGTGGAGCTGTCGGCAGCGGTGATGCGAGTTCGACGCCCGGCCGGGGAGATTCCCACATGGCGCGGCAGACCTCTCCTGCCTTGCCCGCTGCTCCCCTCAGCAGTGTATTTCCGTCTATCTGCCTGTTCTGCTCCCCACTCTGTCTCTGGTGGGCCCTCTCGCCGCCCCACGCCTCTGGACTGTGCCCCAGCTTGTATGCATAAATAAATAAATCTTTAAAAAAAAATGTTTGGGAAATGGAACTTAACCTAATGGAGGGCAAAACCTAAAAGTAAACTAATGACAGCGGTCACTGTTAACCTAGTCATGAATTAAGGACACACTTCTAAAAGCAACATTTGAAATGTTTCCTTTTTCCAAAAAGTGTGTCTTCACAAAATTTGAAAGAAAATCTTAATTGTATATAAAAGTTTTTCCTGAGAAAAGAGTTGAAAACTTTTGGCTTCTATAAAATGTGCTTAAAAATATTGGCATTTACCTACACCTGATCCTAAGAAATAGAATATTTTAACAAATTCACTTTCCTAGAAAATATAATATGTAGTAGTTAATGTAGCTGCAGAAGGCAAGGGGGAAAAATTCATCCTCATAATCAGATCTGGCTAGGGAATAATTTCTGGAAGTGTAGACAATTATTGTGTATATTTTTAGCCATAACTTTAGATGACCTTATTGCATTGGGAATTGCACCATTTTATAGCCCAGAAGTGATTACATGAAATCGTGTTAAAAGTGATTATAATAAGAAGTACATAGGCTGTAATGTTTGCTGCTTTGCAAAACACTTCGCCCCGGAGACTCTTTAAAGCTGGATGGAACAGAAAATGCTGGTAATCATATTACACTTGTTTCTCCAGTAAGTTTCAACTCACTGGCAACTACGACCCGGCACCATTTTCTCAGAATCTCACATCTTGTTCACTACTTTACACCAATGCAACCAGTTAGATCCTTGAAAAACATATTAGTATTTAGCGTTCACCTCATAAATGGCCTCTCACCTCAACCCATGTCATTTTAATTTAAAAGTAATTAGAAGACAGTGATTTTTAACTCATGTAAGCCAGTCAATGAAGGGAGTGTAACAACAACATAAAAATTAAAAATTTCGAAGTATGGCTTTAAATTTGGCCTACATAAAATATCCAGTGTTGTAAGTACTTTTAAATATCAGATGATTGGTTTTTTAATCATTCTTCTACAGTCTTCATTAAGAAGCTTCTAACTAGGCAGCGCTTGTTCTTTAAGACTGCCTGCCTGTGTCTATGCAGGCACCCTTTCTTAATCTCTTCCCAAACCAGCTCTTGTCTTTGTCTCTGCAAGCATCTCTCTTTCCTTGTTCTCCTTTCCTCAATAAACTTGCAGAAAAAAAAGAAAACGATTTTTACAAAGCTTCTAAATATGGGCATTTATGCTGCTTTCCCTATATAATAGTACTTCTGTGTGTTCTTACAGTTGATGAGGGACTGTTGTTCCTTTTAGAATTATATACAAAAATTTGCAAAAGAAATTATATGCAACTTCCAATAAAATTATACATCTAATCAGTGGACATCAGTGGTTAATACTCTTAGATGAAATGTTTGTAGATAAATTTATAAGGGATAGGTCATTTCAAACACACCTGACGCCACTGACCAACCTTAGCATCATTGTAAGTATATCAAACAAGCTATTAGACACTGACAAATATTTTTCTGTTGTTGCATAACATATTAGTTCAAATTCAGTAGTGTCAAACAACAGTAAACATTTATCAGTAAACATCAGTAAAATGTTAAACAAACATTTAACAGTAAACATAGTTTCTCTGATCAGGAATTCAGGACCAGATTAGCAAGGCAGTTCTAACCAAGGAACCTTGCAGCTGTAGTCAAGATATCAATTATAGTCAGCGGGATGGCCTTACTGGGTCTGATTATCCACTTCCGAGATGGCTCATCCAATGGCTGTTGGCAAGGGGTCTCAGGGCTTTCCCACCTGGCCTCCATAGGATTTATACCTGCCTGAGATAGGACTTCGCCGAAACTGAATGATCCAAGGAGAAAGGAAGGCGCTATATCTTTTCCAGTTTAGCCTTGTAGCCACATATCATCATTTCTGCCTTGTCTTTTTTTTCAAGATTATTTATTTTTCAGATTTATTTATTTAGGCATACAAGCTGGGGTACAGGCCAGAGGTGTGGAACAGCGAGAGGGTTCACCAGAAACAGAGTGGGGAGCAGAACAGGCAGATCAGAAATACACTGCTGAGGGGAGCAGCAGGCGAGGCAGGAGAGGTCTGCCGCGCCATGTGGGACTCTCCCAAGCCGGGCGTCCAACACGTGTTGCTGCTGCGGGCAGCTCCACAGCGCAGCGCTTAACCACTGAGCCACAGGGAGCCCCTGCTTTGTCTTATTGGTTCATTAAACAGCTTTCCATTCAGTGTGGTTAAGAACACGCAAGGGCATGCACATGAGAAAGTCGGAATCATGGGCCGCCATCTTGGAAGTCAGCTACCACAAATAGGAAGCAATCCTCTTGCCTCCTTTGTAAAGATCACTCCTGACTCTAACTACACGTCTAAGTCTAACTTTCAATTTATAAGGTGAAGAGGATAAGGGATAGCTAGAGGAATTGACTGTATGGCTTAAAAGGGTCAATTCCAGGAAGTAGCACAATCTCAAGAACAAGATTCCATTTCTTCAGCCAATGTAAAGTGGGGGCGGGGGGAAATGAGGGAATAGTTACAGAGTAAAAGAGATTTTAGAGTTATAACCACCAAATAATTACAATGATTCAAATAAATCAATTATAAAAAGATTTTTTTCAAAATTGTGAAAATTTCAAGGACTGGACTTTAGAAGGAATAATTAGGCATATTCAGTAGGTCAGTGACATTGTGGGTTGGTATGTTTGATTTCCTTATTCTTATAGTTATATCCTGAAATACTTACAGTAGGAATTTTATGATGTCTGCAATTTGTTTCCTTAAAATATCCCAAAAAAGTAACCAAAAATTGGCAGGGTAATGAAACAGCATTGAAGAAAGATTGAAAAATTTTGACACTGACTGATTCCTATCAGTTATTCCTATCATAAATTGTAGGAATTTATTTTGGGCATATCTTTGAACAATCCCCACTGCCTCACTTCACTGAAAGTTCAGGGTTAGTTACAGCAGCTAGCATTCCCTGTAGGTACCCAAGGAAGCACTGCAGGATTTTTAGCTGAGTTGGGAGACAAGTGTGGACCTGTAGTGGTGGTTCTGAGGTTCTGTGACGTTGGGATCTGTGATGAGAGAGATGTATTGCAGTGTACAGGAAACCTGGGGGAGGCAGGACATCAACTCAAGTCCGTTGCAGAAAGCTGACCTTAGTGGTGATAATGGTGTCTTCTAGGAAAGTGACAGGAAGACCAGGAAGGAAGGACCATTCCTGATGTGGTGAACTCCCACATCCTGTAATAATTTGCAGTCGTTTCCTGTTCAGTCACTGCTGTTTTCCTGTGTAACTTCCCTACCTGAGATAATGCTATTTTTGCCTTTAAATAAATTTCTTATTGTTTATACTCAAAATTCCCTAATCTTCAGTAAAGTTGTTTGTTTTTTTTTCCCGTCCGTAGTTTTAAGGTTTGTTTTCAAGGTGAGAAGATAATAGTTGGTTTTACTCTTCCTTTCAGTGCTCATGGGAACACTGACTTTTTTTAAGTTTTTATTCTTAATAAAACCAAGAATGTCTTTATTTTCCTATAACCATTTTTAACCCTTGCATTTCAAAAGTATTTGCATTTGACTTCAATGCAAGGGCTTAGTTAGGGCCTCCCTGGTGCCACAACAGGTTAAGCACAGCGCTGGTGGAGCTGTCTGCAGCTGCAGTGGTGGCGCAAATTCGATGCCTGGCTGGGGAGATTCCCACATGGCGCAGCAGACCTCTCCTGTCACGCTTCCTGCTCCCCTCAGCAGTATATATCGGTGGATCTGCCTATTCTGCTCTCCATTCTGTCTCCAGTGAACCCTTTCACTGCTCCACACCTCTGGCCTGCACCCATTTTGTATGCAAAAATAAATCTTAAAAAAAAAAAAGGCTTAGTTAGAGCTAGCTTTAGAAAGGAATTTAAATGTTTGTATCATCTGACCCTTCCTGGATGGAAACATTAGCAATTAGAAAACTCTGAATTCATGAGGAAGAATAAAGTATTGTCCAGGGAGTGGAAACCCCAGAGCTGTCATCGCAGAAATGATTTTATTAAAAAAAACCCTTGCTCTTAAGAGGTATTTTATCCCAAAATAGAACAGAACTCCCTATTCCAAGCCCTATTCATGACTCGGAAAAAGAACCATCTTACTGGTCGGCCTCAGATATGATCCGTCTCTGGAAATGGTGGTTAAGAAAGAGGGAAAGCAGCAAAGTTCATTTTCCTTAACTGAAATAAAGTTAATTATATGCCCAATTGTTCAGAACATATAAGAACACTGCATTGTGGATAAAAGGTTTTTGTTTGGGGAGTTGGTGTTAATTTCTTTCTATATAAGAATGTTGCAGTGATTTCAAGTAAAGGAGTCAAAACATGAACCTCTATTAAAAAAAAAATTAGTTACAAAATTTAAAGTTCCAGCAAACAGAGCACTTGGGGTTATATAGAATCATGAAACCTGGTTTAATTAAAACTTGGTGTTCAGTGAAGAATGATTCAGTAAAAGAATACATTTTCTTACCCGAAAGTTTCCTGTGATGAGCTAGATTATATGTGTGATCACGCAGAGGCAGCGTCTTTACCTGGGTTCTCTCTGGCCTGAGGATTGAGGGACCACACGAGACAAGCATTACAGCTGCTTTCTAGTCTCTCGACACTTCCAGTGTGATCCCTGGTCCAGGAGCTGCTGTCCACCTGGAAGCTTATAAAAACTGCACATTTTCAGGTCCACCCCACCCTTATGGATCAGAAACTGTGTTTTAACGGGTGACTGGTATGCACTGTGTATTTTGAGATAGGCTCCTTCAGAATACACAAGAATACTTCAGATTCCAATTCTCCCTTTTTACTTTAAATCTTTCCTACTAGATGTTCCAGCTTCATCTCTGAGATGTTCCTCCCAGTACCTGACTCTTTCAGGATATCAGATACAGCTTTTGCTTTGTGGCCGTGGTGGGAGGGGCTGCATCACAGAGAGCAGAGAGAGCTGCCCCTCCAGGCTCCTTCCCCAGGAACTGCCTTCCACAGGTGGGTACTTAGCACTTTGTGGTCAGCTCACGTATTAGTACTTGTTTTTGTCACCAGTATCAGGTGGCCGCTCACGTATTGATACGTGTTCATCTAGTCTCCGGTTTTTCACGCCACGGTGGATTTGTTTGGAACTATTAGGAGCTATTTCTTTGATCGTACTCAGTCTAGAAGCTTTACACATTGTTTTGGTGAAAGTGTAAGGTGTTTTATGAGAGCTATTACAGTTTTTTTTAATATCCAGTAGTCCGGGAGTTGTGTGTGTTTTATTGAATGCTTCTACCATTCATGAGGTGGCACAGAAAATGACCGGCCCCAAGGGCTGGTAAATTTAAAGGGCACCGGCACACAAAGTGTTAACATATCCTTCCTGCTTTTATTATATGTTAGTGCTATTTCAGCTTTAAGTGTTATTTGATAGAATTTGATGACTTATGTTAGGAGTCTGAGGACACTCCAAATTATTGTATATGAATTAATAGTAACTGCTTTTTCCCTTGATGCCATTTCAACTAGTGAAAGGTCTCCTAAGAAGCTCTATTTCACTTAGTGGGGGAAACCTGTATAGCCCAACCCCGGGCTCCTCAGGCTGTGAGCATATTGAGGGCAGGAAAGAGGCCTAAATCTTGTCTACATTCATTTCAATACCTGCCACATAGTAGAAACTCAAGTACTACTTGAAGGATGACTAAATTGAAAGACTAAAAACATGTCCTTTAATATCAAATCAAGATGAATGTAAAGCCTGACTCCTTAATTTACTAGCTGTGCAACTTTGAATAAATTAATTTCTTTCGACCTCACTCACTAAAATGGATATCATGACCCCATCTCAAAAATTTCTTCTTATTAAATCAGACTAAAAGTACCTGGCATAAAGTACACATCACATTCTAATGGCTAGATTTTTTTTTCATGGATTAATACAATAGTACTGCATTTTTTTCAATGCTTGACTGTTAGCCCCTGTCTTAAATGACCTTGGCCACCATATACTACGTAACTTAAACAAGACAAATTAATTTTCTCACAATTCTGGAGGCTGAAAAGTTTGAGAGCAAGGTTCCAGCAGGATTTCTGGTGAAGACTCTATTCCTAGCTTGCAGACACCCACCTTCTACTTTGTCTTCACATTGGGGCAGGGGTGGGGGGAGATTGAAAGAGAGAGAGAATGCCAGCTCTCTAATGTCTCCTCCTTTTATAAGAACACCAGTCTCACTGGATAAGGAATCCACCCTTATGACCTCATTTAGTATTAATTATCTCTTAATGGACATTCTCTACAAATATGGTCACTTTAGGTTTTAAGGTTTCAAAAAATATAAGTAATACTTACAAGCATTTTTCTATATTATCTCAAGATAGAAATAGGTTAAATATATAATTATAGAAATTTAAAGATTTTATTTTTTATTTATACATACAAGCTGGGGTACAGGCCAAAGGTGTGGGGCGGCGAGAGGGCCCACCAGAGACGGAGCGGGGAGCAGAACAGGCAGATCAGAAATACACTGCTGAGGGGAGCAGCGGGCAAGGCAGGAGAGGTCTGCCGCGCCATGTGGGGCTCTCCCTGGCCGGGCGTCGAACTCGCGTCGCCGCCGCCGACAGCTCCACAGCACAGCACCCAACCTCTGCGCCACCGGGGAGGCCCTATAATTATAGAAATTTATATTCAACAAGATTATAGAAGCTAGCATCCCTACTTTGCTCCTGGATTCATCTCTGACCATTCTGCTACCTTATTCTGATCTTTAGAAGCACATAATTCTTTCAAATGTGGCATTCCAACTTTCCATCTGTGATTGACAAGGTTTATTTTAAAAATGGACAAGATTTCATCCACTCCCTATATGCTGGCAAGTTCGTTGACTGCTGTGATCATATGGAAACCATGCCTGGTTTAAATCATAAATATTCCCAAGAATTATATCAAGGTAGAAAAAGCACTTTACTCAGAGAAACACTTAATGAAAAATGGTTACTAGTCAGTAAACTCTCATGCATTGTGCTTGGCAAGAATATAAAGATGAGGGGCCTCCCTGGTGGCGCAGCGGTTAAGCGCTGCGCTGTGGAGCTGTCGGCAGCAGCAATGTGAGTTCGACGCCCAGCCAGGAAGAATCCCACATGGTGCGGCAGACCTCGCCTGCCTCGCCCGCTGCTCCCCTCAGCAGTGTATTTCTGATCTGCCTGTTCTGCTCCCCACTCTGTCTCTGGTGAGCCCTCTCGCCGCCCCACACCTCTGGCCTGTACCCCAGCTTGTATGTATAAATAAATAAATCTTTAAAAAAAAAAAGAATATAAAGATGAGAAAAACAGATTCTTCTCTTGAGCTGGTTAATTAGTGGGAGAGGCACATAGAAGAACAAAAATTAAATAAAATGTCGTGATTCTCTGATGAAAGCCTCTGTGAGGTACAGATGATCAGTGGTGTTTTAAGTATACTTTGTGATTATAAATCAATGTTGATGACAGGGGGATTTCTCAAGAACATTGTCTGGATTTGCTATCTTCAATCCCTCTTCTCCCATTTTGTCTTGAATATAGGCCAGGCAAGCTTTGATTCCCATGATGCCACTGAAACAGCCCTTGTCAATTTCCCAGCTCCCTAGATCATCTCAAATTGCCCTATGGTAAAAATTACACTGAAAAATCTCACAAATTTTTTCCTCCTGTCTAACTTTCCTTGTCTGAACTCTAGACCCTCCACATGACTATAAAATAAATGTTTTCAATTATCATATCTAAAACTGAATCCTCAGTTTTCACCCACAAACCCTCCTCCGTATTACTCCTTCATAGTACTATTTTTTAATGTAGTCTTTTTTTTTAATTTTAATTTTGGGCCTGCATTTTTGCTCTTCCATATGTGTGCATATTCCACTCTCTCTCTACCAAACCACCTATACTGAATTCCCTCTGCCTCCCTCTCCTTTTCTCTCTTTCCTTCCTTTCTGTTCTCTCTGGTAACCATTAAATTCTTTCGCTGAGTTCAGGATTTATTCCTGTTGTATTTTTTCTATGTATGTTTTTGAATTATTTACAATCCACGGAGAAGGTAAACCATTCACTTTTTAACTTACTTCACTTAAGATAATCTCCTAGAAGTTCATACATTTTTTCACCCTGAAAGTCATTATTTCATTCTTTTTCACAGCCATATAGTATTTCAATGAGTATACAGTCTATAATTTCTTTGTCCATCTTACTATTCACATAGCTACTCATGCAAAAAAAAAACCCTAGATGCATCATTAACTCTTCATAAAATTCTCTAGAAAAGATTATAGATGCCACCTTCAAATAATATCCCAAATCCAAAACATCACCACCAGTGCTCACCCAGCTCCACACCATCGTCTCTTGCCTGTATTCTGCAGTATCCTATACACTGGTCTCCTGCATTCACTCTCCCTTACAAATGATTCTATGTACAGATGCCAGAGGCATCCTGCTAAAATTTCAGCCAAATCCTGTCATTCCTCTACCCCAAAACCCAACAGCTTTCCATTCCACTCAAAGTAAAAACCAGTGCATTCAGTGACCTACAATACCTCCATAATCTAGTATTGCCCTCTCCTTCACCTGTGTCTCTCTGAACTCACCTCCAACTCCTCTTTCCTAGCCTCAATGTGATCTGACTTTACTGGCTTTCTCAATCACCCCAAACCTGCTCTGGCTTTAGAGCCTTTGCTTTCTCTCTGTTGAAAATCCAGTTGTGCCACATAACTATCTACACAGTTTATTCCCTCTCCTCCTTTAAACCTTTGCTTAGCTATCGCCTTTTCATTTAGGCCTTCTGTCTCAGATAGGGTTCAATCAAAGGATAAGAGCCACTTAGAATTAGATGATAGGTAGCTAGGTGATAGGTAGATGATGGGTGGATGGACGGATGGACAGACAAACAGATAAACAGGAGGCTGGGTGGACAGAGGGGTGATTGGATATATATATATATATATATATATATATATATATATATATATATACATACATACATATATATATATATGCCCCCAGAGTGCTTTTTATAAATTACTAGGTCTCTGCATTGTATATGTTTATATATTATATGTCCCTGCAAGGTATGCTACCCTGTCTCAAAACAGTTGGTCAGAAAGTCTCAGGCACCTCTGAGGAAGGAGTATAGCTTTACTGTAGCAATTACTATGAGTCTTAGCATTATCTCTCAATGACCTGGAACCTGCCTAAAAGGCAAGGACCTTCCTCTACAATTCACCTGTGATGTGATCAGCAGTAGGATTGAAGTGAGCCCTGAAACATCTTCAGAAATGTTTTTGGTTAGTTAGTATGCTGACCTATAGGTGCCAACACAGTCCCCTGATGGGAGGCATGGAAGGGTGCAGAAAAGCACTCTGCTTTTACAACACGCCTGCTAGTACACCTGCGAGGTGCCGTGCATCCATGAGTGAGCTTCAGAGTGCCCCGTTGGTCACTAAAGGAAAAGTCCCCATGTAAAGAACGCTCTAAGAAGGGCTCACAGGTTTATCTCCAGACTTGTTATACTGCTCTTTTAGCCTTATAATTTCATATGGGTGATTTATGTGCTGTGTTTAAATGCTGGTCTGTGACAACATATAAAGGAAGATCAATAAAAGAAGGAGAAAGGTGCCTGAGAACTTTGAAACTTAATTTTTTAAATGTCAAGCTAAGGAAATTAGAGAGGGCAACTAGGAACGCAGCATATATCTTAAAGACCAATTAGCATTCCATATACCTTTTATTAAATGGATACTTCCTTTAACTAGCTATATTGCTTTCACTCAACAGCCTAATAACCCAGAAAGCAGTAAAACTAAATGCCTGCCTTATTGATTAGCTGTCAAAAATATTATACTATTTCACCTTTCTCATAAAAATATGTGCTAAAAAATTTATTACGACATTAATATACAAATTTACCTCTCTGGTGGGATGTGCAGTGAATCCAAAATAACTTGCTTCCTTTGGTCTTTTTCAAAAGTTGCATTTTTTACAGGACTTCAGAAAATACATGTTTTTAGCAGTTTTTATTAATAGGGATTTGTCCTTGAGTCTTTCACATGTTCTTAATTCTCTTCCTAGAATTCTAAAAGAGCATTATTATTTCAGTATCTTTATAGGTTATAAATACATACTTATGTGGTTTCTTTATTTCTTTATTATCTTCATACAATACTGTAGACCCTTTAAGATCTCATAATGAGCATAAAGAAATAATTATACCACATGAGTGTATATTAAGCAAAGCTGATCTTTTTGTTCTCGAAAACATGATAAAGTTAAAATTGTCAGGAAATAATCACTCTTTAGCTCCCAAAGGGAAAAAGCCTCTTTTTTCATTATCTTTGGATTCGCAAAGCTGAAGCTAATGCCTGACATATGAAAAGTGTTTTATAAATGTCATAACCAACCATAGACCATAAATGATAAGCATGTAGATATATACCTCTGTTGTCATTAAAACCCTTGCTCTAAGAAGCATCAAATGATTGTAAGTGTTCTACAGACATGGCTCCTAAGCCCCAAATATTTGGAATAATGCCTATTTTAAATTTGATTAGCAAGAATCACATTAGGGGGCCTCCCCAGTGGCGCAGCGGTTGAACGCTGCACTGTGGAGCTGTCGGCAGCAGCGATGTGAGTTCGATGCCCGGCTGGGGAGAATCCCACATGGTGCGGCAGACCTCTCCTGCCTCACCCGCTGCTCCCCTCAGCAGTGTGTTTCTGATCTGCCTGTTCTGCTCCCCGCTCTGTCTCTGGTGAGCCCTTTCGCCGCCCCACGCCTCTGGCCTGTACCCCAGCTTGTATGTATAAATAAAAAATAAATCTTTAAAAAAAAAAAAAAAGAATCACATTAGCTCCTGGAAACTGAAAGCCTGCCGTAATTGCCTGCAATAACAGGAATGCTGATTCTCATGTAAGTGTTGAAATAAGGTTGGTTCAAGATGGTAAAGTCAACTGTTCCATATTTCCAAGGACCCTGATTTTTTTTTAATTTACATATAATTGACATATACATTCTATTAGTTTTAACCGTATAGTATATTCTACATATATATCACAAATAGTAACTAGAATAAATTTAGTCGTTTAATTACCTTCCATTACCACACATCATTACAATTTTTTTCTCATGATAAGAACTTTTAAGATCTTTTTTTTTAGGAAATTTCAAATATACACTACAGTATTAACTATAGTGACCATATTGTACATTCTATTCCTAGAACTTAACTGTCTTATAAATGGAAGTTAGTACCTTTTAACCACCTTTACCCATTGCATTCCCCCGTCTCTGTGAGTTTAGTTTTTTTTAGATACCACATATAAATGACATCATAAAACATTTGTCTTTTCTGTCTGACTTACTTTACTTAGCATTATGCCCTCAAGATTCATCCATATAGCATAAATAGCAATTTTTTTTCTTTTTTATGGCTGAATAGTGTTCTTTCATGTAAAGGAAGGAGGAAGACTTGGGGAGAAGGGAAAGAAAGAGAAAGAGAAATTACCTTACATTTTTTTTTACCCACTTATCCCAAAGGCCCTGATTCTTTCCATCTTTCTGTTTTGCCTACTTAGCACATCAGCTTTATTCTCAGAATAACCCTCCCCATCTCAAGTGGGTAGTTTAAGGAATGAATACATTTTTTTTTAAAGATTTATTTATTTATACATACAAGATGGGGTACAGGCCAGAGGCGTGGGGCGGTGAGAGGGTTCACCAGAGACAGAGTGGGGAGCAGAACAAGCAGATCAGAAATACACTGCTGAGGGGAGCAGCGGGCGAGGCAGGAGAGGTCTGCCACGCCATGTGGGATTCTCCCCGGCCGGGCGTCAAACTCGTATCGCGCTGCTGACAGCTCCACAGCACAGCGCTCAACTGCTGCGCCACCAGGGAGGCCCAATGAATACATTGTTTTAAGACATGGGGGAAAAAAGACCTATTTTTTTCCTTAATCTTTTTATTTTTCATTTTATTTTATTTTTGTTATTTTGTGTGTGTGTTTAGAAGAACTGGGGTGTAGGCCAAGGATGTGGGGTGTGAGAGGATTCACCAGAAACAGGGTGGGGAGGAGAACAGACGGATCTGCTGACATACACTGCTGAGGGGAGCAGTGGGCAAGAAAAGAGAAGTCTGTTGTGCCATATGAGTTAGCTCCCTGGCCGGGGATCAAATTCAGGTCACAGCGGGGACAGACCTGAGACATAACCCCTAGGCCACCAGGGATGCCCCTTAATCTCTTTTTAAAACCAAGGAAAAGTTTTCCAGAATTCACCCCGTACACACACAGCAAACCGTTCCAGGTCTTATGGGCCAGAATGCGCAAGGGTAAGCAGACCACAACATCTTAATTATTTTGGAAAGGTCTTCCTAATTTCTAATGGAACAATAAAAAATATTGCTACAAATTTAATTGTGGTTAAATTTTTAATTTAATATTTAGGGAAACTACATTTTTGATTGCATAGCAGACACTCTTGACTGCTTACCCTCAGTCTTTCCCTTTCCCCCACCTTTATAAAATTATTCATTTTGGTCATGTGTCTCTATCTGAAATGATTAAGATGTGGTCTCTTAAAAGAAAGAATTGTTCCTTTTTTCCTCAATAATTTCTTTATTGTTAGTCAAGGTCTTCAAAATCATCTTAGTTCATATTAAATTACCACATTTTTTTTTGTTTTCTTCACAAAAAGACAAATTTTTTCATTCACACTGCTCTACATACCTTGGACACCACCGTAAACAAAACAGACCATAATTCCCACCCTCGTGGAGCTTACCTGCTATTACTAGTAAGATACATCTCACATAAGAGGAAAACAATTGAAACACCTCGAAAATATATTTTTGACAGTCTTTCACAGAACAATCCAGTTTCTCAAAATTTCTCATGAAAAAAGGTCAAATGTGGATACAAAGATGTTCATTAAGTGAGTGTTCACCACAACAGCCTGTGAGAGGGAAAACTTGCATATAGCCTGTGTGCCCAAATCAGAAAACTGGTTAAGGAGAGAACTGTGTATCTATATAGATAACTATCAAAAATAATTAAGCTGTTTATTATAATATTGTATAGTTGTGGAACATAATTGTTTGGAATGATGTTTCTTTGTAAAAATGATCTAACGCTAAGTGATGAAGTAGCCACAAAGCACTATGGAGACCAGAAAAACATTTTGTTACATATGAGTGTGAATTAATACCAAAATGATAACATTAAGTTTCTCTGGGTGGTGTAACTTACAGTGAGGTTTTTCCCCCCAGTCTGTTTTTCAGGTTGAAAATATGGTGATTTGAAAAGGGGAGAGAAGAGCAGAAAGGACTACGGTAAAGGTTCACAGGTTATGTCCTGGTGGGAAATTTATGGGGATTATGCCTGAGGGTAGAAATCAAATATTGTACAAAAATTAACAACAACAGCGAAAGATTAGAATTAAAATAGTTTACAGTTAAACACCCAAAGTTACCCATCCCCTTGTGGGTAAATTGCCCAGCCAAACAGGGTTGGCGTGAAAGCTTTCCACAAGTCTAAGGCACCTTCTGGTGGGGACCAGTAGGAAAGGTGAAGAAGGGACCAGACAAGTCTGGAAGGAAAAGAGCAAAATCAAGATAAAGGCTGCCATTGTCAGCCTCCCAAATCTCTCACCTACTTCTCTCTTTCAAGTTTCTCCTTCCAGGTCCAAGTTCCTAGCACAAGTCCAGGGCCAAGACGCAAGCTCGGCTTCTTCATATGTCTCTCTGCTCCATGTGCCTCCTTCATTTATTTCTCTCTACTTTCTAGTTTTCCTCCAGACTTCTGTCTTTCTGTCTGTCTGTCTGTCAGCCTGTCTGTGTGTGTCTCTCTCTCACCCCGCCCCCCCACCACCACACTCCTTCTTGTCTTGTTCCTTCTCCATCTCTCTCAGCTTCTTTTTTCTCAGTCCTTCTAAGTACTTCCTAGCTTCACCTCCCTTTCCAGCTCCACCATTCCTTAGGAGGGGCCAGGTAACCTGCAACCTCTTCTTTCCCGGGGGATTTCCCAGTTACAGTTTCTGCTGCTGAGATTAGCTCTTTAGTATCTGAAGATGAAGCACAGTAAATTTGTTTCCTGTTACTTGTGTACTGTTCTATTAATAATAGGTTTATGGGTGGAGGTTAAAACTATCCTAATAAGCAAAAGTATTTTTTGAGATTTGTATTTTTTTCACTAAATACATAAATGGCATCACCTAAACCCCATTGTCCTGCTGTTGCTAGGTGGATTTGCCCACTGAGGGATGGGTAGGGGATCTATGCGCGGGATAAAAGGATGGAGATGTCTTCCTTCAGTCAAACCCTGTTTCAGTTTTAGTGCAAATTTGTGGAGGAGACTCTGTCCCCTCACAACTGTAGCTCCTGTTGGGTAAAGCACCTTCCAGGCCATTTCCTCCCCTGGCCCCTTCAGATGTAGGGTCACTAATAACTTAGATTGGAGGTTGTCGACACGCCTTGTTGGTTCCCTTAGCCTTGTCTACATCTCTGTAAATTGCCCCTTCCTTAATTTCTCTTCAAAGTCCCAACTGATCGTGCCTTCTGTTTCCTGCAGGTGTCCTTCTGATACAATTATGGTTGCCAAGATTCTTATTTTTTTCAGTTAAGTCGAATGAGGTAATGTTGACTTACAACATTGTGCATGATTTAGGTGTGCAGGTTCATACCTCTACAAATATATGATACTGCACCTCCCTGCCCCCCAAAACCCCAATAATCCTCTGCCATAGTACATTGGGTCCCTCCCCCCATGCCTCCTTCCGGTAGCCTCAGTTCTGCAGTGATATTTCTATGGTCTGTTTTGTTTTGTTTTGGCTGTTCCTTTGCTTGGTTTTCTGTATCCTGCAAATGAGTGAAATCATCTTACATTAGTCTTTCTCCTTCTGATTTATATTTCTTAGCATAATCCCCTCCATCGATGAGTTCATCTCTGTTGTAGCAAATGGTAATAGTTCATTTTTAATAGCTGAATAGTATTTTTTTGTATATATACCATATCCACTCCTGTAATCCACTCATGAGTCTTAGGGCACTTGCATTGTTTCCGTAACTTATCTATTGTTGATAATGTTGTATTGAACACAGGAGTGCATTTATCCCTTTGCATTAGTGTTTTAATGTTCTATGGGTAGATATCTGGAAGAGGTATTGCTGGATCATGTGGTGGATCTATTTTTAACTTTTTTTTAAAAGATTTATTTATTTATGCATACAACTGGGGTACAGGCCAGAGGGGTGGGGTGGCGAGAGGGTTCACCAGAGACAGAATGGGGAGCAGAACAGGCAGATGGACGGAAATACACTGCTGAGGGGAGCAGCGGGTGAGGCAGGAGAGGTCTGCCACACCATATGGGAATCTACCTGGCCAGGCATCGAACTCGCGTCGCCACTGCCGACAGCTCCACAGCACAGTGCTTAACCGCTGTGCCACAAGGGAGGCCCTATTTTTAATGTTTTGAAAAACTTTCATACTACTTTCCATGGGGGTTGGAACAGTCTACATTTCCACTAACAATGTACGAGGGTTCCTTTTTCTACACATCCTCACCAACATTTGTTGTTCCTGGACTTCTTGATATGGATAGACCATCCTCACAGGTGTGAGGTGGTATCTCATTATGGTTATCTCATATATGGTTTGTATTTCCCTGATGATAAGTGATACTGAACAACTTTTCATGTTGGCTGTCTGTATGTCTTTGAAAAGTGTCCATTTGGCTCTTCTGCCCATTTTTTTGATTGGGTTATTAGTTAGATGTATAGTGTGTAAAAAATTTCTCCCTTTCAGTGAGGTATCTTTTGGTTTTAATGGTGATATTGTTATCTACAAGCTAGTAAGCTGCCTCTATTGTAGGAAAAGTACAGGCAAGAAAAACAAGGTGGTAAATTGGTATAGTTTAATAAATAATGAATCTACACTAGAAAGCTGAAAGTAAGAAATTATATTGAAGAAAGCATGGCATAAGAAAAAGATCGTGAGCTTACAAATATAAAAGTTTGATAGGAACATGGAAAAAGGGAATGATTCTTATTTTTAAAGCTAAAGATAAAAATGCAATTCCAAGGCTCATAAAAATAATCTAAATAGAAAAATACACAGCTTGTATTTATTGTTTTTGATATTTAAGCAAATTGACAACTTTCTTAACCTATCCATATAAACCGTTTCCAAGTATGTTTATAGAAGAGATACAGGGGCCAGCAAGGCTGTTCACACTAATAAAATGTGTGTCAGCAATTCGCATGTTTAAAATGGTCATAAACAATGACTTCAAGTCTAAATACTATTAGCACAGGTTACTTGATTTACGAACACTATGATAAATAAATGAGCTTTTAGTAAACACTAACTATAGGCCTGGCTCTGTGCTGACATATTCATGTTTATCGTCTCCATTTATTTCCTTAAAAACTGTACTGGAATGTGTAGTTGTCAACTTGATTTATATGGGAGCTCTCTCTCTCTCAGAATCCCCTTTCTGCATTGTTCCAAATTGGAGTCAGGCAAAGCAGAGGTTGCTAGGTGAGGTAACAGACAACAGATGCAGAGGTCCCCTTAAGGTCCCTGCTTGTCCTCACTGTCCTCTGTGCTTCGTCCTGATCATCTGCCTGACTGTCCACACTGCCTACAACTGTGACCCCAGGGTCCCCATTCAGTGTTTGGCTGTGGACTAGCACAGATGACAAAATGTTCTCCCTTCTTGTACCATCAAGAATACAGTTCCCCAGAGGTAGAGGTTGGGGATCCAGTCAGTCTAGCTGGGTTTACTTCCTGCCCAGGAGGACACCACCTTAATAGTTCCACTAAGGATGTCACACCTTGGGAAACAGACATTCCTGAAAAGGAAATCAAGACTTAAGGAGGAGAGAATAGTTTCTAAATGGCCCCAAATGCCAATATCAAATGTGTAACTCTATGCATTGACCCAGGATGGTCCTTCATTATCCAACTAATAATCATAGACAGTTTATTTTCTGTGAGAATAACTCTGTCATTTACCTGCACTATCTTATTTAACCATTGCAGCAAGCCTAGGATGCAGGTACTTTCTCTTTCTCTTTTTTAAAGTGAAGATAATAAAATCTGTGTTTTTGTCAGCCTCCATTCTGTAAAATATAACTGGCCAGAACTAGAACTGGTTCAAGGTGTTGGTGCTAATTTCAGAACTACTGCATTTTAAACCCCAGTTTTGCTGGAATTTTTATTAACCCTTCACACAGTGGTCTCAGTATTTGCATTGCCGTGAATGACTGCTTTGTAGAAATCTCATTCTTTTCATCCCATGGGATGTTCTAAGCATACAGGAGGTTTTTATTTTCATCATTTAATATATTGAAGTTAAAATTCAAAACCTACTATTGCCTTAAATTTTAACTCTATTTTAGAAACCCTATTATTCTATTTAGCAAATAAATCACTTTTAAGGGCGTTTTTGCTATTTAATTGATGTAATGCTTTTAAAAGTTTTTGCACTGAATTTTTATTTATTTTTTTGAAGATTTATTTATGCATACAAGCTGGGGTACAGACCAGAGGTGTGGGGCGGCAAGAGGGTTCACCAGATACAGAGTGGGGAGCAGAACAGGCAGATCAGAAATACACTGCTGAGGGGAGCAGCGGGCAAGGCAGGACAGGTCTGCCGCCCCATGTGGGATTCTCCCCGGCCGGGCGTCGAACTAGCATCGCCACTGCCAGCAGCTCCACAGCACAGCACTTAGCCGCTGCACCACCAGGGAGGCCCCACTGAATTTTTAAATGGACTCTATAGTTTTATAATTTTCAGTATTACTGTTGACTCATAGCAAACTTCCCTAGAAGTCAGATTCATTTTATTTTTTATCATAATTTCATGAATTTTTAGATGATTTTTTAAAAGTAGCTTTTTACCGGTATCACAGTTCACCCAGTGAAAGTAAATACAGTTCAGTGACCTTATTTTGCTACTGTCATCACCATCAACTTTAGAACATCTACATCACCCAATAAATACATTCCACAGCATCTATGGTAAAGGACTATGTGGGGTTAGTGTGGTGACATACATCTGAGGAAGTGTGAACCTGTACCCCTAGCTGTGTTGTAAACCAGTGTTACCTCAACTTAAAGAGAAAACAAAGAAACCCCATACTCCTTAATCACATGATTCTTATAATTTAAATAAGTTAAATTTATAAGTGTATCTTAAATTTCTAAGTTGGTCCAATTCTACTCTTTATAAACTTAGTAAGTTTTTAACTTGAAGCCACAAATATAAAGCAGCTATTCAGTACTTACTTTACATTAGACTCTTGGGTCTTCTAACAAGCCAGATTTTCTGAAACATTTTAAATATGAAAATACAAATTATTGGGCCCTCCCTGGTGGCACAAGGGTTAAAGTCTTAGTGCTGTCAAGCTTCAGCCAGCCACTGCAGCCTGAGTTCAATCCCTGATCCCCAGACAGGGAGCTTCCCACATGGCGCCGCAGACCTCTCCTGTCTCATCCACTGTTCCCCTCAGCAGTGTACTTCAGTCGATCCGCCTGTCTCTGGTGAATCCTCTCACCCCCCCACACCTCTGGCCTGCACCCCAGTTCTTGTATGCATAAACAAACAGACAGACAGACAAATAAATAAATCTTTTTAAAAATACAAATTATTCCTTAACAAAAAATAATGAATAATTTGAATTATCTACTTCATCATTTTTATATAACTCCAAATCTTCCCAGAGCTAAAAAACATATCTGCCTGAAGAAAAAATGTCATACAAACATATTTTGGGACATGCTTTTTAGAGCAAGTTTGAAAAACATACTTTTTTCAGCCCAATGAAGTTGCATATTGACAAAGAGATTTTTTGACCAGCTTTTGGGATCTGGAGCCAGTGACATCCAGAACAACTTTTCTCATGAGTAGCAAGCTTAGTTCACTTACATATGGCTCTATGTATCTATAGCTATATCATTACACACACACACACACACACACACACACACACACACACACACACACACACACACAGAGGATTAAATCCAGGACTTCACTAAACATTCCTCCTTCAAATAGCCTGCATTTAATCTCAAACTCCTCTGATTTGTGACCTGCAAGAGTTGTGAGTGTAACATTTTCACCTGACAGAGTCACATCCAATAAGCTGCATGACACCAAAAAGGCGCATGAGATGTATCACGCTTTGCTGTACCCCACTCAGCATCTCAGCAGAAGGTCGATAGCACAGCTCTGAACCAAAGTTCCTGAAGAAGAACCAGTGTTTGACCTTCCTACTTCCAGACCTGGCCGTGGGAGGCTGCATGGTTGACCCTTGGCTCCCATTCAGTGCGACTGATGCATATGCTCTTTCCTCTCCTCTCCACACGAAAGGGTGAAAGGGAGGAGGCGATTTCTAGTTGTGTGAGGTTTCAACTGAACGCTTTGATGTGGTCTGTTATTGCCTTGGTTGGTAAAACAGTTGGCTAGTGGTGCCATCGTGACAGCTGAAGGAGGGGAATTTGGGGCAACGTAGAAGAGCGGGACCTAAGCAATAGCGGTAGCAGAGACTGAAGAGAAAGTTAGTACAAGTGTAACTTCGTGGTCTCCCAGCATGCGGCAGGAGTCTGTTAGTCTTACATGTGAAACCAGGCATAGACGAGCGAGATGGCTGACGGTGATATTAGGGCCAGGAGGCTGGAGAAGCAGAGAGTAGTGGGCTCTAGACTGCAGTGAGTGTGATGGGGACTTGGGCTGTGTTACCGGTTATTAGAGGAAAGGGCAATGCCAGAGGACAGAAGTTCAAAGGAAGCCCCAGGAGGCAGAGGCTTGGGTTCAAAGAGGATGTAGCCACATGCTTTTTAAGGAAAACTCTACTCAAGAGAAGAGGTGATGGCTTATTTCCTATCATTGTCCCTCAGAAAATCAGGTCATGGAGTTTCTTGTTTGTGCTGAGTGACAGAATTCTGTACAGTAACATTCAGCTACTCAGCACCTCAGCAAGCGAAGAAGGCCTAGATCCTCTTTTTTTCAACCAATGCTAACGAAGGAAGGTTTTAGCCTCTCTGTCACAAGGGAGGAAATGAATCATTTGCATGCAGAAGCACCAAGTGCTCTTGAATTGTCTCAGGAGCTCTAAGAACTTTATATTTTTCTAAGTAAGCGGAATATTTGACTCCTTTTTCCATCAGAGTTGTTTGTCTTCATAACCCTCTGATTTGACTTTATGCAAACATCTGTGTAAGGTGTTAATGTGGTAATAGGCTCCTGTTTGACCAAACAACTGATCACTTTGGTGAAAGTAGTGAAGCCACTGACTCATAGAAAAAAGGAAACGGGTAACTGACTACCTGTATGAAGACTCAAGATTGTGCTTCATTTCCCACTTTTAGTGATGACAAACTTTCACCTTTTGTATTGAAATCAGGTCATTTGGGTTTAACACCATGAACTGCCAAATGTATATAAACAGAGTTTTTGAGAATTAGACCTACAAGACTTCCTTCATTGCCCCCTTCGCCCAGGTGTTTTGTCTGTGGAGCGATGTGAAAGAGGAAGGTGTTCAGCGCTTCCTGCCACGGTGCCCTAGGGCTAGGGGATCTTTTATTCAAACCGTGTGACCTGGTCTCGCTGTTCCTGGCCAGGCTTTCCACCCAGAAAGGCCCCACAGGTCCCCGGAAAAGTCAGTGAACACTTTGGTGAGAGAAGTTGAAACAGTAGGAATGGCAATTAGAACCTTTCTGCTTAACCACAACAAGCAGTTAAATTGCCCACAACTTCAATTTGGTGACCTCTACGGAAAAATGATATTGAAATTCTTTTAAAAACTAAGAATGAGGAGACCATGTAATCCTGCAATAGCACTTCTAGGTATTTATCAGAAGGACAAACGCACTAACATGAAAAGGTCCAGGCACCCTCATGTTCACAAAAGCCAAGAAAGACATGGAACCTGAATGCTCATGGAGGGGAGACTTGAGTAAAGAAATTGTGGAATATGTAGTCAGTGCAATAATATTCAGCTGTGAACAAAGATGAAATTGTGCCTTTTGAAACAGTAGGGTGTGGCTTCAGATCATTATGCTCAAATAAGTCAGAAACTAAAAGACAATCACCAGATGATTCCACTTAATAGTGTAATATAAATAAAGAAAACAAACTGGCAAAGCACAACAAAAATGGCTGTTAGACTCTGAAAACTGTGGTGTTTACTGTGGGAGGAGGCGGGCTATGCAGAAGGAACAGGGGGACAAATTGATGAGTAGTGGTAGTAGAGCTTTGGTGGTGGGTGAGTGCAGTATGTGCAAATGTTGAGGTGTGGGCCTCCCTGGTGGCACAGCATTTAAGCGGTGCGCTGTGGAGCTGTTGGCAGCTGTGACACGAGTTCGAGGTACGGCCAGGGAGATTCCCACATGGTGCAGCAGACCTCTCCTGCCTCTCCCACTGCTCCCCTCGGCAGTGTATTTCCATCTATCTGCCTATTCTGCTCCCCACTCTGTCTCTGGTGAACCCTCTTGTTGCCTCACACCTCTGGCCTGTACCCCAGCTTGTATGCATAAATAAAAGTAAATCTGGGTCTCCCCAGTGGCGCAGCGGTTAAGCGCTGCGCTGTGGAGCTGTCGGCAGCGGCGACGCGAGTTCGACGCCCGGCCAGGGAGAATCCCACATGGCGCGGCAGACCTCTCCTGCCTTGCCCGCTGCTCCCCTCAGCAGTGTATTTCCATCTATCTGCCTGTTCTGCTCCCCACTCTGTCTCTGGTGAACCCTCTCGCCGCCCCATGCCTCTGGACTGTACCCCAGCTCGTATGCATAAATAAATAAATCTTTAAAAAAAAAAGTTTAAAAAAAATAAATAAAAGTAAATCTTTAAAACAAATGTTGAGGTGTGAGGCTGAACCCCAGCATTATATAGTTTTGTAAACAAATGATAAGTCAGTAAAATATGATTTTAAAAAAAATTGGTGACATTTATAGCTGGTGCTGAGGAGATATTCCTGCTACTGACAGACTTGACAAACCAGTGAGTATGTGTTTAGCTTTACAGCTGCTTTGGGGATAGGGAAGGTGAGCAGACACTTCCATGGAAGGGAGTATATTTTTCTGTTTGGGAAAGAAGAAAAGTTCATATATGGCTGAGCAGAGCTCTCATAATAAATTTGCTTGCTTCTTTTGTCAAGGAACACAGCATCATCTGCATGGCCCCTCTCGTGTATAAGTGTCTTTCCCTGTGGAATGGAAAGATCCTTCTGTACCTTCGTGTTCACCTTGTCAGTTACACGGTGACAACTTTACCAGGAAAGAAGATTCGTTTCCATATTGCATCTCAACTCTCCTATAAAGGTACCTGATTTTCTTTCTTTCTTTTTTTTTTTTTTGCACATAATGGTAAAGTGGTTAGCTTTGCACTTGAGAACATTTTAAGTTTCTTTCCTATCTTTATGTATCACAAGATAACCTGCCAAGTCGAATGAGTTAATAGAAAGTTACAAGTTGAATTGTGTCCTGTCCAGATTGATATGTTGAAGTTTTGACCTACCCCCAGTGCTTCAGAAGGTGATGCTATTTGGAGATAGGGTCCTGATGGAGATAATAGAGGTTAAGTGAGCTCTTGAAAGTGGGTCAAATTCAATATGACTGGTGTTCCTATAAAATGGGGACATTTCAACACAGGGATACACACCCAGAGAGAATGCCATGTGAATAGGAGGAGTCTGTCCACAAGCCAAGGACAAAGGCCTGGAACAGATCCCTCCCTCAGGAGGAACCAGTTCTTCCAACGCCTAGGCTAGTGTTCCAGCCTTCAAACTGTGAGATAATAAATTCCTCTGAAGTCACTGAGTTGATGGTGCTTTGTTACAGCAGTGCTAATACTTATGGCAAAACAATCAGCTTTCCACAACCCTAGCCAAGGCAGGCCATAATTTAGGTTTCTCATCCAAAATCACAAGCTCAAATGCCAGCGGTGCCCAAGTAGGTTGTCAAAAACGGTAAATTCGATTGGATGGATTCACTGGGTTGTTAAAGGTGACAGAGCAAACTGGATAGGTACAGTACCCAAATTTAGCCAGTGGTTGCTGTGCAGAAATACAGTCCTGGCATTTCCAGATAATCTGATTTTTTGACAGAAACCCAAAAGGTAAAGAATTTTTTTATATATATATAAAAATCTCCCTGTTCTTAAATGTTGACAGTTAATTGAAAATCACTTAAATATTGTCCTGGCCAAAACCACACAGGCCAAATAAAATTTGTGTTAAGGCCTACCGCAACCTACAGCCTGATGGTATTCTGAGGAGAATTCACACAGGATGTCTGAAGAGTCTGAGAGAAGGAAATGTGGGGCCTTCATGTCAGCCAAGGACTTCATTCCCAAGTCTCTTTGCACGTAGTTGGGCCATGTAACTAATTCTGACCAATGGAGCGTGACCAATGCTAAGGCAATGCTATGTGGAGACTAGCAAATGTCTGGAATGCCTTCCCCCTATCGTCATCCCCTTCCAGAACAACCTTGGAGGTACATACCGACCTTGCCAACTTACAAGGTCATATTTAATTTGACAAGGCCGGGACCTGGAATGTGAAGAAAAATACAAGCTATTTGCATATGGGATATTTCCCCCTCACATTGACCATAAAAGAGAGAACAAGAGAAGATACAGGAAAAATTTGCCTTGTATTAAGAAAGAAAATCACAGATTATGGTTTCAACTTCCTCTCCTCAGTTTTTTTGAACAGGAAACATGAGTTTGGGTCAGATTGCTAGGTCAATCTTTGAAGAGCACAAAGTACGAAATGAGTGGCACCAGCATTTACATCTTACCCTACAATAATGAGGAACAAGTAGCTTCCTTTCTATTTCTGAGCTCTTAATATAGTCCCTGTTAACACGTGACCAAGGGGAACACAGGGACCCCAAACTGTTAAAGGGTGCACACTCTGAAAGGGATCCATCCACCCATGTACACAAAGGCAAAGAAAACAGACTCTCTTACTGTGCAAAATTTTTAATAGAATTTGTGTGCATAGAAAGAGAAGAGAAGAAAGGATATTCCTAATAAAATTCCAAAAATTATCTATCCCCTCATGGAAATGGCCAAAGAGGCTCAGCCTGAAGTTGGGTTACTGAGGTCTGAAAACTTCCCACAAGTCTAAGGTACCTTCTGTGCAGGGAAGCACAAGAAATAGGTTAGGCAGTTTCCACAGAACTAGGACAGAAGGCGAGATGAAAAAAACAAAATCAAAGTACAGATCAAGATAATGACTTCCATTGTCTCTGCCAAAGATAGCCTCCTCATGTGTCTCTCACCCATGTGACCCTTCCAAGTATCTCTTCCAAGTGCTTTTACATGTCTCTCTTCCATGTCTCTGCCAAGTCTCCTTCCCAGCAGTACCAGGGTGCAAGTCCAGCTGCAGAAGGAAGAGAGCCAGGCCTGCCTCCCTCTGTGTTTTATAGTTCCACTTGGCCACTGAGTTCTGCCCTTAGTTACCAGGAGCTGCCCCACTCAGGAAGTCCAGTTCATGGTATACTGGGACTTTTAGCCCACAGTGGCTGCATGTAAATTGGGGCACAGTATATCTGTAACACCCCAGAGATGTAGCTAACATCCCCACAGGAGGTCCTCTTAGAAGCACACAGCACATACATTGACAGTTAAAGTGTCCAGTTCTTCTTCTCACTAGAGGTAGTGTGAGGCAAGGGAACTTCCTTTATTTACCCCAAAATTATACCATCAACATGTTCATTAGAAAATTCTCAGTCATAGTTGTACTAAATATCTTGTTGGTTATGTAACTTAATGATGAAGTAGTGTTATAATTAGAAATGTGATATACTCATCTTCTTTGGTCTTACAACAACTTAACCTTTGAGCTCTTTCAAAACCTGTATTCTTGGTAGATGGGAACCTCTGGATCTTATGACTCTTAGATAAATACATATTAACTTGCTGTTACCTTCTTATCTTGTATCTTTTGCTACTAACGGAAGCTTTTTACCCTTAGATCTTTGCTCACTACTCCCTCCCATCCCCACCATCACGTCTTCAAAAACCATCCTAAACAAGCCCTTTACGCATTAAGTTGTCATCGCAGCATTTCCAACATTTTCATATTTCAGTTTAAGTCTTCACATATTGTAAAGTCTTTGAGGTCAAAAACCATCCGTTTAAATTACTGGTTTGTGGCCTCCCCGGTGGTGCAGCGGTTAAGCGCTGCGCTGTGGAGCTGTTGGCAGCAGAGACGCGAGTTCGACGCCCGGCCAGGGAGAATCCCACATGGCGTGGCAGACCTCTCCTGCCTCGCCCGCTGCTCCCCTCAGCAGTGTATTTCTGATCTGCCTGTTCTGCTCCCCGCTCTGTCTCTGGTGAACCCTCTCGCCGCCCTATGCCTCTGGCCTGTACCCCAGCTTGTATGTATAAATAAATCTTTTAAAAAAAAATAAATAAATTACTGGTTTGTAACAAATACTTACTATTCACAGCAACCTTTGAGGTTTCATCGCTCCCATCTATTTCATCTTTAATCATTTGCAAATATACTAATGGATCATAATTTTCACATTCTGTGTATCAAAATAAACCTGGGGGTATAAACAAGCATATTTAGTTCAGGAATGGCATATGGAAACATAGAAATAGGTTTTATCTTTTGCAGCAGTATCTGTTAGTTGATTTTGAATTTTTTCTAAAGATGTATTTATGCGTACAAGAGCTGGGGTATAGGCCAGAGATGTGTATGTGGGTGGGGAGGGGTGAGAGGATTCATCAGAGACAGAGTGGGGAGCAGAACGAGTGGATCTTCTGAAATACACTGCTGAGGGGAGCAGGGGGCAAGATTGGAGAGGTCTGCTGTGCCATGTGGGTCAGCTCCCTGGGATTGAACTCGTGGCCAGCAGCAATGGCTGCTGATAGCTTCATAGTGCTGAGGCTTAACAACCCCTTGCACCACCATGGAGGCCCTCTGGTTGATTTTTATTTTTTGTGGTAGCATTTGACAAACCTCATGACATTAGAGAATTACACAGTTCAGGCCTTTACCCATGTGACTACTTACCCACATGTTTACACTTGAGAACTGGTAATTGTAAAGTCAAATAAGCAAGCAAGATTGATGTTATCTATAGAAAGAATTCATCTGGAGTACAGGATGTTATAGAAACAGAAGGTGAGTGTGTTTTATTTTATAGACTTTCCTCACTCAGCTGGAAATTTTCTTTCATCATTTAAACATTAACTTGAGTAAACTGAGTTCTGCATAAATGTAAACATTGTAACCGCTGATGTAACTAAAGAACTTTATGTTTCATTTATTACTGCATTGTTCTAGGTACTTCTGAGTAGATTCCCTGGTCAAAAGCTACTCATGGTAAACTAGTGGCTTTGTTTGGCGTGCAACACTTCCCTGATCTGACATATATCATGTTTCTGCTCTTCTTTCTAGTTTTGAGTCTCTAAATTTATGTTTAGGAGTTTCCTAAATGGGATTTGGCTAGAAGTTTAGGAACTTCACAATCAGTTCAGCAAAATGTCCTGTGGAGGTTTGGGAGTGGCTGGAAAGACCTTAAGGCAAGGAGGTAATCAGAAGCTAATGAAAGGGCAGGGAGGAGAGGACCTGATCTAGGATCAGGCTACAGGTGCACCCTCAGGGATTGCAGTGGGGATCCTCAGAGATAGGAAATACCCAGGGAAGTCAGTGGAAAAATGTGCTTTCCGGAAGAGGTAGGTCAGGGACCAGTCCCCAAGAATGGCGCGGAAGAATGAAGCAGAAAGTGACTAGCCAGGGTTCAAAGGGATTTTCCCCTTTGGGAAAGATTAAGGAAGGACACAAGTTCTAGAGTTTGGGGTGTAAAGATGCTTATGCAATACTCCTGCCCATCTTCCCAGAAGTAACTGAGGCGCCTGACAGCTTGGCTAACCATCAGGAATAGCACAGCCAAAGCACTCAGAGCTTCAAAACTCATTGAGTAGCCACTAAAGCAGTTTTTCCAAATTCCTTATAATCAGGAAGAAATCTAGTGCCTAATTACTTGTTTACTGGAAAGGGACAAGGAAGTCTGCAAATGACCGGGTACTCAGCAAACAGGGTGGAGTTAGAAAACAGAGAGATGGCTTTTCTCATACAGTTGCTTCCCTGATTAAAAGTGCTAAGCATACTTTTCCAAAACTTGCAAAAATAATGCAAAGTCATTAAATATATGAAGCAATAATAGATTAATAGGATTATTTTAAAATATTGTACATGAATACAGCAATATGGAAATAGATACCGTTACACACTCTGTGCTAAAAAGTGACTTATAAATTTCAGGTCACAGTGACAGAGCAAGGAACTTAAAGAGAATCCAATGAAGGGGGGAAACCAGGGAGGTTTCTGCACCCACTACACATAATCTCCACTCTGTATCCGGTGCTTTAGGTTTTGAACATTATCAGAGCACTTACTTGAATAACACAGTATAAGAATCCATACAATGCATGTGATCACATCAAACAAAATGACACTTTAATACCCAAAGATCTGGAAGATATAGAATTGCATGTCAGGAGGTTAAAGAACTGAATTCCAGAAGCAGAGCCAACATGGGCTTTTTCTCCTCAAGATCAGTGATTTACAAAGTGTGATTGTCCAAGCAGAGGCACCAACAGACCTTTTTATTTTTTTTTTTTAAGATTTATTTATTTATGCATACAAACTGGGGTGTACGCCAGAGGTGTGGGGTGGTGAGAGGATTCACCAGAGACAGAGTGGGGAGCAGAACAGGCAGATTGACTGAAGTACACTGCTGAGGGGAGCAGCGGGCGAGGCAGGAGAGGTCTGCTGTGCCATGTGGCCCGGGATCGAACTCGTTTCTGCAGTATCTCTGGATAGCTTCATAGTGCTGCGCTTAACCCGTTGCGCCACCAGGGAGGCCCACCAACAGACCTTTTTAAAAAAGGAAATTCTTTTCTTATTTCTGGCTGTTTGAATCAAAATTGCTGGGGGTAGAGCCCAAAACTTTCTATTTTGTCCAGTCCTGCAGGAGATCCCAGTGCACACTGGAGTTCAAGAATCACTGTTCTCAACAGTCAACTTCTGCACAAAGCCGGTCCCACAGAATGTGGAAAAAGTATAAATTATCATCACCCTGTGCTCTCATGACTAGCTGGGGAGAAAAGATTTTGGGGCAAGATAACTTGTCTACGCAAATGGCCGAGATGGGTGGATGGAGACATTCATGTAGCCAACGAGTCTTCAGGGAAATCGAGTATGACCTTGCCACAGCAAGCAAGGTCAACATGGATTAGCAGGTAACTGACACACTGTCAGCATGATTTGGCTTTTGGATACATGATGTTTTGATTCCAATACATAATCCAATGGTGTCTTCTCTATTGCACTATGCTGTCCTAGGGACAGAGTCCTTGGGTCCTTCCTTCTACTGAGCCACTGGACATAACCCTGCAATTGATAGGGGCAGGAAACAGGGGCAGGAAGCCAGCCATTCGAGGAAGGAATTGCTGGAAAAAGACCTCTCCAAGTTTTTAAAATCAAGTATACAAAGACAGTCACACACAAGCATTTTAACTAGAACATTGGTACCTAAATTTATACTACTACATTTAGTCAAGTTTCACCAGCCTGTTTTATATCTAAAGGCTGTAAGTTCAAATATTCTGAGATTCTGGCATCATGAATTGAAAGTCTAATTATAATTGGTACTTACCTGCAGGACTTGGCCCCATTAATAGTGATTCTCCTAACGAATTTTTGCAGAAACAAACTGACTATGATAACAACAAACCAACCAACCCATAAGCATATCTCAAAGAGTTTTAAAAGTGATTGGGAAAAAAATTGTGAGTATAATCTCTACCAATTACAATATAGTTTTTCAGATCATTGTTAGTGTCATTTGTATATTTATTCTGGAAATATCAAGATGAAATATAAAGAAGGCTTGGGATTTTTGTTTCATTAGGCTATTCCTTTAAATGTGGAGGACAGGGGCCTCCCTGGTGGCACTGTGGACCTGTTGGCAGAGCGATGCTAGTTCGATGCCCAGCCAGGAAGATTCCCCCATGGCGCGGCAGACCTCTCCTGCCTCCCCCGCTGCTCCCCTCAGCAGTGTATTTCCATCTATCTGCCTCTTCCTCTCCCCACTCTGTCTCTGGTGAACCCTTTTGCTGCCCCACGCCTCTGGCCTGTACCCCAGCTTGTATGCATAAATAAATAAATCTTAAAAAAATAAATATGAAATTCCATAAAAAATAAATAAATAAATGTGGAAGACAACAAGGGAATGATATGTAAAGACTGCTTCACTGGTAAAATGATGACTTTAATATAAAAATACACTGAAGAGTAAGATGTTCTCATTATGGACACTGAGTAATGAACAAAAATGTTACAATCTAACTCTGTAAATAACACTGACTCTATGTATAAATATTCTTTTTTCATCTATGTGTTACAGGGCAGGGAGAGGGCACCCCTGAAACCTGCCCTGTTCTAAATAGGTTTTGCCATCCGCTGCATCAGTACAAAGCATATAGGACCTTTTGTGGAAACAGACTTTAATACAATTAGAAAAAACAAAGACAAAGAATATATTTTCTAAGTCAAGCACCCAATGTTATCCAACTCCTCGTGGGTGAAAGTCCACCCAAATGGGATTGGCCCAAAGCAAGTCTCGAAAGCCTGCCACAAGTCTGGAACAGCTTTTGGCAGGGACCCACACATTAAGGGTCAGAATCAGCCGAACAATTCTGGGAAGAACCAAAATACCTTTCGGCAGGGACCCATACAAAAGGGTCAGAAACAGTCAGACAATTCTGAGAGGAACAGAACAAAATCAAAACCAAAATCAACATAGCCGTGGTTAACTTCCTCACGCGTCTCTCACCCATATCTATTTCAATCAGTCCAGACCAGTGCAGCTTTACCAATCTCTCTGCTCCTTGGGCCTCTTCTGGCTCTCCATCCTGCTTCTGTCTCCTTCTGTCTTCTATCTCTGTGTTCTGTCTCCTCTATGTGTGTGCGTGTCCTCTGTGTGTGTCCTGTCTCTCTTCTCAGCTTCTTATATCCTGCTCAGTTCCACCCTACCTTGGGTGGGACAGGGAACCTGGGGCACACCCTTTCTCCTGGGGACCACCCTGTTACATATGCAAATGTTTTTCATTTCTGCTCTATTTGCCCAGATAAAACACTTTTACATTGCTTTCTTAAAATGATACCACCTTTGTTATTTCTTCTAAATCCTAAATTTACTTTCAACTGAAGATATTTGTAAAGTTTTAGGTTTTACTGGAAATTACTTTAGGAAAGGGTAGGATACTGGTTTAAGGGACAGTTTTTTTAATTTTATAAAAATGACCAAATGGATGAAATTTCTTCTGATACTGGCTTGTTAGCATAATGGTTTAAAAATTACGCAAATACATGCAATACAAGTTATTCTCTTAATATAAGGAGAAATGTTTATGTTCTACGTGTACATTGTTTTTATTTCATGAAAACTATCCCAACCTGAACTCACTCCAACAGCAGAATTAACTTTCTTGGTCAACTCAGGGCTCTTTGGAGAATTCACTTGCCTAATGATGTTTTGAAAGAAAATATAAACTCCTTCAAATATCAGATTCACTGCTTTGGGGGATGCTTTAAGTGTGATATAAAAACAGTAATGTTTGAGATTCACTCTTTAGTCTTCATTTTAAATACATCATGTATAGGCTTGCTTGAAATAACATTCTGAGGGTTTCACATTGACAGTTTTTCTCTGTTACTCCCACCCTTTTTAATACATCTTGATGTGGGAGGAGAGGAATAAGCAGAAAATGAAATGTGCCTCTTTAGTGCTATATGTCTTGCCACTTCAGTGCCGCCATTGTGTCTCACCTGCCTAGAATTTGGGGAATGAGTTTCCTGTTTGGCTGTGTGTATGATTTCATCTAATCTTCCCAAGAAGCCATTATGGAAGTTACTATTCTTATTCTCATTTTGTAGATGAGAAAACTAAAGCACAGTGATATTCAGAAACTCAGAGAGTCTGCATGCTTCACCACCATACAGTATTAGTAGAGATAGGATACTTGTTTTCCTGGAGTCTACACCTCCCAATCCCAAACAGCCTTTTCCATGATGTTTTTTATAAAATGTGCCTTTTACTAGTAACAGCAATGATAAAGAAAATACTACTTATCAAAGATTAATTGTAGTTACATTACTTAGGATTAGGTTTTCTTGTACATGATGGGAGTTCCCAAATAGAGGTGGCTTAAAGAAGATAAGACATTTGTGTTGGATTTAAAAGCTTGTAGGTAGGTTTCCCTGAGTTTATGTGGCAGATTAGCAGGGCCAGAGACTTAGTCCCACTCTACTTTATTGCTATACCAGTCCCAAGTTTTCTTTATGATCCAAAATGGCTGTAGGATCACCAGCAATTGTATTTGAATTCCATTCTGCTTTGGAGAATGTGGAGGGAAGTGTCTCCTTTTAAAGACATTGCCTAAAAGTTGCGCATGCACACACACACACACACACAAACACACGCACACACAATTCTGTTTACATTAAATAGGTAGGTCAGAATTTAGTCACATGGTCACCCCTAGCTATGAAAGAGGAGGAAAGGTTTTCTTTAGACGGAGTTACTGTGATGCCTGCCAATTTCTGATGCTTATAATTAAGGAGGAATGGGGTAGGACCGAAGCTTACCGCCAGTGAGTCTCTGCCATCAGGAGGGGGTTTGCATTCATGTTGAGAAGACAGCGGGGGACCTGGAAAGCATATGCTCAGAGAGGTCTGGGCAATTTGTGGCCAGATCTTTCATTTTTTTAAAGAAAAGCCAGAAATCTGTATTTTCATGTGAAATTTCCTGATTTTTAAATATTGCTAGTTGATTAAAATATTTTTTAAAATGATGTGAGCCAAATAAAACCCATGTGGGTCAAGCCTGTGGGCTGACAGTTTGCTTCTTTTGATCTTAAAGCATTAGCTTTATTTCTTTTTGAGATTTATTTTCCATCAAACACGTATTGATTGAGGAGTGCAATGGGTAAGGTACTGTGTCAAGGGCGATGAAGGACAAAAAGATATAATCTTTCATTGGAACAGGAAAGTCTCTGATGTCAGAGGCAGGGTTCATGACTAGAATCGAAAAGCACTGGTTTTGCTGACAAATTTTTAGTTTTGTTTTATTTGTGTTGGTTTTGGTCCAGTTTCTTTTTCTGACCTCCAACCCTTTACCTTACTTCCTCAGGTCTTTCCTCAATGTTTAATCATTTCCTCTCCCGCTTTATGCTCACCCAAGAAAATAACCCTGTCCCTAGAATTCTGTATTCATGAAAATGTCAAATGCTCTTTCTCTTATTTAGTTGCCAGTGTTCTGCTTTACTGAAAAACCTCTTTAGGTCTTTCTTTGTATGCATTAGTATTGTGAAGTTAACCATATACACAGAAAAGTCAAGATTTATGTCTAAACTTGACTTACTACCTAGAGAAGATATGTGATGAGACAAGAAATATTATTTTTAATTGTATTGTTTTTGTTGAGGAACTGTCGGTTTATCACACTGTAAGTGATTTAGGAGTGTGGGTTCACACCTCTTCAGATGTATGTTACCACACCACTACCAAAGTACCCACAGTCCCTTCACCACAGGAACAAACATTATTAAGCTGTGTCTAAAACAGTCTCTGCAGCTGCTCCCATAACCAGAAAATAGCCCTGGGTGAAGCCACGAAAGCTGGTCAGTCAGTTCTCTTGGGAAAAGCAGTGAGAATGCAGCACAAGCTATTCTTGGGAGATGGGTTTCTCCCAAGGTACAGGAAGCACCCATCCTCCTGTTCACCTGATGCTCTTATAGCTGGCATAACAGAGTTGCATTCAGCCACATAATGTGCAGGGCCCCATGCGAAATCGCAATGAGGTTCCATGCTCAAAAGTGTTAAGAATTTTAAGAGAGTGACAGCGGAACATTAACTGAGCATGGAGTGCGTCTCATGAAACCTCTTGTGTGGCCGCCCTTGTCTCAACCGTGAAAGCTGCAGTGGTGGACCCAGTGGCACTCGTGGCCAGGGAAGTGGGCAGCAGGTGGGCAGCAAAAAAATCAGGGCTCATAGACACAGGGTTTGTTCTGGGCATTTTGGGGTGAAAGAGACATAGAGCAGTTGACAGAGAGGAAAAATGGAGAACAAAAATTTTGTTTCTATGAAGTGCCACTGTGATCCGTATGTCTCGCTCTGCACACAGTCACCGGGGTCTGAGCTATGTAACCATCACAGCCATCCCAAGTGTCACTGATTAAGAGGTCATTGCCACTTACGGTAGTGCTGGTTTTGTTTTTTTTTTTTTTCTTTGCTTTTAGAAACTGTGAGAAAGAGGGCTCTATGCTTGACTGACTGACTGACTTCCTTCACCAAATGTGAAGCCCCTCATTATCTTGCAATAAGAAACTTAAATCTGTTCACTTAATGATAGCATGCCATACTCATCTAAGCACCCCAATGATTATTTTTCCCAGTGTAATTGCAAAGATCTTAATGAATCATACTTATTCATAGCTGCTACCCTGTGTGTGTGTGTCTAGTCACTTGCCAGAAGCTATATTCAAGGGTCAGGTTTCTCTAGAGCTCCCTGGGCCTGTTCACTTCACCTTTACACCCTTCCAGCCATAGCAACTTCTATCTTCTCTGTTCTTACTATGCCTTCTAGACCCTGAATTCCCATGCAAACACAGTTCTTACATCATCAGTTTGTCCCACTGATCTCCACTGTGATGCCCAGACACAGCCTAAGTCAGAGTGGATGACATCTGTGTAGTTCCATGGTATGAACTCTGCCCCTGCTGTCCTGAGTGATGGGGCTGCTGGGAAGGGAGTGGAGTGGAGTGGCCATTTTGAGGGAGCCTTCAATAGGGAGGAATGAAGCATGTGGACTTGCTCTTTTTCACTGGAGCTGCTGCAGACAGGTTGCCAGGCCTCATGTCAGGCCTATTCCCCTACCCACCCTTTCCATGGGAGCCCCAACCTCAGCAACAGCAGGCCATGTCCTGCCACCCTAGCTGCAGCCAGACTTGGTAAGACTTTGCCCCAGAGGGCTGCAGGCCCCAGCTTCAGACACAGCAGGCCTTGTCACACCTTGCTGCCTCCTGTAGCCACAGCTCCACTTTGCATCATTGCTCAGTAACTGGACTTTCTCCTCCCTCTATTCTGATGTTTAAACTCGTGAGAGAGGTACTGACCCAGGGATAGTTATTATACTCTTTGCCCAGAAACGTTATGTCAATATATAGCTTGTGTTTGGTTCTTAATATCACTTTAAAGTGTTACTTTTTAATAGCCTAGGGAAAAAAAATCTTCATTGAGATACATGCCACCTGCTATTCCTCCTGGTAAGCCACCCATTCTCAGTCACTCCTCCCTATTGTGGGGCCCTCAAGATCCCTAGCCCCTTTGTCCCCCCACCAAACTACCCTGAGAATGTCTAACCATGAATGAGTCCACCCATCAATACTAGACTATTGGAGGAAATCACACAAATGCAAGGGTTATTGCCACCCAAAACATGAGGTTCCCATTTAATTTAGGCTTCCCAGTACTTTTTGCCAGTCTCTTGGATGTCCTTTCCAAATTTTCACAAGATTTACTGAAAATGCCCTTCAATTTCCTCATGCTTTCTATACTCATAGTGACCTCTTTCTCTTACTAATTAACCCTTCTGAACCCATGGGAAAAGGAAAATACTCTTTGGTGTGGCCTTTATCCTTTTCCTGCCTTTCTGTTTACAAACACGTCTATAAATGCATCCATCCTCATTGCTCTAATGGCTGAAATTAATGGCCTCTCTTTTCCACACCCTTTATCCTGCGGTGTTGTAATCCTGTCCCATTCTGACCCTGGGCTTGGCCATGTGACATTCTTTTGTGAAGGCTTGAAAAAGTACTTGTGTAGCTCCACCTCCTTTTTTGGAGCATAGCCTTGAAAAGAAGCCCAGTCCAGGAGGATGAGAGCACATGAGGAGAGTTGAATTGTCCTAGCCAAGGCCAGCCTTGTCCAGCCAGCTCCCAGTCAACCCCTCAGCAGAGCACAGATGTATGAACAAGCCTGAAGACAAGATTTTCCAAATTTAGTCTAGTAGTACTGCCTTGCTGTCTTGCAGACGAATAAGAAATAACAGATAGTGGTTGTTTGCAATGACCAAGTTTGGGGATTGTTATGCACAATCTCGAAACCCTAATTTCCCTTTTTCCAATTTCAGAGGGGATAGATCTTCTTTTTAAATTTTTTTTTAAATTTTTTTAAGATTTATTTATTTATACATACAAGCTGGGGTACAGGCCAGAGGCGTGGGGCGGCGACAGGGTTCACCAGAGACAGAGTAGGGAGCAGAACCGGCAGATCGATGGAAACACACTGCTGAGGGGAGCAGCGGGCAAGGCAGGAGAGGTCTGCTGCACCATGTGGGATTCTTCCTGGCTGGACATCGAACTCTCATCATCGCGCTGCTGTCAGCTCCACAGCACGTCGCTCAACCGCTGCGCCACCAGGGAGGCCACATATTTTCTTTTTTTTAAGGCAAGTTTCAGTGCTTGCTTTTTATCCCATTCCAGCCTTTCAGAGCTCATTGTTCTGATTATATCTCTATTGTATTTTCAACCTTTTGCTCTCTTTTTATCTCTTTTCCTATCATACAACTAGGTTCATATCTCTCATTAAAATAAAACAAACATACACAAATAAACCTGTGTCCTCAGCAAATTATTCACCTATTCTGTCATTCATTACATTTATGTTCCTTGAGAGGATAATGTACTCTTGTCTATTTGTCTAGGGGAGAAAGATGAATTTGTTTTTAGGAATTGGCTTATGTGATTTTGGAGACCTGGTGGGTCCAAATTCTGATGGAGTAGGCCAGCAGGCTGGAGACTCAGGGAAGAGTTGCATTTCAAGTCCAAAGACTGCTGGCAGAATTCCTTCTTCCACAGGGGAGGTTGGTCTTTGCTCTCTTAAGGCATTCAGTTGCTGTGATGAGACCCACCCACATTACAGAGGCAATCTGCTTTACTCAAAGACCACTAACTTAGATGTTAATGTCATCCAAAAACACATTCCAGGAAACATCCAGAATAATTCAGACCGAGTAACTGGGCACCATGACCCAGAGAAGTCAACACATAAAATTAACCATCGCAACTTGCTGTCTTCATTCTTTTGGATTCATTTATTTCCCCTTTTCAGTTATCATATTAGTATCCCCAGGGCATTGACAAACATTGTTTTTCTTTGTCCTTTTACATCTTTGATAGCCTCTCTTCTAGATTTGTTTCTGTCTCCTGACTGCTGCTTTTCAGTTTTGTTTTTTTCTTTGGTTTTGTGTTTTGTTGTTTTGTTTTGTTTTGTTTTTTGGGGGGGAGTTTGGTTACCTCTTTATCTGCTTCTTAAATGACCCTTAGGGTTGTGCTTCCCAAATTAACTGGATCCTGTCATGCAACTACTAAATCTTTATTTTTCACTTAGTCTTCTCTTCTGAATGTCATCCATTCATTCACTTATTCATTGAAGGTATTAATAGAGTATCTATTCCTTTGAGTACTAAATACTGTGGTGGTTTGTGGCAACCTCTCAATGTCCCCCAAGCTCCCTGCCTCGTTATTCACACCCTTGTTTTATTCCTCCCCTTGAATGTGAGCTTCTAATGAACAGAATACAACAAAAATGAGATACCGTTTCTGAGATTAAGTTACAAGAACACTCTGGCTTCTGTCTTGCTCACCTTCTTTTGCCCTCTCCTGTTGCTGCCTCACTCCCTCTTTCTGAGAGTTGTCACTGGGGGAAGCAAGCTGCCATACTGTGTGAGAAGCCTTCTGGAGAGCCTTTCGTGGCAAGCAACTCGCCACTCCGTCCAACAGCCAGCAAGGCCTCACAGCCTGTCACCAGCCACGTGAGAAGGCTTGGAGCAGATTCTCTCCTGGTTGAGTGTTGAATTGACTGCTGCTCTGCAGTGGACCCCTTTACTTCAGTCTCATGAGAGACCCTGACTCAGGCACTCAGCTAGGTTGCACCTGAATTTCTGACCCACAGAAATCATGAGAGAATAAATACCTGTGCTTTTAAGCTGCTGAGTTTGGTATAATGTGTTTTTATGGCAATAGATAACTAATACAGGGCTATGCAGGATCCAAAGTCAAATAAGAAATAGCCCCCCCACTCAAACTCAGTGATCTTCAAGTCCATTCAGGGTGTTAGCAGGCAGATTGAGAGACATCCCAGAATCCCCAAACTTGCATTCTCTAAGTGGATTCTGCCATCCACCTCATAAAGACAAAGCATATCTTAGTGTGAAAGAACTTTAATAGTGTGCATAGAGCGAAGAGAAGATAGGGGTATAGTTTCCCAGTGAAACATCCAAAGTTACCCATCCCCCCCCATGAGTAAATGCCCATTCAAATGGGGTTGGCCCAAAGTCAGGCTTTCAAGGCCCAAAATCTTGCCACAAATCTAAGGCATCTTCTCGCAGGGAACCATAGGAAAGGGGCAGAAGGTGCCAGGAGAGTCTGTGGTGAAAGGAGCAAAACCAAAGTACAAATCAAAGTAACAGCTGCCATTGTCAGCTTCCCCACTGATCCCCCCCCACATCTCTTCCAGTTTCTGTATGTGTCTCAACTCCACGTATTTCCTTCCATGTCCTCCAAGTCACTGGTGAAAGTCAAAAAGTAAGTGGCCCTTCTTCACATGTCTCTCTGCTTTGCATGCTTCCTTGAGTCTTCAGTTTCTCCTCACCCCCAGTTTCACCCTTTATTTAGTAGATTAGGAAACCTGGAACCTCCCCTTTTTATGGAGATTATACTGATAAAACAATAAAGTGTAGGATAGTAAGTGTTATCAGAACACACATGAAATGATGGGAGCACAGAGAAAAGAGAATTTCGTTTGTACTAGAAGGCTGAAAGATTCACTCAGCAGATTTTGTCACTGAGTAAGAAGAAAAGGTAGTAGGATACTTGAAGAAAGTGAATTTTTAGACCTCCTAAGAAGAGTGCTCAGAGGATTTAGAAAAGAAACAAGAGATGGTATCTGGACCATGTGGATTTGGGGTTGGAGAGGATCTTCAGTTGAGGTTGGGTTTATTTTTTATTTAAATTTTTTTTTTGTTCAAGATTTATTCATTTATGCATACAAGCTGGGATACAGGCCAGAGGCGTGGGACGATAAGAGGGTTCACCAGAGACAGAGAGGGGAGCAGAACAGGTAGATCGACGGAAATACACTGCTGAGGGGAGCAGTGGGTGAGGAAGGAGAGGTCTGCAGCACCATGTGGCAAACACCCCTGCCGGGCATTGAACTCACAGTAGCCACTGCTGACAGCTCCACAGCGCAGCGCTTAACCGCTGCACCACCAGGGAGGCCCCTGGGTTTATTTTTTTAAAAGCTTTAGTAATCTGGATAAAAAACTAGGGAAGTGGAGTTTGGAATTCAGAAAAGATAAAGTAGGAAAGCAAAGGGCCAACAAAAAGAGGTGAGAAAAATAGCAAGACAATTAACTCTGTTCTTAAAATTTAGGTTGAATAGGGAAAGAAACTCAAAGCCACTGAGTCTTTGGCTGAAGTCAGATGCAGCCAATTCTGACTTCCCAGCAATCACCAGGGCTAAGGAAGTCTATGCTAGGCTTAGCTTAGTTAGGCCTCAGAAACACGGTTCCTGAGTTGTCGGAGACCTTCAGCTGAAGGTGGGAAGGAGTAGTTACCTGGAAGACAATCCAGGTGTTCTAGCACAGAATAAGTGAAAGGATCTAGAACAGAGACTGCGATTTCCTGCAGTAGTCTCCAGTTCCTCTAGAATAAGAGAACTCCTGATTTTTAGGGAGAGGAATAACAATTGTACTTCCTAGTCTCTTCAAGGAATGGCCACCTAAGTAAAGGTACTTGGAAAGATGTGGGGATGTGAAACTTACTGTGTTTTTAAAGCTATTTCCATTTCTTTGACTCCTTTCTGTCAGCGGGCATGTGGTTATGGTAGTGAGCCAACCGGAGCCTTGAGGAAGAGATTCCATCCTAAGGAGGGCAGGGTAAACAGAAAGAGCCCGCAATTTCTAGATCATCTCCTGAGCCTTCATGACCCTGCATGAGTGGTAATTAAACTGCATTCTTTAAAAGGCACTTTTGATGTGATTCTCTGTTGTGACCGTCTGGATCTGTATTTCCAGTAATTCAGTTATCCACTAAAAATGACTAGCTAGGAATATAAATGATCACAGCACAGCACTGAAAACAGTAAGCAGTACACAGAGGCACAGGTGAGAAATAAGGGTAATAGAGGAGAATCACAGCCAGCCAGGCTGTGAGCTTTCAAAAAGAACTTAAAAGTTTTTGATCAGTGACAGGCTCCACACTGTTCATAGAGGGTGGAACACAGGTCAGCTAGTGTGACCTTGACAGCTGACTCTTCCAGACAGGCAGACAGCAGTGGCTCGAGAGAACAGTGGTGATGATAGGGTGGTAGTGACAATTGTCCTGGGCTCAAGCTCACCTAACACTTTGTGTGCCGGTGCCCTTTAAATTTACCAGCCCTTGGGGCCGGCCATTTTCTGTGCCACCTCATGAATGGTAGAAGCATTCAATAAAACACACACAACTCCTGGACTACTGGATATTTAAAAAAATGTAATATCTCTCATAAAACACCTTACACTTTCACCAAAACAATGTATAAAGCTTCTAGACTGAGTACGATCAAAGAAATAGCTCCTAATAGTTCCACATAAATCCACCATGGTGTGAAAAACTGGAGACTAGATGAACACGTATTAATACGTGAGCGGCCACCTGATACTGGTGACAAAAACGTACTAATACGTGAGTGGACCACAAAGTGCTAAGCAACATTTGGGCCTTGGTTTACTTGCTTAAATTTCTCCTGTTTTGAACTAAAATTGGGTTATAATTGATGATAATCATAGAATATAGCAGTAGAAGAAATTCTAGCAGCCACAAAAATTTTCTGCTCCAATGCACTTTAAGAAAATTAGTAATTCCAGGGATGCTATTTTGCACAAAGCCAGTACTAACCCCCAGGTAAATGAGGGCCAAAGATTTTTACTTAAATTATGAAGAATCTCTGTGAAGCTTTGTTTCTCTAGCTGAATTACAATAGGTTGCTATTTGCAATGCCTCTTTTTATCTTTCCACGAATATGCCTTTTGTAGTGGTATAGCAGCAGTGGTATAGCAGTCTTTAGTTTTTCTTTTTTTTTTTAAGATTTATTTATTAATACAAGAGCTGGGGTGTAGGCCAGAGGTGTGGGGGGTGAGAGGATTCACCAGAGACAGAGAGGGGTGCAGAACAGACAGATTATGTGAAATACACTGCTGAGGGGAGCAGCGGGCGAGGCAGGAGAAGTCTGCTGTGCCATGTGGGAATCTCCCTGCTGGGGATGGAACTCGAGCTGCAGTGGCTGTAGATAGCTTCAGAGGCTGAGACTTAACCCCCTGTGCCACAAGGGAGGCCCACAGTCTTTAGTTTTCAGAATACTTGTACCTATCTTCTCCTTTGACAGTTAGTGGTCCTGCGCAGTGAAGTAACTGGAGGGTAGGTAACATTCCCATTTTTCTGGTAAGCAAAACTGAAGCTGAAAGTGTCAAGGTATCTCCCCATGAGATCTCTCTCCTAATTGACATTCGTTTTGCTAGTAGCTTCCTTTGCTTTATTGCGGTAAAATACGTGACTCATGATCAAATTGGTATAAACCTCAAATTATTCAATATCCCACCCCCTTTTTTAAATTGACACTTACACTGCCGAATAGGTAGCCTCTGACCACATGTGGTTACTTAGATTTAAGGCAGTTTAAATGAAATAAAATGGAAAATTCAGTTCCCCAGTCCCACTAACCACGTTTCAACTGCTCAGGGCTCACTCGTGGCTTGTGACTGCTCTGTTGGACAGCACAGTTATAGAACATTTCCATCAGGTCAGAAAGTTGTACTGGACAGCCTAGAGAGATTTAATAGATGTCTCCACTAGTCTTCAATCTTGCTTTCGTACTGTGTAGAATCCAAGCCCAAAGACTGGGATGGAGAAGACTGAGAAGAGCCCGCACTCTTCCACTTCCTAAAGGTGACTTCAAAGATGTTCATCGCCTGGCCTAGTCTTGCTGAGAAGGTGATAAAAGTCCAAGATTCTTCCCCAAGTGACTACAGCAAGTCGGCGGTGGAAAGGGAGGGAGAGGGTCGGGGGAGGGACCCCAGCGCCAGACCGCGAGGTGGTAGGAGAGACGAGGGGGCGGGGCCGGGAGCCTTGCGTCAGGAGGCGGGGGCGGGGCCGAGCGCGACGGGGCGGGGCCGCGCGCGGGGGCCGGAGGGGAGGGGCCGCCAGGCCGCCGGCGCAGCAGCCCGGTCGTGCGTGCTCACGTGACAGGTTCGCGAGGCCCCGCTCGCGCAGTCGTCCGGGCGAGCGAAGATGGCGGCCGAGAGGGAACCTCCTCCTCTGGGGGACGGGAAGCCCACCGACTTTGAGGAGCTGGAGGACGGGGAGGACCTCTTCACCAGCACTGTCTCCACCCTAGAGGTGAGACCGCGTCGCCGCGGGTGCCGCGCTCCGCCGCTGCCGTGCGTCTCACCTTTAGGTGCCTTTTCCCTGCCCCGACTGGTCCCTCCCCACCCCCCGGTTTGCCAGGGCCAGGTCGGGGCGACACCTGTGACAGCGCCGCCACCTCCGTACCTGGCAGTGGGATCGAGTTTGGTGTGGGCGGCTAGGCCTGCGCTGGACACCGCTCGGCGGGCGGGGGCCGACCTCCTCTTAGGGGCCAGACCGCAGAGAGCATCGCATCGCCCTTTCCCCGCTCAACTGGCCTGCCTCGGTGGCACCTGCGCTTTTTTTCCAGATCTGAGACGGTCTTGCCCCGAGTCTTAGTAAACCTCACTGCATTCCCCGGCGGACCTCCGCAGTCCCTGTGGAGAGGTGCTTGCCTTTGCCTTCCCTCGGGAGGGTGTGCCCCTGAAAGGGGAGAACGATGAAGTGAGTCCTGGCTGTGTAGGAAGCGCGTGGATGCACTTGTCCCAGTGGTGGCCCCTCCTGCGCTGCTAGTTCCCCTTGAGAGAGGTGCTTCTGTTTTCGGCTGTTCGATAGATAAATGCATTTGACTGGCCTTGTTGGTCTTTTCTAGTTCTGGACTTTTAAAGGGTCGTGCGTGGTGTTTATAAAATACAAAGTTGAAAGGAGGGAGTAGTTCAGGAAACTGCTGTATGTTTTTCTAAGTTAGCAGGGGAGAAAGAAAAGCTCCTCGCTCCCTTTCCTCTTTTCTCGCATGGTCAGCGATGTCTGAAGTTGAGTGTTCCTGTTTTTGTCAAAGGAAACTCCCTCTATGAACTTAACAGTATTGGGCCTCCTGTATCCATGCAGTTCTCGTTTGAATTGCTTTGCAAACGCTCCTCCTAGCCCAATTTTAAGAGTGTGTATGTGTGTTAAAACGTAAGCAAATTTCCCAGCCGATTGCTTATCTTGGGCTGTACTTCCTCATAAAGTGCTTCTCAGTAAGTTTTCTCGTCTTGTTCAACCACGCACCGAATCAATTGAAAATTAAAACATCCATTATCTGAAATCGAGTACCTGACACAGGGAAGTTCCGGGAACCGTTTTAAGCTCTGACCACATTTTGCTAAGTGTATGTGCAGGTTACTGGCCAAACTGCACTTCTCCTCAGATTATATACTTATGGGGCACGGGACAGTGCCTCGATCATCTTTATGTTCACCATAAACTCTCGACCATTTGCACTTAGTAAATGTCTGCCAGATCGTCAAAACCCAGTATTTCCTAAGAACTAGTAAAAATTATCTTGCATAAAAAAATCACCTTTTGAAGCTTGTGTTTTTTCAGCTCTCTGTGTTAAAAGTTAGTGTCTACGCGGGATCCTAAAACCCGTATTCTTTTTGTGGCTTACAGAAGTTTTCCACCAACAAGAATCAAAACAAACTTGATTAACTTGGTATAAACTAAAATACTATGAACACTTAAGCATTCTGTTCGGTGTTTATTAAAGTCTTTGAGAACTGAGTAAAATGAACTATCATCTGTATAAAGCTCCATACTTTATAATTTCTCATGTGGCTGAGACCTTTTTGAAAATATGCTATTTGTCTTTTTTCAGTAAAAGTCTACAGAAGTTTGACTATTAATAAATTCATCTTAGTGCATTGTGAAAGTTGTAAATAAGTCGATCATGTAAACCCCTTGTTTCAGACAATTACAAGCTATTTTAAGAAGGTGCTGTCTTTGGAGATTTGTAAAATCAGTATTTTTTGATTTTCAAACTATTTGAGGAAAAAGATATAGCGGTGTTTCTTAGTATACCAAAACTGCTCTAAAGGAATGTTCTTTCAAACTTTTCTTTTAAACTATATTTCTCACACTTGGGTGTGCTGGAGAAACCGTAGGATTCCTATTTAAAATGAATGTATCTTCACACTGGAATCTGCACGTTGATTAAGTGTTCTAGATCAGTGTTTTCCATACTTTATAATTGTAAGCTAGGGATCTTGCTGAAGTGCCTATTGATTCTGCAGGGCTGGGATATGTCAGCCCTGTTCTGCATTTTTAACTCTCTTGATTAGTTCGCTTCTGGTCCTCAGAAAACAACGATTTGTGAGCCCTCAGTGATGCTGATGCAGGTCACATGCTTTTGAATAATTATTACCTAAGCTATAAATTGAAAGTAAGACATAAATTAATATCTTTAAATTATAAAAATAGGGTTTTTTTAATGTATGTAAGAATTTTTTTCTTTTGTGGACAGTTAGGGCAATCAGTTGAAATCCATGTAAGAGAAAATCAAAGTATAGACAGCTTCAGTGACATAATTTTGAAGTTTGTAATGACTACAACTTAGTGTACATGTATGCTTATGAGTATATTTTAACCCAATATTTAAGTGCTTTCCTTTCAAAATTTAGAATAGTCACATAAAGTTGTAGTCCGTAAATAAAACATTATTAAATCCTCTACTGTGTGTTTCTTTTGTGGCTGTGAAACGAAGTGGTGGGAGGCTGTCATAGGCACAGGGAAAACTAAAAGGAAAAAAATTAGTTAAAATCTTTTTTGGCACCTGAGAGGCAAAACTTTAAATTGTTTGTAAGTATTGCTTTTTTTCTTAAATGATACAACTCTATGCTTAAAAGATATTTGGCCTAAAGCAGCATGAGGTAGTAAGACAGCACCTTTTACAAAAATTAAGTCAGGAAATTTTTATCATATTCCTGTTTTCCTATTAAAAAGCTTTATCAAGGTATAATTCACCTACTATATAGTGACACATTTATGTGTACAATTAAACGCTTTTTATTATATTCACAGATTCTATGCGAACATCAGCACTGCTTTAATACATTTCATCAGCTCAAAAAGAAACCTCTACCCCTTCTCTTCCCTAAACCCCTTTAACCCCAACTATAAGCAACCACTAATTTACGTTCTTTATTGTATAGACTTCCCTATTCTGGACTTTGTATGAATGCAGTCATATAATTTGTTGTCTGTTGTTACTGAATTTCATTTAGCATAATGTCTTCAAAGTCTGTCCTCTATCCCTTTTTTAGCCCAAATAATATTCCATTGACTGTCTGGCACATTTTATTTACCTATTCATCAGTTGATGGACATTTGGGTTGTTTCCACTTTTTGCCTACTGTGAATGATTCTGCTATAAATGTTTGTGTACAGACAGAATTGTTAGGTCATACGGTAACTCAGGTATAATTATTTGGAGAATTTCTAAACCGGTTCCTCAAGTGACAACACCATTTTCCATTCCCACTCAGTAGTGTCAGGGTACCAATTTTCTGCATCCACACCAACACTTGTTATTATTCAACTTTTTTGTTCTGTCCATCTTAAGGCATGTGAAGTGGTTTTGATTGCCTTTTCCTGATGACTAATGATATTGTGCATATTGGTTGCATGTATCTTTCTTGGTGAAATTTCTTTTCAGTTTCTGCTCATTTATTAGTTGGGTTTTCTTTCATTGTTGATTTATGCAAATTCTTTATATATTCCAGACACAAGTTCCTTGTCATGTGTATATTTGCAAATATTTTCTTCCATTCTGTGGGTTGTCTTTTTGGTTCTCCATGTGTCCCTGTAAGCTCAATTTTTAAAAAATTTTTATGATGTCCTGTTTTCTTTTCTTTTCACACTTTAAGTTTCCTACCTGAGAATCTGCTGCCAAAACCAAGGTCATGTTTTTTAGGCCTGCATTTTATAGTTTTGGCACTTTTAGGTCTTTCATTCTTTTTGAGTGCATTTTTGTATATGGATATGATGAAAGTGATTCCTTCTTTTACATGTGGCACATCTGAGTGTCTATTGAAGTTAAGATCAGGGCCACAGTTTCCCCCAGCACTGTCATCAGGATAGAATTTTTAGAGCATTTTAAATGAAATTTTCAGATGGGCAGTCTTAGAATTCTTTTTCCACAGTTTAACCCAATGCTGAAAGAGCACAGAAGATACCAAACTTGGTTGACTTCCCTAAATACTTGAATATTCACTTTTTGCCATACTGTTGAGATAATAGAAGTGCAAACCCAGCAAAATATGTGAAACCTTTGAGGACAGAAAATTACCAGTGGGGAAGAAAATTCATACAGATAGGCTGATTATATGATCTGAAAACAAACCAGCTTCCCTGAAAGTACAGCAGGCCCTCCAGCAACATCATCTGCACCTTTTCCTTGTAATGTTGATGGGAAAAAAAAAAATTAAAATCAGTCCTACCCAGAGCCACTGTCTCTGTGGAGTTTGCACATTCTCCCCATGTCTGCAGGGCTTTAATTCAGTTATTCAGATTTCCTCCCACACCCCTGATGTGCATATGATTTTACTGGCATCTAAGTTGTAGCTGTCTATGTGTCTGTGATGTGTGTATGTGAGAGCGCCCTGTTAGGAAGGACTTGAATCTCCGAGCAGTCAGGAGAGGCAGCCCTGACCGGGAGTAAGTGGACTGGACGTTGAATTGAGTAAAAATAACTGTATAATGCTTGAAATGTTTGGGGTCTTTATTTAGACATTGGCAATGTTTTTGAGACCTTAAATATGCCAAATATGTTCTTTTTGTATCAATTGAAATATGTAAAGTTGGTTTTGTTACATATCATTTGGTTTAAAATTGCACTTTCTCAAAAAGGTTAAATGGGGATTTAAATGTACCAGTGATGGAGATGGTGGGAATTCCAATTTTGTTATGTCACTGTTCCTAACATGTAGTAGATGAACAGGAAATGTTTCTGTTGACTCATAAAAGCTTATTGAGGAGGTAGGGCCTCCCCGGTGGCGCAGCGGTTGAGCTCTGCGCTGTGGGGCTGTTGGCAGCAGCGATGTGAATTCGACGCCCAGCATGGTGGGGCAGACCTCTCCTGCCTCGCCCACTGCTCCCCTCAGCAGTGTACTTCTCATCTGCCTGCTCTGCTCCCCGCTCTGTCTCTGGTGAACCCTCTCGTCACCCCAATCCTCTGGCCTGTACCCCAGCTTGTATGTAAAAAAAAAAAAAGCTTATTGAGGAGGTAATATGTAAGAGAGACATTAAAGTGTAGAATGAAACTTCAAAATGGTAGAGTGGCAGTGGTCTGTATTCTTAAGGTTTAATCCATATTCTGGGGAAAATAAGTAATTCAAGTTGCTAAATGTATAGTGTTAGAGATTTACTATGTAGTGAGATTGTAAAGGGCTTTGAAATTTGTTATGTAAGTAGTTGAGAACTACAGAAAATTTGCATGGAAGTAACATCACTTAGGAATATTAATGTGCTAGGAATCTGAGGGGCAGGTTTGAGTGGCAAGTATCATTGATAGGTTCATGAATTGGATGCTATTTTTAAGTCTGTTTTAGTTAAATCTGAGGTTAAAAACTTCATTCAGGAGGAAAGAGCAAATGGAGAAAATAGATGTTACTGCAGATTTTAAAAGAGAGGCCTCGTAAGATATATAATGCCTCCTTCCCTTCAGGTGATTCTCAAGGGAAGGAACTATAATTTCATTTGAGAATACATTATACTGTTGAAGATAACATCACACTGTCAAAAGTGCTGATGTAGAGTTGAGAGTCTGTCAGTAATTTATTGTATGATAACAATTAACCAGGCTGTGTAAGTCTAAAGCCTTACCCTCATGGAGTGTGCACAACAAGAGTAGTGACTGTAATAAACACAATTATGTGAACAGATACCTGCAATACCCACTGATAATATTTGTAATTGAAATACACACATGGTAGAGAAATGGTGTAGAAGACTGGCGTGACTTCAAGAGTTATTTATTTATGCATACAAGCTGGGGTGCAGGCCAGAGGTGTGGGGCAGTGAGAGGGTTCACCAGAGACAGAGTTGGGAGCAGAACAGGCAGATGGACAGAAATACACTGCTGAGGGGAGCAGCGGGCGAGGCAGGCGAGGTCTGCTGCGCCATGTAGGAATCTCTCAGGCAGGACTTGCGCCACAGCTGCCAACAGCTCCACAGTGCTACAGTTAACCCATTGCACCACCAGGCAGGCCCAAGATTGGAGTGACTTAATTGTATAGCAATGATCTTTGAAACCTTGAAAGTGAGTCACTATTTATTTTCTTGATTCTGTTTTCTAACATTTTGCTAGGCTTTAAACTTTAAAATGTATTACTTTGTTTGAAATTTTGTTTATAAGTTACATATGTATTTCATAAGTAATATAAACAAATTTCATGCTTTAAGGTAAATAACATGCAAAAGAAATTCATGAAGTGTTGGTCACTTTGTTTCAAAATGGTGAAATTTAAGGATTTTAGAATGGGTTCTTTTTATTTTTTATATTTTTTATTTTTAAAGATTTATTTATTTATGCATACAAGCTGGGATGTAGGCTAGAGGTGTGAGACAGGGAGAGGGTTCACCAGAGACAGAGTGGAAAGCAGAACAGGCAGATGGACTGAAATACACTGCTGAGGTGAGCAGCAGGTGAGGTAAGAGAGGTCTGCTGCTCTATGTGGGAATCTCCCCCGCTGGGCATCAAACTCTCACCGCAGCTGCCAACAGCTCCACAGCACTGTGCCTAACCTGTTGTGCCACCACAGAGGCCCAGAATAAGTTCTTTTTATTGCTTGTAAATATATGTTATCTATTAAGTTGCTTGAGGCAAAGCAGCTCAATTTTTTGTAGACTGTTTTTTTGAAAGAAGTAAAATTTGTCCTTAATACTAATTTTACAGCTGCCGACTTTCCTGTGAAATTGAATTCATGAGGATTTTCCCTGTGATGTTAGTTTTTCAGTTGAGGTAAAATTTCTCATTTTAGTAAATTTTACTACCATCTCAATCAAGACACAGAACACTTTGTCACTCCCCAAAAAGTTCTCTCATTCTGCCCTTCGTAGGTAACCTTTCTCACTCCAGCAATCACTGATCTGTTTTTTGCTTGTAATTTAGTCTTTTTTTAGAATGTCATATAGATAGAATCACACAGTATGATACTGAGTCTAGCCTCTGTGACAGCATAAAGCATCCGAGATTCATCGATGTTGCCTATATTAATAGTTCATTTCGTTACTGAGTTTAATATTCCATTGTATATAGGCTGTTTGTTGCTGAGGGACATTTTGTTTGTTCCAGTTTGTGGGCATTAAAAAAGTCAATTTAAACATACAGCAGGTATTTGTCTGAAGACCATTTCTTTTGAGTGAATACTTAGAAATAGGATTACAGGGTTGTATGGTAAATAAATGTTTAATTTTGTAAGAAACTGCCAAGCTTTCTGTGTGAAAGATTCAAGGCAGATAAGGCACAAGGAGGTGAAGTAATTTGCTTTTACTTCCATGAGTTAATGACTTTTAGTAGTAATGAAACCTGAGGTTTTCCCCATTATGACCATGTTCTCAGAGTCAGTAATCTATGGTTTCATTAAAAGTATACTTTAAGACAAAAGCATGTATGTCCTGGTATCCAAAACTAATTTTTTTATTATTTTTTTAAAGATTCTTTATTTATGCATACAAGCTGAGGTACAGGCCAGAGGTGTGGGGTGGTGAGAGGATTCACCAGAGACAGAGGGGGGAACAGAACAGGCAGATCGACTGAAATACAGTGCTGAGGGGAGCAGCAGGCGAGGCAGGAGAGGTCTGCCGCACCATGTGGAAATCTCCCTGGCTGGGCAGGGAACTCGCATTGCCCCTGCGACAGCTCCACAGTGCAGCTCTTAATCGCTGCGCCACAGGGGAGGCCCAATAATACTTAGCTTTTAAGCCGCAGGTACAGTACTTCTCTCCACTTATTTAAGTACCATTTAATTTTTTTCATCAATGTTTTTAGTTTTCTGCACACAGATCAGACACGTATTTGTTAGTTTATACCTAAGTATCTCATGGGTTCGATGTTATCATTTTGGTGATTTTTGTGTGTGTATACTTTCATTAACTTTTACATTTACTCATTGGTGGCATATTTACCCTGTGTCCTGCAACTGTGCTACGTGACAGTTAGTTACCTCTAGTAGGCTTTTTTGGCATTCTTAATATTTTCTATGAAGATAATCATGTCTGTGATTAGAATTTCATTTCTTTGTTTGTAATCTTGGGTTTTTTTCACCTCTTGCTTTTTTTCTTGTACACTAGGACCACCAGTATAATATTGAAGTGGTGAACATAAATGTCCTTTCCCTTTTCATTGTTGTAAGGAAAATATTAGTTCTTTCTCTTTTAAATACGTTGTCTGTAAAATTTTATTTATGTAGTATTTTGGTGTATCAAGTTCCCTTTTAGACCTATTTTTCTGAAAATTTTTATTCATAAATGGATGTTGATTTTGGCAAATGTTTTTCTACATCTAGTAGGATGATCATGTAATTATCTTCTTGAGATCATTGATGAGATAGATTGTGTAGATTGATTTTCAAATGTTGAATAAACCTTGTATTCCTGGGATAACTCCATACAGTCGTAATGAATTTATCTTTTTTAATATATTGCTTCATTCATTTTGCTAGTATTTTGTCTAGGATGTGTTGTCTTTGTTCTTGATATGTCTTTTATAGATAAAGGACTGTTTCTTCTTGGTGAACTTTGATAGTATCTGGTTTTTGTGGAATTTGTCCATTCAGACTTAGTTGTGAAATTTATGGGTAAGAGGTTTTTCCTAACATCCTTTATCCTGTAATAAACCTGTGGAGTCCATGGGTGAAACCATTCTTTTTTCATTCCTAATATTGGTGACTTATGTCTTCTGTTAGTTCATCTATTAATTAATTATTATTTTGCCAGAGGTTTGTCATTTTCTTGGGAGCTTTTCAAAGAATCAGCATTTGGTTTCATTGATTTTTTTTTTTTATTTAAAAAAATTGATTTCTGCTCTTCATTTCCTTTCCACCTGCTTTGTTTTTAATTTGTTCTTCTAGTTTCTTAAAGTAGAAGCTTGGATCATTGATTTGAAAACCATTTTATTATTGTTGTTTTTAGCTATATACTTCTTTCTATTGCCTTATCAGAATTTTACAAATATTTCTAATGCATTGTTGTTTTCATTTGGTTTAAGATGTTTCTAGTATCTCTAATACGCTTTCTGACCTGTAAGTTTTCAAAGAACATTAAGCATTTCCAAAGTTGGGGCGTTTTTAAGATATCTTTCATTTGCTGATTTATAGTTTAATTTGATTATAGTCAGAATATTTTATGATTTCAGTACTTTCAATATTCTGAGTTTGGTTTGTTGGTCCATAATATATTATATCATGATGAATATTCTGTGTGCACTTAAGAAGAATATGTGTAGTTTGATGTTATTAGTTCAAGTGATGGATAATACATTTTTAGAGCTACCCTTACCTATTAGATCAGTTACTAAAAAGAGTATTTGTAGAATCTAAGAATAATTGTAGATTTTTTTTTTATTTCTCTTTTTAGTTTAGTTTTTCCTTCATGCATTTTGAAATTTTGTTGTTAAAACACATTGTTAGGGGGCCTCCCTGGTGGCACAGCGGTTAAGCGCTGCGCTGTGGAGCTGTTGGCAGCAGCGATGTGAGTTCAACACCCGGCCGGGGAGAATCCCACATGGTGCGGCAGACCCTCCTGCCTCACTCGCTGCTCCCCTCAGCAGTGTATTTCTGATCTGCCTGTTCTGCTCCCCACTCTGTCTCTGGTGAACCCTCTCGCCGCCCCACACCTCTGGTCTGTACCCCAGCTTGTATGTGTAAATAAATAAATCTTTAAAAAAAAACGAACACATTGTTAGGTCTCCTTGGTAAATTGATCTTTTTTTTTTTAATCACATAATGCTCTTCTTTACTGCTGATAATACTCCTTTTTGAAGTTTGCCAGATGTTAATGTAGTGCTTCAGTTCTTTTTTGATCGTTTGCATGTTGTATTTTTTTTCTGTTTTACTTTCAAGTTTTTTTTGTCTTCTGAGTGACTTGTAAGCAGCTTTTGTATGTATAAGTTAGTTATTATACACAACTAGCTGTCTCTGTCTTATTGGTGTGTTCAGAGTTTTACTTTTAATGTAATTATTGGTGTTGTTGGATTAGATCTACCTACAGTTTTTTGGCTTATTTACTGTTTTTTTTTTTTTTTTTGTCATCAGTTTTTCCCAGTTTCTTCTCTCCTTACTTCTTTTATATTATTTTAAAGCTTATAAGTATTTCATATTAAGTTACCTACTGGACTTCTTGACTTCTTGGTTTTTCTCTCTGTCTCTGTCTCTCTTTCTTTTTCTCTGTTTATTGGTTGCTCTAAGGATAGCAATACACATACCTAACCATTTACAGTTCTATTAGAGTTAATACTGTACCTTTACAAATAAAATGCAGACCCTTACAACCCATATGGGTTGTAAGGGTTCATTTACCTCCCTTCATTTATGTTATAGTTTGCACGTGTATTATATTTCCTTCTATTGAACATCTTACCGGACAGTGTTTAATTTTTGCTTCCATAGGCATGCATTTTCTACATAAGAGAAGAAAAGTGTCGAATGTTTTTCTAGTTAGTTACCATTTCTGTGGTTCTTCCTTTATTTCTGAAGGTCCAAGTTCTTGTTACTTTGCCATATCATCTGTTGTCAGGCTGAAAATTTAAGACCTTTTTTTTTTTTTTTTAAACCTGACCTAGTGACAGCAAATTCCTATAGTTTTATTTCATCTGAGACTATTATTTTAATTTCATTCCTGAAGAATATGTTTGCTGGCTATAGAATTCTGAGTTGACAGATTTTGTATCACTGTCCTCATTAATCAAATTGCTTCCTTAAATATAATTTTTTTTCTTTAACTGCTTCAAGATTTTTAGTTTTGCTTTTCTGCCATTTTTTTAAGCAAAATCTCATATATTTGTTACTAAGCAAATCTGCTAGTTACAGAAGCATAGAAAGAAAAAAAGTTTTCTAAATATGTCTAAATAGTGATGCTATCAGGATGATTTGGAAAAGAGACTGGTGATCTTGATATGACATAAATGTTTTTGTGCAAGTGTGATTACTTATAGATCCAGCTTAATTATTCTCCAATGTCTCCTCTTAGAATTGTACCTGGTTTTATTGCTACTTTTCATCTGAAGTCATTGGGCAATGGGTCAGCTCTGCTTTTGTTTCTTGGCTTGGAATTGCTTGATCCTGAAAGTCTTTAATGAAGGCTTGGTGAATAAGTGGCAACCATGTGCAACTTGATGACTTTGAAAAGGAGAGAAAAGAGATCAGCCAATTTTCATGATGTGTCCGGGTCTTTTTTCCCCGAAATTGTCCTGTTCAGAATTTGTTCCCGAATCTGTGAATTTGTGTCTTTCATCAAATGTGCAATATTTTTAGCTGTCATTTCTTGAAATGTTTTTCTTCACTGCTTTCTTTCTAAAATTTTAGTGATGTGAATGCTACTTTTTTTCACTTAAAAGGTTCAATTTTTTTCCTTCCCAATTTTTCCTCTGTTTTTCAGATTGAATATTTTTTAATGATACATCTTTTCAAGTTCACTGACTTCCTCTGAATATTAAAGGATGTGACATTTTACTATCCTTATAAACTAACAAATTAACTGTTTTGTTTCTGGAAGAAGACATGATAAGGGCCTTTATTCAAAGCATAGCAAGCAGCATGAGTACCATATTTATGACAATTTCTCTGAACCCTCCTGTGCCAGGATGGTAGGGCCCAGGCTGATATTTCTTTGGTTTGTGTCACAGCTGAGGAACCTAAGTTTAGGGAACCTCAAAAATTTACAATAGGTGATAAATCTGCCTATTTTGCTCAGAGAGGAGGTAATTATGTTCATTATACTGGCCATGAAACAGTCCTGCTGTTTGCTTGGGAAAGAACATTTATCTCTTTACAAATCTGTTCACCATATAAACATTTTTGAAGAAGTAGTCTAAAACAAGGGCTTTGCTTGCAAGAAACAAGAGAGAATTCGGTATACTGTTTCTGATCGAGTCCATAAATGTGCACTTTGGAGGTAAGCCCATAATTTGTTTAGCTTCATTGGTAGAATTAACATATTGTCTTTTCCATTTTTCTTCTTTGAGACTCCCATCCACAACTCCTAGCTTCTCAGGAACTTCTCTAGTCTTCTGGCCAGATATGTAAGCTTCTCTCAAGAGTTTCAGTTTCTTGCACTGTCATATTTACTGAGTTTGGGCCTGCTTGAAAGAGCAGTTAAAGAAGGGGAAAATGTACTATAATGATAGAGGATTTCTGTCTCCTACTTTTCAGACTACTGGGTCTCCTTTTCCTGGTTCAGCTGGGTAGAGAAATAGATTTTTCTTAGGGTTTAGATGCCAGCCCTTTCATCACTGCTTCTCACAAGTAGTTAAGCAGATATTTCTTGCCTCAGGCCAGGGCCAGGAGAGAAAATGGAAGTGAGGGAGGAAGAAAAAGAATTTCCCACTTACATATTCTAGGTTAGAGGCCCCTAGGGTTATAAGCAGAAAGAAAAAGGTTTTCTTGAAGTCACTGCTGCACACACTTCTAATGTAGCTCTGCAATTATAACATCCTCAAGAAAAGCTGGAAGAGAAAATAAAAAAAAAATTATAAAGCTCACCTAACATAGCATTTTTCACATTTTGGCTCCTTCAGTCTTCCCGTTACTTTAAGAGTTTGTTGTTGTTGTTGTTGAGTGTTTGGTGTTAATCAGTGGGAGGAAAACTTAATGGACTTATTTAATCTTGGTTGGAATAAAAAAAAGATAAACACATGCAATTCGCAGCAACATGGATGGAACTAGAAGGGATCATGCTCAGCGAAATAAGCCAAAAGGGAAAAGAAAAATATTGAATGGCCTCACTTATTACAGGAATATAGGGGAACCAAATACAAGAGCCTCAGTCAGCGAGAGAGGTGGGAGGATTGGGGCTCAAAACGGGGGAGAGGGGAGCACAGGGGACTGTGGTGACGGTTCACGGGTGAATTGGTGATGGGAAACCTATGGGGAATATACAGTAATGTAAAAGACACAAATAAAAATAACACCACCAAAAAAAAGTACTGCTTTTTAATTGAAGAGAAATCAGCAACAACCTTAGAACTTTTTAAAACCGTTTTCTCCAGCACATTAGTAGATAATAATGTAAGGGCAGAAAAGACCATGCATTTATTAATACTTAAGTCTCTTCAACGGCATATTTTCTGCAACTACGGTGCTAATCACCCAGAACCTGTGCTCCAGGCAGAGAAGCCATTAGCATTCCCTTCCACTATAACTTCCTTCTCTAGCTACCTTTGTTCTATATTCCTTTTCATCCAATGGAATATGACTATTTTTGTATTGACTAGGAACCTGGGAGAAGTATGGAGAAGCAGAGGCAGAGACAAGTGAGGCCTGATAGCCTTTAGTGCATCACTGCTCTCTGGCTGCTCCTTGAGCTGTAGGGCCAGGCACTGGCTGCTCATGGCATGACACCCAAAAGAAGTGCATGTCTCATAGTCACTTCATCATGGGGTGACAGCTGCTGCCACAGTTGCTACTGGAGTTGCTTGTCGACACCATTTCCATCCCACCAGCCACTCTTGCTTGGGCTCTGAACTGTGAGACAAATTGTCCATTTTTTTACATAGGCATCTTAGTTTTTCTTTCTCTCATCATAGTGTTAGAATTGTGAATACCCAAGTTACTAATATAATGTGAACATTCAATTATAAGAACATTAAAGATTGTAAATTAATGTGTTACAGATAGATTGCATAGTATAATTTTTATTTTGAGAAAAGTCCTATCTGTGTTAAAGAAATTAAGGGCAAAATTAGTCTTAGTTATTCAGATATTTACCATTTTGTTGCTTTTTCTTCATCTTGTCTTCCTTCTTATGTGATTCATCTTCAGGAGAAAAATTTCCTTTAGAGCATTTTTTAGTGGAGTCTATTGATAAATTCTCTTACTTGTACTCATCTGAAAACTATTTCATCTTCCTTCCTGAAGAATATTTTTGCTGTTTATAGAATTTTTGGTCAATATTTCAGCTCTTTGAAAGTGTTCTACTGTTTTATAGCTGTAGCCTTAGTGATTTATGATGAGAAACCCTTAGTCACTTGAATCTCCCTATAGAAACATCTTGATTTTTAAAAATCTGTGATGTGTTTTAATTGATTTTCCCAAAGGGTGTAAAGTATGTATCTAGATCCAATTCTAGAATGTGGGTGGCCATTTGTCCCAGCATTATTTGTTTGAAAAGCTTTTATTTTTGCTCTACTGTGTTGCCTTTGCTCTTTAGCCAAAGATAAGTTTTCACTATTTATGTGGGTCTATTTTGGGCACTCAGTTCTACTGATCTATTGATCTCCTTGTTCTTTCTCCAATACCGAACTGCTTTGATTACTGTAGTTTTGTAGAAAGTCTTGAAATTAGGTATCTTCAGAACTTTGTTCTTTTCTTTCAATATTGTGTTGAAATATTGTGTTGATCTGGGTCTTTTACCTCTCCATGTAAACTTTCAGATCATTTTATTGGTATAACTTGCTGGAATTTTTTTGGGGGGGCATTGCATTTAATCGATAGCTCAACTTGGGAGGGACTGATTTGTGCTATCTATGAACATGGAATATCCCTCTATTTATTTAATTCTTTGATTTCATTCATCAGAGTTTTGTAGTTTTTCTCATATAGGTCTTGCATTATTTTATTAGATTTATACCTAAGTGTTCCATTTAGGGTGGGGGGGGTGCTATTTTAAGTGGTATTGCATTTATTTAAATTTTTATTAAATGATGGCATAGAGGGAAGTGGTTAATTTTTGTATGTTAACCTATGTCTTGCTGCTTTGCTATATAATTGTTCATTGGTTGCTAGAGATTTACTGTTGCTTCTGAATTTTCTTCGTAGATGCTTGCCTCATTTGTGAACAAAAACAGTTTTGGTTTCTTTCTTATTTTCTTCTCTTGTATGGTTGCATTAACTGGGAAGTCTTGAAAGCCAGTAGTGAATCCAGGGACATCCTGGACTTGTTCCTGATTTTAGTGGGAAAACTTTAAGTTTCTCACCATTAAGTATGCTGAAGGTTTTGGTAGATACTCTCTCTCAAGTTGAGGAAGTCAAGCTCTAGTTAACTGTATTTTACAGAGCACTTTTATCATGGATGAGTATTGGTTACATTATGCTAATATATTTTTTATTATATAACTATTTTATTATTTAACTGTGCTTCAGCTGTTTGAAGGTTTTCAGTAAACAGATAATATTTAAAATATAGTGTGGTAAGAAGAGTTATGATGAAGTAGTGCTAATATTATGGGACTGTATAAGGCATTCACCTAACCACAAGTGTGATCCTTCTGTTATACTCTTAGGGAAATGCTGAACAGAAATTTGTTCACATAGTCTCTGAAGGATAATACATGCTGGAAACTTCATCAAGCACAATTAATAGTACTCTTGCATTTCCTCCCTTCACCCCCATCCATGTGGGATATGCTCCAAGATCCCCAGTGGATACCAAAAACCATGGAAAGTACTGGTTTTTCACCTTGCATACATTTCTTTTTTTTTTTTTTTTAAGTTTTATTTATGTATACAAGCTGGGGTACAGGCCAGAGGCATGGGGCGGCGAGAGGATTCACCAGAGACAGAGTGGTGAGCAGAATAGGCAGATCGACTGAAACACACTGCTGAGGGGAGCAACGGGCGAGGCAGGAGAGGTCTGCCACGTCATGTGGGAAGCTCCCCGGCAAGGCGTCGAACTCATTTCGCTGCTGCCGACAGCTCCACAGTGCAGTGCTTAACCACTGAGCCATCAGGGAGGCCCGCATGCATACATTTCTTATGATAAAGTTTAATATTATAAAGTATGTGCAGTAAGAGTAACAATAGTAATCAGAATAATTAAAGCCATATCCTGTTAATAAAAGTTTTTTGAATGTGTGGTTACTTTCTCTAAAAATATCTTGTTTTACATATTATTTTTGTGTTGACCACAGTAACTGCAACTATGGATGAGGGTGGACTACTATATAAAAAAATGGATAACCATCCAAATGCCCAACAGTAGAAGGATCTACTGTTCACATGATGGAATATTTTACAGTAAGAGTAATCTGTTACTACACACAATATAAAAGAATCTCATATATATAACATCAGAACAAAAACCAAGCACAAAAGAATATATTCTGTATGACTGGTTTTACGAAGAGCAAAAATCCAAGCTGGTAGAAGTGAGGATGGACAGAGGCCAGAGAATGGAGTTTCTGTGGTTGATGATCATGTTCTCTCTCTTGATCTGTGTGCTAGTTACAAAGTACATTGGGTTTGTGAAAATATATAGGTATTTTTGGTATAAACAGTCTCCCTTTTGTGTTATACTTCAGTGAAGTTTTTTTTTTTAGTACTATTAGTTTCAACTATTCTAAGAAAACTGTAAAAGCTAAAAGCTTCACAGTGTACATTCTGTTATGTTGGTCATTACACTTTAAGGTTAAGAAGTAGGGAAAACATCTAATTGCTTAGTATGTTTTTTTTTTAATCTTGTTTTTCATTTTGAAAGTAGAAATTTTGGAATAATCATGTTTTAATTCCACTAGTATTAAACTTTCCTCTTATAGTAAAACAGTGCTTTGAATTCATTACAAATGCATCAGGTTTTCAGTGTCTGGTTTTGGCTTAAATAGCAATCAGTATCACTATATTATGACTGTAAAACACATTAAATATTTTTGTTGTTGTTAATTCTAACTCAGCATGACAAATTTGTATCTCTAAAGAGGATTACAAAAGATTTTTATTGTAAGTAATTTTGTAAGGAAGAAGAAGAGTAAAAAGTGTGTTTTTGGTTCATTCTTACTCCCAGAGGAGGGACTATAAATAGCTGCCATTGTTCTTTCCTCCCTTCTTATCAAGAGAATGTTCTATTTCTATAGCGTAAGAGACATAATTATAATATAAATATACCAATCCATTATCTATATTGTTTTTTTAACAGTCAAGTCCGTCATCTCCAGAACCAGCTAGTCTTCCTGCAGAAGATACTAGTACAAACTCCAATGGCCCAAAACCTGCAGAAGTTGTGCTAGATGATGACAGAGAAGATCTTTTTGCAGGTAATGTTAAATATTTTTATTTTTCCGATAATGGCCACTTGTAGTATATGTCCTGTTAGAAAATATCTCTAAAGCAAAACTGAGATAGTGTATATAGTATTAATGGTAGCTAGTCTTGTTAACAGTTTACTAAGAGGGGAGATTTCCAACTGGATGACTTTACGTTACATTGTAAAAAATATAGACTGTTTAGGAAAGCAAAAATGTGATCCTTTCTGGTTTGAATCATTTGAAAATATACAATTTCGATTTTTGCAGTCAGTATTTAGACTCAAAGAAATAATGGTCATGGCATTTAGTACTTTGTGAAATAGCAATGAGTTTATTTTTCATTACTTATAAGTTGTCACAAAGCAAAATTAAACTGGTTTTAAAAATTACTCAATTTATACTCTATATTTGAAATATGTTTTAATGAAATGTTTCAGTATTTATTTACCACCTGTTCTGTTGTGATTCACCTGAGGCTTGAGGAATTTATTTTTGTTATGGAGGCAGGATTTGGTATAGTCTGCCCTACCTTTAAAATAATTGGACTCTCTTATAACTTTGGCTACAAATTAATGCTTGGATATTAAAAAGCAAAATCTTCCTTAGAATTCATAACACAAAAAATTAAAATAGTAAATCATTGTGTGTTTAATAGCTTAACTGAACTGGCTTTCACTGAATACAATTTAATACGTCCTCAACTTTTATAGTGGTTGAATAATCAAACCATTCTATGCATTTTTGTGCAAATATGTTTGAAGATACACACATCACAGAGATCCACATAATTTCCTGTTTGATTAGTTCCATAAAAACTTTTCACTGCAGATGAATTAATTGTATTCTATGTTTTATCATGTCAGGAAATTAAAAATAGGATACGAAGTACTAATGATATTTTCTTTTGGTTTCTACCTAACAATTTATAGCAAAATTACAGTTAACCAAAGTTGTAATACTTCTTTTTGTTTCCTTTCATGGACTTTTTTCTAGGCCGTTCTTAAAATAGTTTTTTTTTTCATGGCATTTATATTTTAATGTCAGAAATGACAAGTCCCTTCTTTTCTAAATAGAACTAATCTAAAATTGTGTGTATTGCTTTAATAGTATAGAACCATAAATAGAAATTATACTTTTTGTTAAGATTTTTTACATAACAATATCAGAATTCTGTGTAAATGAACAAGCTTTAAAATTTTACTCTATAAACAATTTTCTGTGTGTGTCTAAGAGGGTTGTTTTTTATGGTGTGCACAGCTAAGCATTTAGCCAAGTGAGGATACTGCAGTGATTTTACCTACTATCTGATAATTTTTGTAAGAATGAATACTATTCTTGTACATTTTTAATAGTTTTTTAGAAGGTATATCTTCTTTCTGTGGATGAGTATGGTTCAAGGATATCATAAGAATGAGTATAGCATATGTTGTCAGGATGGTGATAAGTATGATCTCGTAATGAGAACATGTACTTAATTTGTTTATCCTATAGCAGAGGAGAGTACACAGATGTTATACTAAGGTTTGATTTTAAAATCACAGAGTAAATTGTTTCAGTATATGCACTGAAGTGTTTTGGGTAGCACTTCAAGTATGTCATAAGTGGCACCAGAAAAAGTTTAAGTGTGACACATACAATTGTTATCTGATTTAGAGAGTCTTTGTCAAATACGATTGACCACAGAACCCTTCTCTACCACTTGTTATATGCGACCTTAACCTTCACTGAACAAATTTTAGGAAACTGTCCTAGAGGAGTAAGTGAGGGTAAGCAAATTGCCAATGTTGAAATTGTCCTAGACTTTTAAAATTTACTTTTTTGAAATTCTAATGTATTTATGCTTTACAGCAAATGATGTCAATTTTAAGTTTAATGTGTGTATCCTTTTATTCCTTTGATTAACAAATTCTCTGGTGTCTATTGTACCAGTAGTATTTTACCCAGCCTACATAGACATAATTTATACTTGTCCTTAGAGAATCGTTTGCAAGTTAAAGTTTATCTTTAGCACCTTTGTTGCATTTTCAAAAACTGCTAGGTGTGCATTTAGAGTATGTTAGATTGAAAGATGTCATGAGAAGAATTTAAGGCAGTATGCTGAATCTAAATTTCTATTGTTTCATTTCCTTCTTCCATATTAGCTGCTTAGATCATATTTAGATCATATTTTTCTTATCTTGAGGTATTTTATTTATGTCTTAATCCATGCAGAGAATACAAAACTGGTATCAGTGAGGTAAAATGTAATTGGAAAAGTTCAAACGGCTTTTATCTATACTGATACTAAGTTACTATGTATTTCATTTTGTCAACTGGAGGATTGCCAAAAGGAACCACATCTTTATCCAAGAACTTCAGGTTTCATGTGTTTTGTTTGCTTCTTGTTTGTAGTCTACAGATCTCACACCTCCTAATTTGACACACTGCTTTCTTTCTTACATTGTTGTTTGGTTTCATTTCTTTGTAAGTATAGTAAGTACTAGCAGTCTTAACAGCCTAAGGTTGCATGTCAACTTTTAATTTATTAGGGTTATACATTTAAAATCTGTAGTCTATTTTCCTGTTACCATCGTGGTACAATTTGGTCTCTTGATCACTTTTGTTTTGTTTTGTTTTTAAAGATTTATTTTTTATTTATACATACAAGTTGGGGTACAGGCCAGAGGCGTGGGGGCGGCAAGAGGGTTCACCAGAGACAGACTGGGTAGCAGAACAGGCAGATCAGAAACACACTGCTGAGGGGAGCAGTGGGCAAGGCAGGAGAGGTCTGCCGTGCCATGTGGGATTCTCCCCGGCCGGACGTCGAACTCGCGTCGCTGCTGCCAACAGCTCCACAGCGCAGCGCTTAACCGCTGCGCCACCGGGGAGGCCCCACTTTTGTTTTTTAATGTAAAAATATAAAGAGAGCTGTGCCAAATAAGAATCTCATCAACAGGATAGAACCAGAAAGACTAGCTTGATAAATGTTAACCTGTGCAACCTTATTTCAAGTAAAGGTGTTGACTTCTCTATTTTTCCAGGTATTAAATTAAAATGGCTCACTGATTCTCATTTCTACCTTCCCAAATTTCTAGGAATTTAAGAATCAGGTTAGAAACCACTGGTCTGATCCCTTATAGTCCTGTCTACCTTATCCTGCTACCCTGTCTTAAAAAACAGCAGAACTGTTATGATTGTGGCCATAATTTCACATTCCTAACTTTTCTTTTTGCTTATGTTATTATTCCATTTTCATAGAGTTCTCCCTCCATGTTCTTGACCCATACAAATCTTCTCAGAATGATTTCATTAAACTGCTCATGATTTTTTACAGCCTAAACTCAAATTGCAGTGTTTGTGCTGTAGTTCATATAGCAATTAAATATCTTGTAACATTTTTCTTACTGTCTTCTTGGCTTTGTCTTTTTATTATTATTTAACATTCCACGTGCTTATATCTTGTTTCCCCAACTAGATTTTAAACTCCCCAAGGGCAGGTATGATACTTTTTTGTGTGTTTCTCCACTGCATTTAGCACAATGCTACATAGCTGGTAGACAGATTATTAATTTAATTTGGTTTTAAATATATTTAATTTTAGATCTTTTAAGTAAATGAGCATTTAAAATTAAAACCTAAAGACCTATTTGCTTTGTGTCATATTTGTGTATTCAACTAATATCCAGTGATCTTTGGCACTTAAATTGCTTTAGATTACTAACTGGATTTTCCATAACAGATTTTTAATCCCAGCTGGGATAGTTATGGCAACCTGCTGTCATAAAATTTGTATTTATAAAATATTAACGTTAGGCTAAAGAAGAGGTTTGGAAAGGTAAGTTACCACAAGTGTAAAGATACAAGTCCAAATACAAATGACTGTCTACATCATTGCTTTACTAGCTTTATCCCTACCAACAGTATAGATCATTAAGCTTGTTTACTGGAATTCTTCCTTAAAGCAACATAAATCAACAATCCAAAAATCAGCAATCACTGTTGATTTTGAAGTTTTGATAAACAATTAAGGAAGGATTCATTAAATTATAACAGCTTTTTAAATAACATTTTAATACGTATTTATGGATAGTATGAGAACATTTTTCATAGTTCTTTAACTGCTGTATAGACTATGGGGGCTTGCTGGTAGGTTCCTTAACTAACTTACCTAATTTGTGCCTAGAAGCCACAGAAGAAGTTTCTTTGGACAGTCCAGAAAGGGAACCAATCCTCTCCTCAGATCCTTCTCCTGCAGTCACGCCCGTGACCCCTACTACACTCATTGCTCCCAGAATTGAATCAAAAAGTATGTCTGCTCCTGTCATCTTTGATAGATCCAGAGAGGAGGTATGGGAAAAAGTTTATGTTATAAATTAATATTTAAATAGTAAGGTTTTTCTCAATGGCATCAAGCTCCTGTTAGTCCTTTCTAATAGCCTTTTAGACTTTTTGGAAAAGGAACATTGCACTAAAGAAGTAGGTGATCTGGCTTATAGTTTTATCTTCATATCTTAATCAGTGATTTGAGCACATCATTTACTTTCTTAGGTCAATGAGTTTACATTTGTGATCTTCTGACAATGTTATGTATCTTTCAGGGTTCCCATGTGGTCAAATAAGAATGTGTGAAAGTGCTTTGAAAACTTTAGTTAGCTGATACTTTGAGTAATGTGATTTGATGAACGTATGCAGTAATGTCAGTGGTTTTGTTGGCCAAGTAACAGAAGGGTTGTGACTGGAGAAGCAGAGAAAGGCGGGGGGGGGGGGGGCCCTTGGAGGGTGTGAGAATGGTTTTTGTTTCTTGCTCAAGGTTTGGTTCCACAGATGATGTTACTTTATGAAAGTTTATTGAGATATACACTTAGGATTTATATACTTTTCTGTGTGTATGTTACAGTTCATGCTGGCATTAAAATCTTTCTCTTTGGTCTCCTTTTTGCTGCCTTTTTTTCAGTGGGCTTTATTGTGCCTTCATTGACTTCAAGATAATCAGAGAAGTCATGATGTTAAATTTGCTTTTATAATAATTTCTGTAGATCTATAGGATTCTGCTCATCAAAGAGCCACCTTCTGATAAGTAAAGAATAGAGACTCAACATTGAAAAATGCTGATATTAAAAATGACGAAAGAATTAGCAGAACAGAAAATCTCACAACACTTATATGGAAGACTAAAGTTTTATAAGATATTTTCTGTATTTGAGGAGTTGTTAGAACACCAGATTTTCTATTATTTCTCCAAATGAGTGCATGTTTACGTAGTTAGGAAATGTGAAAGCTTTAAGAAATGGAATGCTGAATGGTCTTTAGAACTGTTTGACAGTGATTCTGAAAAAAAGATAGGTGGTAAAGTTTTAGTTATAGGTGTTACATCAGTAATATAAATTGATCTTTAACCCCTCAAAAAATTTTCCTTTCTAGATTGAAGAAGAAGCAAATGGGGACATGTTTGATATACAAATTGGTGTATCAGATCCAGAGAAAGTTGGTGAGTCAGTATTTATTTTATTTTGTACTAGCTTTTTGATAGTTAATATGCTTTTTTTCTTTACTAAGTGCATTATTACATTATTAGAGTGGTACTTTTATTTTTAAATTTGTGAGGGGGGATTGTTTCTTATTTTGCCCCCCCCCCACAGCTTTATTGAGTTATAACTGACAAAAATAGTATATTTTAAAAATTGATATATTTCAGTTGAGTAATGCTTTCACATTATGAAATGATTAGCATAGTCAAGTTCATCAGCACATCACCTCACAGTTATCTTTTCCTGTGTGTGTGTGAAGTTTATGACTTTTATTTTTTTAAATTTTTAAAGATTTTTTTTTTTAAATTTGTGCATACAAGCTGGTGTACAGGCCAGAGGCGTGGGGCGGCGAGAGGGTTCCCAGAGACAGAATGGGGAGCAAAACAGGCAGATCGACAGAAACACACTGCTGAGGGGAGCAGCGGGCGAGGGAGGAGAGGTCTGCCGCACCATGTGGGAATCTCCCCGGCCGGGTGTCAAACTCTCGTTGCTGCTGCTGACAGCTCCACAGCGCAACACTTAACCACTGTGCCATCAGGGAGGTCCAGATTTGTGACTTTTAATAGTATTATTTGACTTTTCTTATAGGTGATGGCATGAATGCTTATATGGCATATAGAGTAACAACAAAGGTGAGTGTTTTGTTCCTTTAAAAATGTATGTGTGTTATGAAAATACAATGATGATTAAGGTGTAAGTTATCCAGGTCTTTCAAAGGTTAACATCCAATAAGGATCACAACTAAATAATGAGTTGTGAGTGGGTTTTGGTAGGTATTCTATGGGAGTATGCAGGAATGGAGCTAGTATAAACCCCAGAGGTTAGAAAAGCCTCTCTGGGGGAACTGGTATGTGAGCAAAGACAAGGTAGGAGTGATTGGTGCCGGAGAGGAGAATTGAAAGAACTGGAAGAATGTTTGTTGCAGACAAGGGGCTTTACTCTTGTAAAAGCTAGAAGTCAATCATACATTGTACTTTCCAGAATCTACAAGAAGTGGTGCCTGATTGAAATGTTTGGCAATAAACTCTGGTTATGAACAGCCATCAAATTAAGAAATTTGGGTTTCATCTTAAGTATAATAGAAAGCCACTGATGATGTTCAAACAAGAATGAGTTCTTAATTAGATTTTTGTTTTCAAAAGATCTCTCTGTGCTTAGTATGAGTTGGGAAAATGAAAGTAGAGAAGATTTCCACTTAAGAGGATAATGCAATTCTTAATAGGATTGTAGGCCTTCAGTCTTACAAGAGAGGAAGAGAATCTGCAGCAGTGAGAAGTAATACTTTATAGTAAGGAAATGGTACTAAAGTTGAGCAAAAGAAATGGTTTCTTAAGTTATGTAAGAGACACAATCAGTAAAGCTTACTTGAAGGAGTGAGGAAAGAAGGATGCTAAAGTTGTGGTTGTCAGAGTAATCCCAGAGTAAAGGCAACACTAGGAGAGAACGTAGTATGGATGGAGTGATGGAGTTTGTTAATACATTGAATAGGTATTTATTGAACATTTACATGAAGTCAGGCTCTGTTCAAGTCCTGAGGATAGTAGGAAACAGTAAGACAAGTGTTCATCTCTCATGGAAGTTATGATCTATTGGGAAAATCTGGGAAATTTCGGGTTGCAGTAAGATTTAAGTGGAAGTGTCCTTTGGTATTTCAGTATATTCGGCTAAAATGTAGAGGAAATCTGGGCCAGAGATAAAGATTTGAGAATTATTAGTATAAATATAAGTAGAGTCCATTAAATGAGTCAAGGATAGAATAAAGCAGATAGTTTCTTTCTTAAGTTTCTGTAAAATAAAAATCTGTGATTAAGGGGTATTTTTAGTTCTAAAAAACAATACAGCACGTTAGTCAGCTACTCTGCATTCTTTTGCAAAATTGTGTGTGTGTGTGTGTGTGTAATATAGCACCATTATGTCTAACATCATATTATTATTACCTAGTATTCAAACTTTGAAATACTTCTCCTTCCCTTCTAGACATCTCTTTCAATGTTCAGTAAGAGTGAATTTTCAGTTAAAAGAAGATTCAGTGACTTTCTTGGTTTGCATAGCAAGTTAGCAAGCAAATATTTACATGTTGGTTATATTGTACCACCAGCTCCGGAAAAGAGTATAGTAGGTAAGTATGAATCAAAAAATGATTAATTTTTATTTCTGCTACTCGTTCAGTTTTAACTGTATAGATTTGTGGATTCCATGATCATTCACTAGCCTCTCAATGTCTGGAGGTACTGAATTTAGATATTGGATTTATGACAGTCATTCATCAACTGAAGAATGTATAGCTAATGATTTTGACTTCTATAGTACAATGATCATAAATATGGGTCAGAATTTGCCAAGATGAAAGCTATTGCAAATCCTAATCTTTGAAGGCATTATGTTACCCTATTACTGATTCATAGAGGATACTTAATGCTATTAAAGTGTTTACATTTTTCTAAAGAATGAAGTATTTGGCTTTCAGTTATACATTGTCCAAAAAGACTTGACCTAAGTTCACTTATATAGAAGCCATGTAAACTCATACCTCGATTTAACATTTAGAAACATTTTTATTTATACAAGTAATTAAAACTTAAGTATATGCAGAAAAATTTAAAAGGAGAATTTGTGCATTGTCTCACCATTAAAGGACGTCTGTTATCTCTTAAAATATTGTAGTATGTCTTCCAATATTTTCACTCATAGATGTTTATTTGCTTTTTTTTCTTTGTAGATAAGATTATTATCCTGAAAAATATTTTTAATCAGTTTTGCTTATCTTTAAATTATTATGATTATTTACTTTTTAAACATTTGGTATGGAAAGCAGTTTCCCAAAAACAAAAAGCTTAAGAGCAGAAGGCTTTACATATGAACTTTAACAGATCTTTAAAGATTAGAAGATTCTCTCTAATCTTCTAACAGATTAGAAGAACTAATGCCCATCTTTGGTCAAATTGTTTCTAAAAATAGGAGAACATAGAATGCTCCCCAATTATGCCATTATTATCCTAATGTTAAATGCAAAAAAGAAAACCAAAAACCAGAAAGAAAGGAAAAATATAGTCTGATACCTCTGTATAGTCAATACAAAAATGATCAACAAAGTACTAACTAATGGAATTCAACAATGTATCACAGGGATTATACAGCATGATCAGATAAGATTTATTCCAGGGATGTATGTATGGGTTAACATACACAAATCAGTGTGTCGCATCCTGTCAACAAAAGTAAAGATGTACATCATATGATAATATCAGTAGATGGAGAGAAAGCATTTGATAGGATTCGGCATCACTTATGATAAAAACCCTAAGATTGGTATAATGAGACTCTACCTCAATACAATAGAAACCATATATCACAGACCAACAGTCAAAACAGTACTTACCAATGATAAATGAAAGCTTTTCCCTGAAGAGCAAGACAAGGGTGCCCATTGCCAGCACTTCTGTTTAATTTAGTATTAGAGTTTTTGGCCAGAGCTATCAGACAAAAACTGAATATAAGGGGAATCCAAGTTGGAAAAGAAATGAAACTATCATTATTTGCAGGTGATATTCCATAAAGAAAAGCCTAAAGCATCCACCAAAAAGTTAGTCAAAACAATGTGAAAAAAAGATGTATACAGCATAATAGCAGGCTACAAAATCAACATACAAAATTTTTTAATGCTTTTTAATGTACAAATAATGAACAAAACACCAGAGAAATCGAGAAAATTACTCCATTTGTATACAAAGTCTTTTTAATGCTTTTTAATGTACAAATCATGAACAAAACACCAGAGAAATCAAGAAAATTACTCCATTTGTTAGTGAAGGACTTATGCAATGTGAAGTACAAAATGCTATTTAAGGGACTTAGCAATGTACAGAGATGAAAGGATATCCCATGCTCATAGATAGGGGTAATCAATATAATCAGGCTAAATTCTCCCTGAAATGATACTATAATTTTAATGCAGCATCCATCAAAATATCAGCACTATTTTTCAAAGAAATTTAACACAAAATAATGAAATGGAATCACAGATGCCTCAAATTGCAAAAGCAATTGAGAAAAATAGAGAAAGAGAGCTAGCACTTTATCTGACTTCAGATCTTACCATAAAGTGTCACTTCTCAAAACAATAGGTTATTGGCTCAAAAGTAGATACATATATCAATGTAGTAATGTGAACAGAGATCCTCGAGGTTTGACTTTTTCAGGGAAACAGAATATGTGAAATAATAAATATCCCACATCTAGTGTTTCATTCAAGGTCAGTACTTTCAGGTATCTGTTTTCTTTTTCATACTGTTACATTTCATAGAAATTTTATTAAACAATACATTAATGGATGATATCTATTTACCCGATGTACCAACCTGATTCTGTATAATCCATTTGTAATGACTTTGAGATATGATTCATGTGGCACAATGTATTCATTTAAAATGCTTATTCAGAGTTGTGCACACATCAGAATTTTAGAATATTTTCATTTCTCTTAGCCATCATTCTCTGATTTCCCTCCTCCTCCCAGCTCTAGGTAATTATTAATTTTTCTTTCTGGGCACTCGTATAAAGGCAGTCACAATACATGGTCCTTTTTGATAAGTTTCTTTCATGTACCCTAATACGTTCAAGGCTCATCCATACAGCAGCATGTGTCACTAATTTGTTTCTACAGTCATTTTTTGAAAGGGAAAAGAATATGTAAAAAGAAAATCTGCATTCTATATTAGTTTTGAAATTGAAATTGACAATACAAAAATTACTAGCATGATTTTTTTTAATTTAGAGTTCTAAATTTTTTTATGAAAGACCTCATTATTTCAACTGTTATAAAACCAGAAATGATAAGCAAGAACATGTTCTTAGAATCGCAAACAGGAAAAACATCTAGCAAATTCATGAGTTACACTGCAAATTTTTATTTTTCTAGTCCCTAATTGGAAAAAATAATAATTATTGTTTATAAGAAATTTGAAGTAGCTTAAATTTACTAATTTGAAATTCTGTTGTACATGTTGGAATACAACCACATTTTAATGTAATCAGGAGTATAATATACACAGATAAGTACCGAAATAGTTCCAGATCAGCAAACTATAAACACAGCTCAGTCTGCTTTGTCTGTTCTCTGATGTTATAAATATTTGTAATTAAAGATGTTAATCATGGGTTTTAATTTAATTTCAAAAGTATGAAATAAGTCTAGGAGCTTTTCTGCAAAGTTCAAATTTAAAGTATATTTTAAATTATACAGAAATGACTCTAAAAGACTTTCTTAGTAATATCATGACTGTCATTCATTTGTTTCAAAGGCATGACCAAGGTCAAAGTAGGTAAAGAAGATTCATCATCCACTGAATTTGTAGAAAAACGGAGAGCAGCTCTTGAAAGGTAACTCTAAACAGTTGTGCTTTATTGTTCATGTTTTTACTCCAGTCTTTACTTCACAGGTCTAATTCTGTTATATTCCTGAACTGTATTTTAATGATGAATGTTACCACTTAAACTTTTATTAAGCAAATTGTTTTCTTTTACCAATATAATACTGGATACTTAATCTGCTTTTATTACTACTCATTAATAGTCTGGTTAATAGAACAACAGCTGTTTTTGTATATGAAAAATGAGTTAGTTGAAGATCGAATTATTGTGTCATAGCTATAGTCAGGTTAGCAAGAGAAGTGAGAAACTAGTATATGTATGTCCAAGCTTATAAAAAGAAAATATGAACCTTTGTTGGGGGGGGGGGAGGAGGGATAATTATATGTATAAAAATAGTTTCTTTTTAATGTTTTTAGGCTCTTAGGAAGGATACTCATAGTCATGTTTTACATGACTTGACTATAATGGTCAACAAATTTTTACAAAAGTCATATCACTGAAATAAAATTAGTCATTTCCTATCAATTTGTATGTGCTCAACACAAATATGACAGTCAAATTCTAATTTTGGCTCTAGTTTTTTTTTGTAATCTGCAATAAATTGGTGTTTACATCATGAAATGAATGCCAATCACTGGTCAACAAATTTTTACAAAAGTCATGTTACTGAAATAAAATTAGTCATTTCCTATCAATTTGTATGTGCTCAACACAAATATGACAGTCAAATTCTAAATTCTGGCTCTAGTTTTTTGTAATCTGCAATAAATGTATGTTTACATCACGAAATGCATGCCAATAGTAATAGGCCTATGGTTAACCCTTTGCACTCGAGGCCTTTTTTGCGTGGGCAAACCAGCCACTCAAGGCGATTTCAGCTATATTAGGGAAGCGTTTTACAGGTACTTTGAAATCATGTTATACTCAAACAAACGTATACAAATAATAAAATTTCACCAATTTATTTATTTTTACATTGAATACAACAAAATCTGTTAAATATTACACTCCGTAATTAGTTTTTGTGTGATATTTAGTATAAAACAATCCCCAAGATGCAGCCTCGGTTTGTCAGGACACGTATCACAATGCTAAGCTGAGATTAACTAATCTAAGCTAAGAATTGGCTAAGGATGCAGGCCGAGCCTGGTCCATGAAAGTAATTGCGATGAGAATACCTTACCACACATCAGAAATAAACATAATGACTTCCAAACCGCTCGGGTGCCCTAGCTGCGCCACTTGAGTGGACGCATTAAACTGCCGGAGACCATAGCAGCACCGCTCTAGTGGATGCGTTAAGCTGCCAGGCGCCGGAGTGGCGCCGCTCGAGTGCAAAGAGTTAATACCTGTAAAGAATCAAGTCATAGACTACTTCTTAGATTTCTTCGCTTGTCTCTTGCACAGCTGTTCAGGAGCAGCTCTGGGGAGTGCCCAGCAGTAGTCAGCCAGCATTGTAGTGGACCATTTTCCCTAGTATCTTTGTTGCATTGATGCGATATCTTGATGAAAACATTCGCCGTGTTCATCACTAACCATACCACAGTTTTCAGGGAAGAAATCCAGATGGGAATGAAGGAAGTGGATCTTTAGAGACATATTGCAGCCAAGTTTCTGATACTGCATCAGCATGCCTTCTACTACTTCCTTGTAGTTCTCTGCGCTAACATTCCCAAGCAAGTTTGTAGACATGAGGCGAAAAGCATTCCATGCTTGTTTCGCATCACCTTGCAGCAAGTTGTTGAACCAGTCATCTCAGTGCAGATGAAATATTGGGTAGACTCTTCTCGACTTCTTTTGCTTCGTTATTCTGCTGGAAAGAGGAGGAACCAAGCAGAAGAAACAGTCTTTTATGTGGCTGCTTAGCTCTCTCCACACCATGGGGACTGCAAACGGCATTGATGGTCTTTTGCCATTTAACCACTGTGAAAGCTGTGTTGTACATGTAGCACAGCATGTATGTGGGACCCGAGGCTTGTCTTGGTCACCAACCTTGCATCCCAAGTCAAGATGATAAGCCTTCTTCACTTGAGAAGTGATACTTTTCTTCTGGTTGGCAATGTCACTTCCCCACAAATATAGCAGAAATTGTCCACGCTATTAACGTATTTTCAAGACATTGCTGTTCTGTATTGTCCCTAAATGGATAAAATAATAACAGCTCTGTGGAACAGTGGCTTAAAACTGTCTCTCACAAAGTCTGAAATATTTTTTTTAAGATTTATTTATGCATACAAGCTGGGGTACAGGCCAGAGGCGTGCAGCAGCGAGAGGGTTCACCAGAGACAGAATGGGGAGCAGAACAGGCAGATTGACTGAAATACACTGCTGAGGGGAGCAATGGGCGAGTCAGGAGAGGTCTGCCGCGCCATGTGGGAATCTCCCCGCCTGTGTGTCAAACTCTCATCACTGCTGCCGACAGCTCCACAGCGCAGCGCTAAACTGCCGCGCCACGGGGTAGGCCCTCTGAAATATTTTCAATGCTCAGCCTTTCCAACAGGGCTTTCTATAGTGCACTGCTGACGTCAGCTTACTTCAGCAGCCACCTGGCAGTAATATTGCATTGCATCAGAAAATGATGCAGTCAACTCTGGATGATGCAGTCATGATGGTATTATGCAATGTGATGCAATATTACATCATTCTAGGCTGATTTAGGATGTTGTTGCAGTCCTACTGGATAAATTTACATGGTGAAGCATATAAGATGAATTATATGAAATATCTTCAAAATGAGAGTTAATAAAAAATGTTCAGGGTTATATTCATGTTCACCACACCAAGATATTACAGATTAGGGCCTTTTAAAGTCAGTTATGATCTCATTGTTATAATTCATCCACACTAATTAGCCTTTTGAATTATTATTTAGTGAGAGCATTTTTTTTTAAATATTTTTATTTATTTTTTATTTTTTTTTACATACAAGCTGGGGTACAGGCCAGAGGTGTGGGGCGGCGAGAGGGTTCACCAGAGACAGACTGGGTAGCAGAACAGGCAGATCAGAAATACACTGCTGAGGGGAGCAGCGGGCAAGGCAGGAGAGGTCTGCCGCACCATGTGGGATTCTCCCTGGCCGGGCGTCGAACTCGCGTCGCCGCTGCCGACAGCTCCACAGCGCAGCGCTTAACCGCTGCGCCACCAGGGAGGCCCTAGTGAGAGCATTTTTAAATGCAATGCAAAATTAGTTTTGTGCTTCCTCCTTTAATTTTGTATAATTGATTTTGACTTGATGGTACAGTAGTGTTAGTCATTCTTTGAGTTGACCGTATACTTAACAGGCTAATATAAATGCTCCACGGCCTTTAGAGTACTTGACATATTTCCTATAGCTTTGAAAACTTGTCTTTAGTGTCACAGACCTAAAGGGGAAGGCACAGAAGGAATTCCACTTCCAGAATCTTAACATTTATTCCTTCCTTGCTGTTTTGAAAACGTGAGAAAATAAAATTGAAACTACCTTAAAGCCCACCCTTCAGAACATCAGTTTTCATTACCAGTCTCATTTTCTAATTTCATAGATTTTTTTTGTTATTTTAACTGAATTTTATTTGTCAGCTTAATTGAATTTCCATATTATTCATTTTGTTTTCTTTTTTGGCTTAAAATCAGTGAACTAGAATGGGTAGGACAGATTTAGGAAGTAGTATATGTATGTCCAGGGTACAAATGATTTTTTGAAACTATTTTTAAGGCAAGTTACTTTATGGTTTTAGTAGCAGATTGTTTTAATCTTAAATGCCACAATAAAGTCAGGTTTGAATAGTTTGCACTAAGAGACCTAAGAATATGCAGTTTATAATCTTAATTAGAAAAAATTTAAAAGAAGAATTTATGTTAGTGAGAATCAGCACTGACTCAGGAAACAGATTTAAATTGCATCAAGAGAATTTTAGGTTAGGTATTAGATTTGATTCTGCTGTGAAGGAGGTCATACACTGAGTATCTTTAAGAATAAAGGTAGATAATGCTCTGTCTTCATTTTGCTTAGTCCTTTCTGAAAATGTAACCGTGACCCTTTGAGAGACCTTTCAAGTCCTATTTTTCTATGAGTAAATTTGAAATATTTCAGATGGCATGCTTGATAAGGACCTTAATGAAGATTTATTGTACCAAGAACATACTTGATTCTCCTTTCCCCTTCTAACTTGAATGCATTGCATAGTACTTACCATACCTTCATGCAGTATAAAACATTGAGGAACATTTTGAGGTATACTGAAACTTAACCTAGTGCTACATTAGTGGGGGGAAAAAGAAAGATACTGTATAATACAAGGACAAGGTTCATTTTGCATTAGATGACTAAAGAAAATACAGGCCTAATGGCAAAAAAGCAAAGGAACGGGAATGATTTTTATATAGTGATTTTTCTGTGGTATTTTCTAAAATTTAAACATTAGTACAGACATACTTGAGGGATCCCCAAATTAGTTGAATCTGGTGGTTCAAGGACATTTTCATTTGTAGATACTATGCTACTCATGTACATATTATTTGTCCTACTTAGAGAATTCAGATGACAATCTTGGATGAAAGAATAAATGTCTGCTATTTAAATAAAGGAAGAGGAAGGGAGTAGTTAAGAACCCAAATATCCCGTCCCACATTTAAAGTTAGCAGAAACTACTTCTAATTAAAAGTAGCCCTAAGATGTTTGTGTAATTTTTCTGGAGAGGATAAGGATACACTTCTGCAATAATAAACTGAGAAAGAGAGAGTAGGATAATATTGTGTGTAGGGATTTACAGTGCCCATTCTGTTGAAACCTGTATTCCACTACACATATATCTGAATGACCTTGGGCACGTTACTTAACTTAGGTTCATTCTTCACCTGTAAAATATTAAATGTATCAGTTAGGATTGTGTTCATTGTAAACACCTAAACAAGGCCTAAATAATTAGTGTAGACCAACTAATCCATTCTTTCATATCAGGAAGTTTGGATTAACTATAGTAGCTTCCTAACTGGTCTCCTTATTTCCATTCTTGCACCTATACTCTTTTTCAGTATGGCAGCCAGATTCTCCTTTTAAAACTTAAATCAGTGCATCAGATCATATCCAGCCTGTCCCCAGTTTCACTTAATAAAAACTAGTCCTTATGACTCCCTACAGAACCTTATGTGAGGTGCACTTCTCACTGTCAACCTGTCTGCCTGTTTGATTGCCTGTCCTCCAGATAGCTCACACTGACTTTTTTTTTTTTTTTTTTCCCTGCTGTTCCTCAAAGATCCCAAGCTTCTTCCCTACTTAGGCTTGTTTCACTGGCCAGTCCCACTGCCTGGAAAACTTTGTTCCCAGGTGTCTTCATGACTGACTCCTTTACCTCCTTGACTACCTCTTTGAAATTCCAATGTTCAAACATCATCTTTCTAGCGAAGCTTATTCTGATCTGTTTAAGTTGCCATGAGCCACACTTTATACATTTTATCCTGTTTCCTCTACTCATTACTTTTTCCCACTGCATTTTTCACCTTAGCACTTACTGCATAATTATTTTTATTATGTTACTGGCTTATTTCCATGTTCTTTTACTAAATTCAAACTTCAGTAAGGAAAGGGTCTTATTCTCCTGCTCACTGATAGATCCTGAGCACTCAAAACAGTACCTGATATTTTATAAACACGCTATAAATATTTGTTTAATAAAGAAATGAATGTCATCAAAGACCCAGGCTTTTCTGCCTTTCTATGCTCTATTTGCACATGTGTTTTGAGTTTCAAGCAAGAGAAACATGTTTTAACTTTATTCCTTTGAAGCTTTTTATATAAAATGCTTTACTTTGTTTCATATTTGTTAAGAAGTAAGTAGAAACTGGAAAGCCCTGAGTCTTCTAAATGTATCCTTCAGGTAGATCTGAGGAATAATTACTGACCACCTCTTGTTGAGGGTGATTCTTAACTTATTATCGATTCCATTGCATCTTCCATTTCTGTCTTCCTTCAGTGTTCCTGATAGCCCCTCTACCTCTTTCCATGTCCTGCATTCATCTGTTGTTGTTCTGTATCCTTCTTTCATAGATCTATAATCCTCTGACCTTAATTCTGAATTGGTATCTGTTACAAATATTAATCAATTTAAAATCCATTATAAAGTTTGTTCTTAATTTTAACATATGAGCTTAATACTTTTTCTTTGAATGGTTAGTTGTTCTTTCTATTTCTGTGTAGCTCCTTAAAAATAAAAAAAAGTTTTACTCTCTTCTAGAGTATCATTTCCCAAAATTGATTACTCAGATTGCTAGTATGTTGTAGAACAGAAAGAGAATTAAAGTATACTGTGAAGTAAACAATATTGTAATAGATACAGTACCACATGTAATTGTGGTGGTAGTGTGAAAAAAAGATTTTTCATCAGTTGAGTTTTATTAACATTGAATTTAAAAAAGTTAAGCCTGGCTAAAACCAGGTTTATTACTTACAGAACTTCTTAAAGCACTTTTTATGCTTCTGTTCATTATGAAATAGCTATATAAACAAAGATATACTTTTCCAGCTTCCTTGATTGTGGGACCAATCTTTTCACGGACTATTGCATGAATCTGGTATTCTGGAGAACATATTTTAGAAAGGTCTTTTAGAATATGAGTAGAATTATGTATTTCCTTTTTGGTTTGAAATATTGGAATTTTTTTAAAGATTGGGTACTAGATTTTTGGTCTTTCCTCCTGCTTGCTCATTTCCAAATGTCTGAGTGCTTGCTGTGGGTGCGTGGAGATGCACAACTTGTGCAAACCGCTTGAAGCAGCATGCAGTCTGAGCGATGAATTAACTTACCTGTTAGTACTGGAGAACTTCCATGTTAAAATTTTTAAGATTCCTTTGAAGAAAAAACTTCATAAACTTCAAGGATTACTGTTCTTACTAAATCTAATTTTCAGCTAGTTAATAAAGGCAGGAAATACAGGCAATGTAGATTGTATTGTTCATAACGTACACTTTATTTTTGTTGTAGTAGCTTCTTATGTGGGTTAATGAATTAAAATGAACTTTAATATGTTATGTATTTTATTTAAATATACAGAAGTCAACATTTCAGTAACAATAGAATAGTGGTTTTAATGATTGTGTAGGATTTCCTTTTAGAGATTATTACCATTTTTTTTTTCAGAAACTATTTCAGTTATTTTTTATAGTCTTGTAAAAAGGTATAAGAACATACTGGCTGCATTTATTCTGGAGAAACAGAATAAAGGTATATTAACTGTGAGGTGTAAACTATTGTATTTTATGTATCACTGCATATAATCATTAATCAGAAAAAATTAGCAATCAAAAAATGGTATTAGATAAGTAATCAATAATCATCAAAATAGTGGACCTGTTTTCTTTTTATGAAGGAGTTATTGATAATTTGTTCTGGATGATGGGGAGATGGGGATTTTATAGTAAAGGGAAATTACTAAAATTGGGCTAAAAATGATTTAATAATTGTGTTTCTCTGTTTTTATTTTATGTGCTGTCATATAAGGAAGATATTTATCAAAAATATCAACACCTTTAAAAATAGAATACTGAAGAAAATTATTATCAAATAAAAGGAAAAGCTGATTTTTTTAATTTAAATCTACTATTTTTTTAAAGATTTATTTATTTATGTATACAAGCTGGGGTACAGGCCAGAGGCATGGGGCGGCTAGAGGGTTCACCAGAGACAGAGTGGGGAGCAGAACAGGCAGGTCGACGGAAATACACTGCTGAGGGGAGCAGCGGGCGAGGCAGGAGAGGGCTGCCATGCCATGTGGGAATCTCCCCAGCCAGGCCTAGAACTCATGTCGCCACTGCTGACAGCTCCACAGTGCAGCACTTAACCGCTGAGCCACCAGGGAGGCCCAATTTAAATCTACTATTAAGGGAAAAAATTGCTAGGCTTTTTTTTTTTTTTTCATTTTGGAAATAATAGCGATAAAAATAATAGTTGACTGTAACATACATAGTGATGTTTCTTAGGACTCTGAAATAGGAAAGGGGGAAAAATGTATTTACCCCACCCAACGGTAAAATTGTCTGTCTCATATATGCTTTCACAACTCTTACTTTTTGCAGTAAGAAGTTGGCAGGTTACTTAGACCCTCCTCACTCTCCCTGTGTGCTCTCCCTTTTTTTAAATCTAATTATGAATTTTCAAAAGATGAACAAAAAGCTTTTTGATTGTTAAATTGCTCTAAGATTCTAAATAGCTAGAAGACAGACTAAGGGTACCTTTTTATTTTTATTCTTTCGTTTAATATTTAAAATAAGATGCTACTAATTAATAAAAGAGCAATTTTAATATTAAATCTAGGTATCTTCAAAGAACAGTAAAACATCCAACTTTGCTACAGGATCCTGATTTAAGGCAGTTCTTGGAAAGTTCAGAGGTATTATGTCTACTTAAATTTTTGCATATAAATCTCTTCATTTATGTTTGTTAGTGAATAATTTGTATATAATAGATGGTCAGTAAATAACTGGATTGGTAGCTGGAATAAGCAGTGATTTCTTTTTTGCTCAGTGCTATAATTAATTTTAATTAGTTAACTAAATTACCAGTACAATATCTTCTTTGCACTCTCGAAAGTTTAAAACCAGATTTTAAAAAAATGGCATGTAGTCTAATTTTGAAAGCTCTAAGTTGTTGCTCAGACGTGTTGAAATTAAGTATGTTTAGACCTCTTTTTAGAGATAGTTGAATGTTTGTGTGCCTGCATTCTAACATTAAGGTTTTGAAATGCAAATTTTTGACTTTGAAAGATCTTAAATTTTAACCATATTGCTCCTCATACTTGATGTTTGGCATAGTTTGGGTTCTTAACAGTTTAGAATTCTATTTGTTAGAGATTTTTAAAATTTACTTGAATTCTAGATTTTTAAAAAATATCTAAATTACATGAGTATAGGGAGATTTTTCTCAAGCTTCTCTTCTTTCCTTACAAACTGCTTATTTCTGCTAGCAAACAGGTGGCCAGTATTTAGGTGCTTGGCAATTTCTTAATATATTTTGACAAAGAGTGTGTTGTTCCATCTAAATGTAAACATGCAGAAGAAAAGCAAATGGAAAGTCTATTTTTTAAGTTTTCCTTTGAGAATGTACAAGTAGTGCATTTGAGAAATTAGATTTCACTATTGAAATGTATGAGAGTGAAGAAAATACAACCTCCTTTTTTCCTTTCCTTTTTTCTCTTCCTTTTTTTTTCTTGGTGGGGAGGGCAGACCCTTTTGTGCCCTGCTAAACCTCCAGGCTTTTAACCGGTTTGTTTGCCCTTATTTGTCATTCAATTCCAGCTGCCTAGAGCAGTTAATACACAGGCTCTGAGTGGAGCAGGAATATTGAGGATGGTGAATAAGGCTGCCGACGCTGTCAACAAAATGACAATCAAGATGAATGAATCGGATGCAGTAAGAGCTGATTTTTCGACCTGAATAATGAGATGAATTAATGAGCCCAACAATTGCATTTTAAAGCTGTACAAGTAGAAAATAGGATATTAATTTGCTTATTGAGTTCAGTTCTCTGCCACATTAGTTGACCACCACGTTATACATGGTTAATTTGTTGCTTTAAAATAAGGAATGTAGCTTGCTATTGGTAACCTGATTTACAATGGTTTGTTCTGGCTAAATTAGCTCCATTTTTCATTTTTTTTTCTCAGTGGTTTGAAGAAAAGCAACAGCAATTTGAAAATCTGGATCAGCAACTTAGGAAACTTCATGCAAGTGTTGAAGCCTTGGTCTGTCATAGAAAAGGTTTGTTTGCTTGGTTATTTATGCTAATTTGATTATTTTGTTTTATTTTATTTGAAAGTAAATATCCTGAAGTTATTCTGAAAGACAGAAAACAATAGTTTGAGAGTATTTTTCTTTTTAAACTTTTGGTTTTTTTTTAATTTAATCTGAGTTTAGAAGTAGAAAAATTTTGAGACTATAAAAGCATATTTTAAAATTTGGATTAAAACTGTGTTCTCTTGATTAACTCTGTGTTAAACATATATACAGTAGAATGAATGAAGATGTCTTACTAGTAACTGATTAGAAAAAAAATACGAGATTAAAAATTGATATTTGAAAATCTTTAAAATACTTGTTAAAATATTTCCTGGAAAATTCTGAAGTGTTTTCTTTATTTTTGAACCATAGTATTTAAAATCTGAAGAGATTTTTTTTTTGTTAAAAGTTCATAGAAAAATTATAGTCGTAATTTTTTAATTCCATGGTAAGAGTTTGCGTTTTTTAAAGAAGTCAAGGCATTTAATACTGACTCTCTTAAATAATTAAGTAATTTAGTGTATGCCATTAACATCAATACCTTCATTAAACTAATTATAGAAATCTACTGTATCTATTATTAAAAGTAGCATATAATAGCATTTGCCATTTGTATTATCTCTTAAGAAACAGCTTTAAGGTTCTTTTAGAGGACTTTGAATAATGCAGAGCAGCAGAGCAGTTCACAGGCAATGAAATCATTCGTCATTGACAGTGTCCTGCCTAAAAACATCTGTTTTTCCTCATTTGAAGTATCAGAAATGATGGCATGCAAAAATACTTTTTAAAATTCTTAATATTCAGTAAACACTGTTGTTGCAAAATTAAGGAAAAATAATAGTTATATGAATTGTGTGTACAATTTTCCTTGCTTTCCTCCTGTTAGTTAAATAGTATTTTCATTAAAATAGACATTATTTTCAATGGCAAATACATATGTAAAAGTCAAAGAATGTAGTGTAAGTCAATTTTAAGTGCTCCCAACTTTTTTTTTTTTTTAAGGACAGAGAAAGAATGAGTGCTCTAGGCATAAGAGTGGAGGCACATAATTATTTGAAATTAAATATAATTCATTCCTTGGGAATAGAGGCGCTGTTTCTTCTTAATTTTCAATAGAGCACTGAGCAGTTGGCCTTTATGCCCAAGGCATTTTATTTTAATGACTGGTGGTTTTATATTAACTATTTTAAAATACTTTCTGAGCAATTTATGGATAGATAAAATTTACAAAGAAGATAGAAAGTCAATGCACTATTTTAGAATTTTACTAGTGAACACTAAAAGTGAATACTTTTTTATTTCAGAACTTTCAGCCAACACAGCTGCCTTTGCTAAAAGTGCTGCCATGTTAGGGAACTCAGAGGACCATACTGCTTTATCTAGAGCTTTGTCTCAGCTTGCAGAGGTTGAGGAGAAGATAGACCAGTTACATCAAGAACAAGCTTTTGCTGACTTTTATATGTTTTCAGAACTGCTTAGTGACTACATTCGTCTTATTGCTGCAGTGAAAGTAAGCCTTATTTTGCAATCTTCCTTAAATTCTTCTTACTTCAGTGGTTTGCTTAAAAGAAGAATTTGATTTTCTATTAGGCATATGGTTAACTGTAAATTCCATACTATTCTAGCACATAAAAAATGTCTTCAAGATTCATAGTTTAATATTTTCTCCCCCTGTGGTACGGATAGTGTAATAGACAGAATTGATGCTTTTGAGGTTCTAAGGAACACCAAATAAGATAATACCAGAATATATTTACATATACTAAATATATTGACATATACAAGTTTACAGCTAACTGTTAGCACTTAGTTGCTCTTTTCAGCACAAACTGAAACTGCCCTCTGCACTATTGTTATTAGTACAGCCGTAACAAGTAGCAGGACAAAACCAGAACTGACTGTTGCATGAATATGTTTAATGGTGATTTTAGCATGAATTTGTACTTTAAACATTCTGTGAATATACTGGAATGTCTAGTCACCATGTGTTTATAGATGAGATGGGACAAATAATAAATATGTATTATGCAATAGTAATGTTCAAGGATGAACTGTCTTTAGTTGGGAATATAATCCATTTAACTAATGAAAATTAGTATTGTACAAATATGTCAGATATACAGACGGTTAATCTGAACTGAGCCTTAGCTTATCGCGCACTTCAGAAGCTACTTTAAGATCATACGATGTCTGTGAATTACTATTGTGGACATGAATTATGGATGGTGGGACTTGGGAATATATCTTTTACTTTGAATTCAGATAATTACAAAGTTAATGAGACCTTGTTCCTTGTTTTCTTTTGCAAAGATTTTTCAGCTGAAGTCAGTGATCCAATTAGTATTCATCTACAATCAGAACAGAAACAGTGCATATTTATTGATGTTCTCAAGCTAATAGTAACAATTAAGACAAGAGGATTCTTAGCACTTCAGAATGGCACTGTCTTAGGTTTCATAAAATGACCAGTATTTTTTGTATTACTTTCATATATTACTTTTTATACCACTGGTAATTAATACTCCTTTTTAGTTATTTAAAGATATTTATATAGGGCCTCCCCGGTGGCTCAGCAGTTGAGCGCTGCGCTGTGGAGCTGTCGGCAGCGGCCATGCGAGTTCGACACCCAGCCAGGGAGAACCCCACATGGTGCGGCAGACCTCTCCTGCCTCGCCTGCTGCTCCCCTCCGCACTGTATTTCTGATCTGCCTGTTCTGCTCCCCACTCTGTCTCTGGTGAACCCTCTCACCACCCCACACCTCTGGCCTGTACCCCAGCTTGTATGTATAAATAAATAAATGTTTAAAAAAATAAAGATATTTATATAGGTGGCAGTTGTCAGAATATACTTAGTTATATATAAGCAGCTTCTGATAGAGAGAAATCAGTTTACACATGGTGGTTCCTATTTCTCTCCCATTTATTTTTAAGCTACTCCAGAGCTCCCACTAGCATAAGGACTATTGTATAAAACATATTAACATGTCCAAAATAGCTGTGAGTTCAAAAAGCAGAGCTGAGCAATGTCTGTGCGAAAGGAGCCGTACTGAGAAGAACCAACCTAGGAGAAGACTCCCTGGCATGAGTGGCTTGACTGTGTAACGGATGCCAGTCCCTCAAAAACAGCTTTCCTCAGATGCCTAAATCTTTCTGCTGTGTTTTCACATTCTGTGATTCACAGTTATATCTGTGTTTCCCAGAATTTTTTCTACAGAACATTGGCATCAAAGGATATATTATAGCACAGTCAACTGAGTTTGGGAGATAATGTATACAGTATCCCTGCCTTATGGGCACAGATAGCATGTGAAAAACTCAGTACCATCGAGGAGAAAAAAATAAAATGAGGCATTTAACTGTTTTTCATCAGAGGCTTCCAAATTCATATGAACAGGAATCCTTTTCCACTTAATACCTTTTTACATGTATGGAACACATATTGGGAAGTACTGAATTAGTGATTTAATAGGAGAGAGTTATGGAGCTATGGTCAAGTTATACCTTGAATTAAATTAAGCTTGCCCAAGTAAGCTGCACAAAGGAACTGAGGAATTAAGAGCAGGTAACAGATAATTTTGTGGTCTTTATTTTTTGCTTGTTGATACTAAACCAGTTTCTTTATAGTTGAAAAATAGTATATGCACATAATTCTAAGAGCCCCCCAAATTTCATTTCTTTTCAACCTAAGACTTGTAGTCTGTCTTCTCTCAGTCAGATGTATTTGTTACGCATATATATGAAGCTGATTTTATTCCGGCACTGCCTCTCTTCCTTGATCTTTTCCTTCTTTCATAAATGAGCACACTTATGTGCACCATTCTTTGCCTACTCCTTTTCACCCACTCCATTTTAAAGTTGTCTCCATATCAGCACATGTAGATATGTTACATTCTTTTAAATGGTTTTATAGTATTCCGCCACATAGCATATTGGTATATTATACCTTGAATTATTTCATCAGTCTAATCTTAAATGTTAAATATTTTGATAATAACTCTTTGGACATGAAGTTCTTAGAAGTCGAGTTGTTTTCCCAAAGGATATATGAATTTTAAATTTCAATAAATGTTACCATATTACTGTTCAAAAGGGTTATCCTCTTTTTTCTTTTAAAGATTTATTTATGCATACAAGCTGGAGTACAGGCCAGAGACATGGGGTGGCGAGAGGGTTCACCAGAGACAGAGTGGGGAGCAGAACAGGCAGACTGACGGAAATACATGCTGAGGGGAGCAGCAGGCGAGGCAGGAGAGGTCTGCTGCGCCACGTTGGAATCTCCCCGGCTGGGCATCGAACTCGCGTTGCCGCTGCCAACAGCTCCACAGCACAGCGCTTAACTGCTGCGCCACCCGGGAGGCCCAGGTTATCTTTTATGCTCCCATCAACATGTATGTTCCTTCTCCCACCCAATGGTGAAGTCATTTTTTGTGTAAGTCTTCATTTCTTTAGTTAGTGTAAATTTAAGTATCTTCACAAATAAGTTGTTGCCATTGTTTTCTTCTATGAACCGTTGAAATCCTTAGCCCAGTTTTTTAACTCATTTGTTTCTAATGACTGTGTAACACTTATTAGCTCTTTGTTTCATACATATTGAGAGTACATTCCTGTTGATAATTTTGAAAGTAGGAGTACTTTGGGAATTATAGTGCCAATGGAGAACTAAGAACATCAGAAACTAAGAACATCTAAAGAAAGAGATAAATTTTGGGCCTCCCTGGTGGCGCAGTGGTTAGGCGCTGCACTGCGGAGCTGTCAGCAGCGTGATGTGAGTTCGACGCCTGGTCTGAGAGAATCCCACATGGCGTGGCAGACCTCTCCTGCCTCACCCGCTGTTTCCCTCAGCAGTGTATTTCCGTCGATCTGCCTGTTGTGCTCCCCACTCTGTCTCTGGTGAACCCTCTCGCTGCCCCACGCCTCTGGCCTGTACCCCAGCTTGTATGCATAAATAAATTTTTTAAAAAAAGATAAATTTTGCCCATTCAAAATATGACCTTGTATACACAAGAAGCTGGTTCTACTGTAGTGGATTAACATCTTCATATGGAAAGATGACAGTTACAGAAGAGTGATATTGTTCTGGTCTTCTTTTTTTCCATTCTTGTGGAATTGAAAACAAATATATTAATTCCTATAATAGAATTAAAATTAATTTTTTACTGGAAGAACCCAATTTCAGTAATTTTGTCTTTATCATACGTTTTATATAAGTACCACAGCAAACTCGTGGTTCTGGAATATTAGGACATGACAATAAACTGGCAGGAACCAAAGTCGTTTAGATTTAGTTTATGACTAAAAAAGCCAGCTAATATATATTAGGTAATGTATTAATATATATATTTTAAGTAATCTATTTGTTATTGACGGAGGAATTTGTAAATGAAGGACCGATATGGCCCTGTTCCCCTAAAGGAAGATAAGGCCTAACATTTTAGATTACTTTTTGGTATTGTACATATATATGTGTAGGGGGTGAGATACAGGAACTGTTTGCTTTAAATAATAATGACTTTTTCTCTACTTGTGTTAGATGTAATTTTAGTCAAAATTAATTTGAAGCAAAGTAATTCATAATAAGGAATGTTTTAAAGAAAATACATTCTACTTAAATCAGGAAAACAGATAAAGGGGATAGTAAGATTTACTTACTAATGTAATAAGAGATTATATGAGATGAAAAATTAAATCCAGTGAAGTAGACTTAAATACTGATAGATAGGATGCCTTGATTTACCAAGGATGTCTGTTATCCTGGTTAATTTAAAATATGTACAGTCTTTAAGAACTCTTTGGATAAAAAATACTTTGGTTTTTGGTTGATGGGGGTTTTTAATATTATTGCTCATATATTTGATATAAGCTTAATGATATATATACAGTCCAGTTATGATGAACTTTTTCATATTATGTTATTAGTACTTTTAATAGAAATCTAGAGTTAATCACTTACATCTGTGTATGATATTTAGAAGTAATTCATAAGCGTGCCTAACTATTAAGCATCTGCCATGTTTAGCCACTGTGCAACATACTTTTCATGTTATTTCCAATTCGCAATGCAAATCTCATTTCTCCCTCTTTTGTATTTGGGAGCGCTGTTGCTTATTCCAGTTAAATTCATCTAAGGTCATATAGTAACAAAGCAAATATTAGAACCAAAATTTGAGTTGTTTCAAAGCATACTGTTAAAAAACTATATTATTAGTAGGTCTCCATAAAAAACATGTATTTATTTACTGCTTTTTGATCCAGAAAGTTCTGTATTTGGGAGAAATTAAAATAACACCGTTTCCCATTTTCATCTTGTACGGGACAGTCTCCTTTTATCATTTTATTATACTTTAATTCTTTAATTGCTTTACCTTTTATTTGCTGCTACTGATCTCTTGAACCACGTTTTTACTTAACTTTACTTCCTATTTACTTTTTAGGGGTTGTTCCCATTTTCTCTTTTCAATTTCTGGTATATTTCCTAAACTTACATTTATTTTTGATATTATGTAGTAGAAAACATCAAATATAGATTTGACAGCAGTGTTTTCCTATTAAATATTTTTGTAATGTGTAAAAGTATGTTAGAAATCTTATTGTAAGCCACATTTAAAACCCTAATGAAATGGATATTGCATATAGTTTTTTCTTGATTTTGAGCACTTAGGTTTTATCTAGTCACAGAGGGGTTTTTTTGTTTGTTTTTAAGAAGTATGGAATTTGTTTTATATCAGGCATGTTAATGTTCATTATATTACATGACATATGAATACTTGGTTTTATTGCTTTCAGTATTACAGCACTTCTATATTAGGAAAGTATTTCAGTGTTAACTCTGACTTAATAGCATTATATCATTCACTTACAGGGTGTGTTTGACCATCGAATGAAGTGCTGGCAGAAATGGGAAGATGCTCAAATCACTTTGCTCAAAAAACGTGAAACTGAGGCAAAAATGATGGTTGCTAACAAACCAGATAAAATACAGCAAGCTAAAAATGAAATAAGAGAGGTGATTAATACAGAATACTTTATCTCTTTACTCAGATTTTGCATGAGTCATTCATATATGCATAATTTTTCATAAATTTTTTTCTGAATCATTCAGTACTTAGCTGTTTTTCCATAATTTTATGAACTGTTTAGAATTAACTTTTTGATCATCATTAAAATCTCCAGATCTCTTTCGTCTACATGATTATGGAATGGATAAAGAAGCATACAAGGAAAAGATTTTAAGTTGACCTTTAATAATTACACATTTCTTTTGAGATGTTTAATTTGATTTCAGATAACTTATTTTGTGTCTAAAAATAGTTTTAGAGATAGACTTGTCCCACATTTAGTTGCCCAGGTGACATTATCCCCCATATATACATATTATATATGGTATTTTAGTAAATTTGTATAAGTTTATTATAATTTATACACTTTTTTTGCCATGCTTCAATAAGGAAATTGAAGAGGTAGGACAACCTTTATATTACTAACAGTAAATGTACCTGCTCTTTGGAGAGTATGTACCAGTGTTTTGGTTACATAGTGGGAAAATACCATTTCATTGCTTAGGTCTTCATTTCTTTTATTTTAGCTATTCCATTGGTCCATCATCCTGTTGTGTTGTTTCTCTATTAAATTTGTTTATTGACAGGTCTTCAGCAGACCATAATCCCACATCTTTTTTTTTTTAATCTGGACATTTTACCATTCCAAAAATGTTTTTTAAATGTTCATCTTATAATTTTCCTACTTTAGAGTATTTCCATGGGCATACAAACTGTGATGTACATATATTATTGAAATTAGCTGAACACTTTTTAGCTGAATATCTTTGATTTTGAGATGATTGCTGATCTAAAAAAATGAGATTATAATCTTAACGTTGCTAAATTATTTGATAGGGAATTTTGTACGCAAAATATTTTTCTCTAACTTATATTTAATTAAGTTCTAGAGACACATTAAATACCAGAATATTATAATCTTGATTATATCTGACAAAGAAGTATTAATGAAAATTAAGTTAATAGGTATTTCTACAGTTAGAAAGTTCGAAGTTTGAATGATGATAAGTTAGACTTGTCCAATATGAGCTTTTTCAGGGTTTTCATGCATGTTAAATGAGTTGTCGTGATAGCTTGTACTATAATGTTTTCCAGGTGAAAGTAAAATCTTTTGCATTTTTGTTTGATTTTATTAGTGGGAGGCAAAAGTACAACAAGGAGAAAGAGATTTTGAACAGATCTCTAAAACAATTCGGAAAGAAGTGGGAAGATTTGAGGCAAGTATAGTTATTTTATACTTTCTTTAACTAACGTGGTCACATTTTGCTGTGACTTTGTGGTAAACTCAAATTTGGTTTTGTACTTTTTTTCTTTAACAGAAAGAACGAGTGAAAGATTTTAAAACTGTTATTATCAAGTACTTAGAGTCATTAGTACAAACACAACAACAGGTAAGGTGATTTTTTTATAATTTGCAAGCTTCTTTTAAAATCATTTTTTGTTACACTTTTTCACTTTAAAGATAATCGATGAAATTAGCTTTTTTAAACTTAATGAGGAATAAGAAACTTAATGAGAAAAACCAGTGACAGCAAAGGAAAAATATAGTTGAGTAAAACTAAGCACTTTTAAAAACTAAGCACTTTTCCCAGCTTTAGGCTATGAAAAACATATTGGACAGTATTTTCCTTTTGCTATCTTCTTAGTTTTGTTTCTCTATTGCTCAGACCTATGTATGAGTTCCTAACAGATAGAACTTAAAAAAACTAAGACCTTTTGTTAAAGTTGTTTTTGTAGTACTTGATTTTTGTTTTATTTTGTGTGGAGTTGGTGGTTATCATATACCACAGATGGCATTTGTTGCCTTAACTAGAGAAGACCATAGGTTTTCATGTTACATGAAATAAAAATCTCTAAGAAGGTGATAGTAGAATTCTTATATATTTTAATATAAGTTTGAGTCTTGAATAGAATTTATCCTTCTAGTTCTAAAATACGTGGTTCCAGAAACTTGGGACATAAGATTATATTTTGATTTATATTTAGCTTTTATTTAAAATGCTTACTTCATAAAGTCAAATTTTTGAAATGTGAAAATTAATAGGATATATAAATTTGCTTTCAAAGAAATTGTTTTGAATGTAACTGCTTTAGACTTCAAAACTTTTCTTTGGACTACCCAGGAGACACTGGCTGCTCATTCTTTCCAGTCTGTGTTTACCTTTCTTGTCCAGTACTTTCTCTTTTTTCTCCCTTAATCATTCTTTTCGACTAGTGTTAAGTAAAATGTGAATATCCTTTGAATTAGGAGAGTTAATCGCTTTATGTTGAAAAAATCCATTGTAGTTTATTTTGAGGTAATCTAATATTTGGTTCATATTAACAGTCTGTTTCTATGTGCAATTTTGCCTAAAATAATCTGTTTTTAGGTGTTTTCAAATTATAGTTTACATTAAAACTGAAATTAAATAGTAATTATTATTTTAAGTAATTTATACATTTAAATATATTAATAGATTTCAGTTAAGAGGGCTTTCTAGACGTCAGAAAATGTTAATTAGTATTAGCTGTTTGCATAGACTTTTATGCTATACAGGATACATGCATATAAAAATGACAAAAAGGTAGTAAGAATATCTTTTATTTTTATTATCCACAGCTAATAAAATACTGGGAGGCATTCTTACCTGAAGCCAAAGCCATTGCCTAGCAAGATTATTTGTGTTAAGAAGACCTTGAGCATTTGTTCCACTTATGCTGAATTCCACAGTGAAATCATTTAAAACCATCTAAATAAACCACTATATATTTTATGAATTACATGTGGCTTTTTATATATATATATATACACACACATATATATATATATACATACACACATACATACACACACACACACACACACACACACACACACACTCTGACATTTTATTACAAGCTGCATGTCCTGACCCTCTTTGAATTAAGTGGACTGTGGCATGACATTCTGCAATACTTTGCTGAATTGAACACTATTGTGTCTTAAATACTTGCACTAAAAAGTGCACTACTGCAAGACCAGAAAATTTTACAATATTTTTTTCTTTACAGTATGTTCTGTAGTGTGTTCACCCTCTTTATGAAGTGAATTATCAATGCATTGATTAATGTTCACTGATACATTCCTGTACAGAAATTATGATTTTGTGATTACAGTAATAAAATGATATTCCTTGTGAAGTTATTAGTAACAAATTATTTGGGTATGTAAATAGGAGGAATCTTTTAAAAGTATTTTTAATAAGAAGAAACTCTTCTAGATGTATATAGACAATGTTATGAGTCATTAATGTTTTTTAATTGACAGAAAAAACCTAACTATCATTAAATGACTAAATGAAACTTGTTTTCTTAATGAAATCATCATAAACCAAAGAATATTTATCTCTTGATTCAACTCTGAGTAATGCTCCTGTCTTGGGTAAAAGAAAGAATAATTGTCTTCGCTTATTTTTGTCCATCTTTATTATAAGTTCCCAATTTTAAGAATTAGGAAAAAATGTATTTATATGCTTCTGTTACAAGTCCCATGAATTTTGCTCTTCAGTTGTTATCTTCAAAATCCAAAACCTTGCGTATTTCAAATTTATTCCCTTTATTTTTTTCATTTCATCTTGAAGTGGGTTATGTATGGTCATAATTGGTAAAGAATGGTACCCTGCCAGAATACACCGTGTTTGGATGAATAAACAAAGAGAGATGGCACAAAGAACACTTAAAGTAAAATGAACTGTATCTTTTGGCAACCTTCTCACCTTTTCTGTATGTTCTCTAGGTGACTGTTATTCTAGATGAAAGTTTGAATTGTTATTGTCATCAGAGTTATTTTTGCTTCTTAAAAAAGTATTCTTAAAGACATCCCTCTTCCAAGGTTTAACAACCACATCTCCCTGACAGAGGAGTAAATTATGGTATGTATAATTGAGTGCTCTCCAGCAGTTACTGGAGCAATTAATATATCAGCATATTCCCAGGGTATGTTTGCTTCTGTATATTTTAATTTCAGACCTGTCATTGTATTCATATTTATTCTCTAAGAATCTAGAAAAGTAACTGACACATGAATGGTTAATAATAAAGACCTGCTGACTTGAATATGCAAAATAATGTTTGCTCTCCTAAGAAGGAACTGAAACAGAAGTAGTGTGGTCTGTCATTGTTTCTTCTATTGACTATAACTTAGATACTTATGAGAAATAAGTAATGTATAATAGCATATATCATATCTAGTCCAGTTAATATGGACAAAATATAGGCTTACCTGGAATGATTCCACTATAACAATGTTTGAGTACTATACTTGTCGTTACATTACTTCTAGAGGTATCATTTACATGTGGGATAATAACTTAGTTATCCAAACCAAAATCTTCCATTCTGCCCTGGTACATTCACTAGAACACTTAGTGCTTTCAAATAAAATTAATATTTTCAGTCTCAATCTCACTGAAGAAAGCAAAAATTCATTCCAGAGTTGATTTCCCTTAGAAACCTTTTTTAAAAGACAAAGGAATCGATTAATCATATGAACCTCTAGTAACACATTTTAATGGGATTTAAATATTCCAACAATCTGCCCTTCACCCATCTATCTTTATGTCTTCTGTTCACATCATCAAAATGCGTTCTTTACAAATAAGTAGAACCAAGAATATTAATAGTGCTGATGACATCTTTAATTACACAGGTCTGAATTTAAACATTTCTTTTTCCTTTTTGACCAGACAAAAGTTAAAGAAGGCAGCATGATACAGTGGGGCAGGCTGAACTTGAGATCAACATACATCTGTTCAGTTTTGGCTTCTCTTAGTAGCTGTGTGTCTTTGGGTATATCACCAAAATCACAAGGACATAAAACACTTTTTTTTTTTTAAACTCATTCTTAAAGTGCCTTTCTGCTTTAAAATATTTTGTTTCAAATTTCAATGTAAGTAATCTACTAGGAAGCCAAATTCTAATCAAAAACCACCTTCTATTGATAAAACAAGACGAGAGCAAACTGAATGTATGTAAAAATAAGATACTTAACACATAAAAGATTGTTTTCTTGACTGTATTTTATGCTCAACTATTTTAAACAATTCCATTTGTTTTATACATATATATATACTAGTCTCAAAATACCCTTGTTTCATTGTTGGTATTCTTTGGACTTCATTTCTACTAAAGTTTTACAGGTTCCTTGTATTTCATGAGCGGTTTTTTAAATATAAATTTCTTAACAAAATCAAATTTCTGTAAAGGAAGGAATCAGATGAATAGAGAAAGGAGATTGTATTTCTTAAAAAAATGCATCTTAATCTTGATGTCTATCTTAAAGCATGTGACTATAAAGCCCAAGATGTACTTCACTTTTCTTGTGGCTCCCTGCAGGAGCAGTCATGTGATTATCCAGAATCAGGGAGATAGCAGAAGTTCAAGAGCAGTAACTAGAGAGGCTGAGCAAAAGTCATTCTGTTTTAAAGGGATGAAGGTCCCCAGTTATGAGGCAGGAAGGTAACACCTTTGAGAAGGAAGTGCTGTCACTGACTTGGGAACTTTGGAGGCACTTCACCTATGGTTTCAGGTAATAATGACAGTGAATGACTGACCAGACAGACAGCAGGAAGACAGTTTTATAAGAGTATGTAAATAATTGCTGCTGATTCTACTGTTGTAATTAGGGCCATGGCGAAGTCATGGTGACCTTTGGATCAGGTGCTTCTTAGCATCTGGACCAGCAGAAACAGAGCATTGAGTCATGTATATAATTTTTAATTTCCTGTAGTCAAATTTTAAAAAGCAGAAGCAGATAAAATAATTTTAGTATTAACGCAGTAGCTCAAATATTTCAATATGTAATTCAGTATATTAAGTATTATTAAGATTTTTACATTCTGTTTTTCTTAAGTTGTTGAAATTCAGTATGGATTTTTTTACTTCTGTCACATCTCCATTCACACACATCTTGGGTGGCGGCTATATTGGACAGTGCAGGTATAAGACAGTGCCCATGTAAATGGAAATAGAGAGTAAGTACAACAGTTAGTTTGTTATTTATCCCAAATCAAGTGAAGAATTTGAAGCTAGATAAACGAGAGTAGTAGGTGTTGCTGTCAAGGGCAGTTAAACTTTGCTGCTGATCTTCGTGGCATAGTGCTTTGCCAGTAGTAGATTCACTATCTACTATGAATGAATTGTAGTGCTGCATTTCCAGTCTAATACAACTTCCTCATTTTACAGAAGCAGAGCCAAAGCTTAATTCTTGATTGAGCTGATTTTTTCCTCCAAAGTCTGTGTTAACTGCCTGTGAAAATTCTTTCATGATGATAAATGTACTTTTCAAAATTCTTCCCTAATTGTAAACACAAAATCCTAGGACATCCTTTGGGATACAGAGCATTTATTTCTTCAAACTTAATTCAGAAGTGGATAGAAATTTTTAGCAAACAGGAAAGTTATAACTGGCTGTCAATTTTTTTGATGCACATTAAGATATTTTAAATGCTCATCTCTTGTCATACTTTTTTCCCCTCAATTCTCTGCAGATTGAATAATTTCATTATTTTTCTTAACTAGTCAAATGGGAACTTTGTAATTAAAGCCAATCAAGGTGAAGCTATCCACTTGTTATTACAAAGAAAAATATATTTTTAAATTAAGGTCAGTTAATGGGATAAAACCCTTTAAGAGACTACTTTGAGGGGGAAAGTATCTATTTTATCTGTAACTGTATAATAAAAAATCAGACAAAATTTAACAAAACTATTTAAACAATAAATTGCTTTCTTACTGCTTCCATCATTAAGTCTTGAGTTATCTTGATTTCAGCCTATATTTTTTGGATCTTTATTTCAAGTGTTCTCATTACAGATATGTGTGTGTGTGTACAATGTGTGTGGATTTTTGTGTGCATGCATGCCAGAAAGCTTTTAAACCTAACTTAGTTTTTACATTTCTATTTAAAATATTTCTTAATCTCCTCTGAGACATAAAGCAAAATGCTTGTTTTCAGAGTCACATTATTTGGGTATTACTTTGCTATAGCCAGCTGGAATTGATTCTACTTATGAAATCTATTCCCTCCTCATTTTCACTGTTTCTCCCACAGGTTGAAGACCTTGTGACCATTTACTGGAATTAATCTTATGTCTCCTATGAAATACACATTTTGTCATTTTCCCTACCTGTTAGTCCTATAACCTGCTGTTAAACTGATCTAACTATGGAACTCTTCCCAGAGTACTATGTACAGAAATCTTAGACTCGCTGCAGATTAGAGATGAAGTCAAAATCTCCAGGATCTGGTCTCAAGCTATTTTTTCAGCTTTTATCCCTTACTGCCACCCACCTTTTGCTTTAGTCAAATGATGCCTTCCTTGCGAGCATGCTCTCTCCCCTCTTAGGCTAAATGCTATTGCTGATGCTACCTTTTCTGAGTTCCCTTTCTCCTATACCAGCAAATTACATCCTATCCATCCTTTAAAATCAAACTCAAAATCCACCTTTTCCATATACCCTTTTTAATCTAACTGGAACGAAGCAAAGCAGCTTTCTGGTCTTAGTAGGACTCTAGTAACAGTTGGCAAGTTTCAGATTGTGCTTATTGATGTCTGTCTTGCACTGTGTGGTCTTACTGCCTTCTATATTGTACTTCTTGAATGACTGTGCCCTTATTTCTTGTAGAACCTAGTGCGGTGTAGCCAATAAAGTGTAATGGATTGTTGGAGAACACAGTTATCCAGCTAGCCCACCCATCTGAACTGTGGCTCAAGAATCTACATCAGTGACTGAACAAGTTATTTTTTGTTAACACTTAAGTTTCTTTATCTGTAAAATGAACTGTGACGGTACCTGTTCAAGTGCTCCTTATGGGGGATTTGTTCTTAGATCTCTGGAATTGAGGCCTAGAGATGGAGGGGAAGAAGGCAGACAAATCTGTTTGTATTCTGCCAAGAAAAATTTAGAATTACACCACCCACTGCAAAGATACTCCATTGTGGTTAAATGAGCGTTGTCAGGAGATGAATTAGAGGCCTTTAAAGAAGCTGGGAGACTGAAGGAAGTAAAGAAGGATGAGATACAAATGTGATTGCTTAGGATAAGGCATGTTTATTTCCACACAAACAGTATAGTCTTTGTGTCATGCACTGAAGCCATGGAATGGGTATCAAGGAAGGACAAGAAAATTGGCTACAGTGGTGGCCAGATTTCTGGCTTTGATGAGAAAGGATATTGCTGCTATGATTAACTTAGTTACTCTGGGAGGTATAGTTTGAGGGAAAGAGCTTACTTTGCCTATGTAAATTGTTTCCTTTTAGCAGATACTGTTTGATTTCATATATGCATTTTCCATGTATTTTTATTAGTATCCTGAAGAAAAGATATTTAGGGTCCTATCACAGATTGTAGAGTCAGATTAAAAAGATGCAGGAACAATATAAAATATTTGCCACATTCTCTTCTCTTAGTGCTGTGCTTCTCTCCCCTTTATGGTTAGAGGAGTCATAGAGAGCTTGGGTAGAAACTCAACACTTCTAATTACCAGGTAAGAATTTCATAGTTCTTTATCCTCTGTGAGCCTCAAATATGTCATCTGTAATAACTTCAATTATAACACCATATAGGGGCTGGGTTGACTGTCCCTCAAGAACACACCCATGTATTGATAGCTTGTATGTATTTTCAGCAAGGCAAATTGAAATTAACCACAGCTAGTGGAATACAGCAAAGTTGTTTCCCTTGGACCATGGGTAAGATCTTCAAGGACCCATTCATTTCTGCCTCTAAAGTCCAGTGGGCAAATAGGTAAGCCTGTGCCATACAGGCTGCTGTTGCAGAGTGGTATGGATGGCATATTAAAAGACTTTGAACAGCAGTTGGTATTTCAAGGATTTTGATAACAGACTCCTGCGTTACATTACCCACTGAGACTTGCAATATTTTTGGTGGTCTTCTGTCATCATCAGCTATTACTTTAAAAATAAAGAAAACTGCTAAATCCTTGAAAGTTCTATCATACAAAATACTCTATCATGAGGTTATTTTGATGCTTAAATGGGACGTGTATAAGAGCATCTGGCGTAGGACCTGTTGCATGCCATTGGCTTTCTAAAGATGAGTACGTAAATGTTTATATAAAGCTTTCAAGGACAATGTGCCAGGCACTATGCCAAACACGGGATAACGATATATTTTTAAGGCACTGCCCCTAAAACCTAGAGGGCAGGGCAGATGAAAAAAATTCACACAGTATGGTGTGATGGTCATGAAAACCTCATCAAAGGTGGGCTCTGAACTGGAGTTTATAGCATAGCGCTCACTCTGGTTCCATCAGGAGGTGCTGGCCAGTAGGAAAGAGGAAGGGCGGTCTGGTCACAGCGCACAGCTAATGCTAGGTGAGGCTGGGCCTTTAGATGAAGCTGACATCAAAGGCTTCGCGGGGTGCACATCAGGAAAGTTTTAATAGCAAAGACCTGATTATTCCTCTTATCCCACGTGGTCTCCTAAACTAAACAATCTGGCCTCAAGGGCAAACTAATGGGCAGATTGCAGCACAAGCAGCTCAGACTGAGGTCACTTCTCAGTGACCCACAACTCACCTCCAGGTTTCTCTTCTGCTCTGCGCTCTAACCTAAAACACAATGTTTAAGGTCGCCAGATAGTAGGTCTCCTAGACTGAGATACTTATTTTAAGGTATTAGGTACTTTTTGGTTATTAGGTTCCGGCCCACAGGTTAGGTTCCGAGGCAGACTTCAGACCTGGAGCCGGAGCGAGTATCTCAGTGACCAGCCGACTCGAAATCTAACTCACAATGAGACGCAGACCCTGAAATCTAAGGGCGGCAAGAAAGTCTTGGTAAAAGTTGGTGGGGAGAAAGGGGGTCCACTGCTGTTAATGCCAAGAGTTAAAAGGGAAATGCAACCAAAACAAATCAAAGTAGCCCCATGCTTTTCTATTCTTGGCTCTCCAGTAATATGTTAAGTGGGGGTGGGGGGTGTCTTGCAAACCCAGCGCCCGCCGCAACCTAGCTAGGAGCAGAGCGCGCCGGCTGGGCCCTGGCCCCGGCGCCTGGCGCGGTGGCGCGCACACCCCTTTTCTGCAGACTCACAGGTTTTCAGGCCCCGCCTCCTCCGGGCCCAGCTGGTCTCCGCCTCCCTTTAGGCCCGGAACCCGGGCGCCCAGACCCCGCGCCTCACTCCGGGCCCCCGACTCCCAGCCCGGCTCCACCAGAGCGCGGCGGGCTCCCGGCTGCGCGGCGGACCCGGGTCCGGGCGGCACCGCCCCGACGTCCCGCCGGCGGGCGAGGGGGCGGGGCGGGGCGGGGGCGGAGCGGCGGCCCCGGCTGTGAGCCCGCCCCCCGCTCGTCCCCCGCCGGCCGGCTGGCGCGGCCATGGAGGTGTACATCCCGTCCTTTCGCTACGAGGAGAGTGACCTGGAGCGGGGATACACGGTAGGCGCGGGCCGCGGCTGCGCAGGGCCCCGCGAGCCAGACCCGCCTTCCGAGCCCCGGAGGCGCCCCCCGGCCGTCGCCTGCCCTGCGCAGGGGTCCCTCCGCTCTCCTCCCCTCCCCCTCTGCAGAGGAAGGGCTGCGCCCCGCGCCGTTGTCAAGGAAACGGGCGACCCCTTTCACCCCCGCCCGGCGCCTGCTGGCGCCCGGGGTCCCCGGGCTCGGTCGGTCTCCCCTCGCCGTCCCGCTCCCGGCCTCTGGGCCGGGGCGCCTGGAGCCGCGTCCTCCCTCGGACGCGGGGCTCGCCCTGCTCCCGTGGCCGTCCTCGGAGCCCCAATGGACTCCCTGGGTTTCCAGCACAGATGTCCTCCCTGCCCTGACAGAAGTGCTTTCGCGGCGGCTCGATGTTGGCTTCCAAGTTCTGTGGGATTCGCTCAGCTGGAGGATAAGCTCAGCTTTAAAAACCATCGTTCCCCGAAGCGAACACCTGTGTTGCTTTTAGATGGTTTCCAAAGTTTCCCCCTCCCCTGCTTCTGCAGTGCCAGGAAATGGCACAATCGGGTGCTCAGTGAGCACGAGTCTCCACCTGGAACTGGGATGCGAGAAATGAGTACCCGGCCTCAGCTCTCAAGTGGAGGTGTGCTGGGGTGCTGGGGTGGGTGCAGACGCCGGGACCAGGGCCTGGGACCTCTCACTAACAAGTTTAGGGAATAGAACCGTGTAGGGGCTTGATTGCCGAAAGAATTTGGACATCTTTATCTAGACTATCTTTGCTAGAGGGGGAAATGCCTGTTAAATGCCTCAGTTAAAGGAGAGTTAGGTTTCGGGGAGATTGCAGAGGGCAGTCTGAAAGAATTGTTATTTTATGCACTAATCCACTCCCTTGCTGACCTCCTCTTACTTTGGTTTGGCAGATTATTTTAACCGCTGTGGTGACAGTCACTTTGGAGCCTTGTGTTTTCCTAGTGAATACTAGATCATCTCTCAAAGGAAGATTTAGAAATCAGATTAGTAATTGAAAAAAATCCAGACTGTGTGGGTTGTTAGGAATAAGTAGACTGCTGGGTTCATGTGTCCCAAAATAAGTACTTAGGGTGTCTTCCATGGGGAGGAAATAGTGCCTCTTGCACTGAGCCTACTGAGTTCAGTGGCCAATTATGTAAGTAATCCTTTCCACTGAACTAACATTTGGTCAAATACTCTATCTTCCTTCAAAACAAACAAACAAAATAAAAACCTTTGAATATGAACCTATTCAAGGCATTTTCCTTCCTCTTAAAACCCACCTTTTCTCCCATTTCTCCAGGGTCTCACCTTTCTGGCAGGCCCACCATCTTGGGTACATTCTTTTAGGATCGGAGGTTAAAAGCTGCTAGGTAGGAGGCTTGGTCTTTAAAACAAAGAGGAATGTTGTCTCATTTAGTCCAAGGTAAAAGTAATTGTATCCCCAGTAAGCACCTGTAGGTACATCAACATTAAGGCTCATTGGCCATTATTAATTTTCTCCCACTAGAAGATTTGTTTTACCCCTGCCCATCCCCCAAGTTATGATATCCGTTTTTATTACTTGTGTTAGAACCAGCCTCCTGGTTGTGAATAAAAATGATTTGGAGAAGTCCTTTTACTGGTAATCTTGGTAGTTTGAAGTTTGCTTGAGTGATGAGACTGCTTTTTTGTAAGTTTTTTTTTTTTAAATATTGTAAGTCAATTTGATGACTAACTATATTGTTAAGACACCTGCATTTTTTGTGTGTGAATTAGTGAAGCATCTATTTCTTTGTTCACACTGAGCAAATCTTTTTTAATGACAAAGCAGTTTATTTGCTCAGCAAATATTAAGTTCCTCTGTGGTGCTGGGAGCATAGTAGTGAATAATATTTCATCTTTTTAAAAAACCCAGAATAAAAAAATAAAATCTCAGTTTCCTAAACAAGAAACTTATAAAATAATATACACTTGACTCTAAAAAGTACCACGTTGCCTAGTGATTGTTTCAAATTAAAAACTATTCCACATTCTAACCAATTCAGGCATGGGGCGTTTGAAGTAGAAAGGGGCGTTTCTCTCTCCTGGCTTGTACACATGTCCTCAGAGACCAAACACAGGGGAGCCCTCTTAGACACTTTTACCTTAGGCTGTGAAAATACAGATTTTCTTTTTAAGAAAAATCACGAGAATTTACTTCAGCAGTCATCCTTCAACTTCTGGATATTTTTCTGTCAGTGTGTATAGTTCTGAGCCCTAACTACTCACAAAGGGACCTTCCACAGTACGAAGGACTGTGATTTGAGTGCCGGGATCTCACTGATGTCCAAGACATTTGCTTCTGATGTTAGCAGCTGTATCAAATACACTACCCGTGCTTGCTTGTTTGTGCCCACTGCTAGGATTTCTGTAGGGCATGAACAAAAAATAGTACTTCTCAGTCTTCTAAGGTTTATAGATATTTCTCAGTTCTTCAAAGGGTTTATACAAAGTTATATTCGAGGTACAAAATAATTACCCTTTTAAGGAGTAGTGACTCTTTGTCCTTTGAACATGTCAGCATTAGGTGTGGGCCAGCTCAGTGTGGGGGAGGGACTGAAATATGGAAGGAGGCTGTTCCTGTCCTTCCAATCCCAGCCCATCCTGGAGGAACAAGATAAGGAAGGGTCAAGTCAGCCCCTAGGCCTGAGGGAAGCAGCAGCTGTTCTTCACTGCCTTAGGGTGCTGTTCTAGGGGTGAGGATGGGGTGCTTAGGCAAGCTGATTGTTAAATCTGACTATTTTTTGCTGGACTTGTGAATTCTAGAAAGAGGAAGTACAGGGGAAAAAATCATGTTGTGGGAAAGGCATTTTAAACTTCCAGATTCACCGAAAACAGAAATGTGGGAAGGGGTGGAATTTAAATCATTTTAGTTTACGAAGAAGCAGGAGAGACCACTGTAACAAAATGCAGGTGAATTCTGATATCACTTCATGGAAGTTTATTCTCTACTGCTTCCCACCCACCCCATGGCTTATTTAATAGGTATCTCCCACTAAGCTGGCAGCTCCTTGGACAGTGCCCCCTCCACCGCTGTCCCACGTGTAGAGCCCCTCACATAGTACGAGTTCACCCCATGTGTGCTGAATAAATAATGACTGTTGAGTCTTCTCACTGGGGAAGAAAATCTGACGAGTAGAGCTCGTGAGCATGAAGTGCTCGTGGGTGGGTGGGGGTCCTGGTGCAGGCTGGTGTTGAGAATACCAGGGGTTATAGCTCCAGATCTGGGGACACCAGCTCCCTAGCCTGGGAGCCTTCAGGAGCATGGACTTTCACTTCAGACTGTGGGAGTCGCTGGAGAGATTTTAAGGAAGGAAATAACGTGGTTCGTTTTGTGTTTAGAAAGCTTATTCTTGGAGCGTGGTTGTGTCAGAGACACTTGCTCAAGAACCAGAAGGGTAAGAAGGAGGGAAGGAGGGAAGCAGGGCCTGGACGAAGGCGACTTGGAAGGAAAGAAGATGGTGACAAGAATCTCTGTGGCGTGGTTAGCAGATGTGTGGCCAGGGAGACTCGCGTGCGTGGTCTGCCAGGGACCTAGTGATAACTGGTTACTGGAGGGGGGTTCATTTGGGGCCAGTAGCTTTGGTGATGGGTGAGGTCTTTCATTTTGGAGTTAAGAATATACGTAGGTTTGAGCTAAAAATACGGCTTGCAGGGAGTCATTCAGTGTAACATGGAAAGCATATAAGCCGGTGGTGTCGCTCACAAAGAGCTTGCAGAGTAGGGAGAGCTGAGGATAGAATTCTAGAACTTGAGGCCCTCCCTGGTGGCGCAGCGGTTGAGCGCTGATGCGAGTTCGATGCCGGGCCGAGGAGAATCCCACATGGTGACACAGACCTCTCCTGCCTCGCCCGCTGCTCCCCTCAGCAGTGTATTTCTGATCTGCCTGTTCTGCTCCCCACTCTGTCTCTGGTGAACCCTCTCGCCGCCCCACGCCTCTGGTCTGTACCCCAGCTTGTATGTATAAATAAATAAATCTTTAAAAAAAAAATTCTAGAACTTGAGTGAGCAAAGAAGTCTCTGCACAGCATCCAAAGGGAAAGGAAACCCGGGGACATGAGGCAACAAAAGAGACAGTAAGCGCTTTACAAGAAGGAAAGTTCTAGATGCCTCTGACTGCTTCTGAGGGGAGGATGGAGAACAGCCCATTGGATACAGGGAATTGGTTCCTGAGTGCCAGTAAAGGCTAGTCGTGTCAATTTTAAGATATGTTGTCGGTAAAAACAACAAAACTGGAATTACAACTTAGGGCACAACAGAAAAATTTGAATGTATTAGATTTCACTTTCCTTCACTGTAAAAATGAAGGCATTGAATGAGTTTTTCAAGTGTGTTTTCACTCTTTGTGACTGACAATGTTTGCTTATACAATTTCTTTTATTTGGAATCCATCATGGTTGTACTTGACGTCTGAGGCTTTTCAAAACATAAGTTGGCTTCATAGATACATGATTGTAGTGTAAGATATGCAGGAATCCTTATTGGTTGTAGATTAAAATACAAAGACGAAACACTCTAACAAACCATCCCTTTACTCCTTGTTCACCTGCTGCTATTTCCTAATTCTTACTTCATTCACTGTCCCTTGCTCCCCCATCTTTAAAAAAAATCCCTTAATTTTTTTTTTTATTTTAAAGATTTATTCATTTATGCATACAAGCTGGGGTACAGGCCAGAGGTGTGGGGCGGCGAGAGGGCCCACCAGAGACAGAGCGGGGAGCAGAACAGGCAGATCAGAAATACACTGCTGAGGGGAGCAGCGGGCGAGGCAGGAGAGGTCTGCCACGCCATGTGGGAATCTCCCTGACCAGGCATCGAACTCGTGCTGCAGTGGCTCTGGATAGCTTCATAGTGCTGTGCTTAACCCATTGGGCCACCAGGGAGGCCCCAAAAAATTCCTTAATATTTTTAAGCAAAAATGAATTTGCTCACCTGTAAATATTTCACTGTGAATGTCTGATGAAGACTTTTTATAAAAACAAAATCAGAATGTAAATATTACCAGAAAATGAGTAATACCTTAATATTACACTTATTTTTAACATGTCCTTGTGTAAATATTGCCTTGGCATTTTCAGTGATGTGCAGCAAGAATTGTTGCCCTTTTATTTGTTAGAATGAGACTGAAAGGCCAAGGCAGGGGACGCAGTCACCCGAGAATGACCCACCTCTCTGCTTTCATCAGTCTTCAGAGTAGCTCTCACCTGGCGACAAATTGCAGAGTGTTTGTGTGTGTGTGTGTGTGTGTGTGTGTTGTTTGTTTTTGTTTCTTGGTAAACTGTGACATCTGGAAGAAAAGAAGGTGTTTTTTGAGAGCAAGAACAACTTTCCCCCTAAGAGTACTGAACAAATACTTATCCTCTTCTTATCCCCAGCTGGCTTCTCCAGTCCTGCTACAGGTGGATTTCTGGGTGCTGATGGGCTGGGATCAGGGTTATCTGGACCCAGGGTTACCTGAAACCACATCAAGGATCCCTGAACCAGATGTTGTTAGAATCAGGGGCATCTCTAGAGCTGGCAGTGAGGCCAGTCTGTTCCTAACTCTGTAGACAGGACAGTGAGAGGCGGCAGAAGGGCGGCGAAACCATTGTGTGCTCCTTGTCTCTCAGCCACCCGCTGTGGCATCTGTGATGGAACACTGTGTGCCCAGGACAAGGCTGGCGAGGTGCCTCACTCAGGGTGAGCCCACAGTGCCGCCAGTCAAATGTGTCGAGTGATTAAATCAAGCATGTCTGAGATGTTCCTTACCCTTAAGGGCAGGAAATGCAATTTGAAAATATGCTGGGACATTCACTGACACTCACTTACAAATCAAAATATGTTCAGGAGGATTGAATTCTGCAAAGATTCTGCTTAGAAATGTGGGAACAGAAGTAAGTTTGATTTCATTGACCTAAAAATACACTTTAATATTTTTAAAAAGATTTATTTGTGCATACGAGCTGGCGTACAGGCCAGAGGCATGGGGCGGCGAGAGGGTTCACCAGAGACAGAGTGGGGAGCAGAACAGGCAGATCGATGGAAATACACTGCTGAGGGGAGCAGCGGGTGAGGCAGGAGAGGTCTGCTGCGCCACGTGGGAATCTCCCCAGCTGGGCGTTGAACTCAGGTAGCCGCTGCCAACAGCTCCACAGCGCAGCGCTCAACCGCTGCGCCACAAGGGAGGCCCCACTTTAATATTTTTAAAGACGTTTTTATTTTATAAATCTTTCAGTTTTGAAATAATTTGAGATTTGCAGAAGCCTTGCAGAGTCAGAACTGAGAGTTCCTGTACACACCTCACCCAGCTCCCTGCACTGTCAGTGTTTTACTTTGGCATGACAATGGCGACACCAGGAACCAAGCACTGGTGCATTCAGATTAGCTAACTTCCAGATTCTGTTTGGATTTCACCAGTTTTTCCACTGATGTCCTTTTTCTGTTCCAGGATCCAATCCAGGATACCATATTGCATTTAGTTGTGTCTGCTTTGATGTGATACTCAGTAGTCCAAATGCAAGCACTCTGTGTCTCAGAAAGGAGGGAAGTGTGTTACTGGAAATGAACCTGCATTGATCAAATTTTGGTTACTTCAGATGCTTCCTGGCTACTTTTTACCTTTTGGCTAAAACCCATTTATAATATTTTATAAGCTTGTGACAGAAACTGATACAGCCTAACAGTAAGAGTCACAGGCTATGGACTCGGGCTGTCAGCCTGCAAGTCTGGCTTCAAGTATTTAGCACACAGTCTGAATTTGGACAAGCTACAGCACGTCCCCCTTATTCTTGGGGAATACCTACCAAGACCCCCCAGTGTATGCCTGCAACCATAGGTAATACTGAAACCTGCATACGTTGATTTTTTCGTAAACATGCATGTGTTTAATAAAGTTTAATTTATAAATTAGACATTGTAAGAGACCAGCAATAGTAGCTATTAATAGAACAGAACAATGATAACTATTTGCTGTAGAAAAGTTAATGAATTTGGTCTCTCTGTCAATTCATTTGTGTAATATTTTTGGACCATAATTGGTCATAGGTAACTGAAACCACGGAAAGTCAAACCATGGATAAGGGGATTGCGGTACATCATCTCCTTATTTCTAGGCAGCACTAGTACCTACTTTATGACTTGGTTTAAGGATTAAATGAGATAATCCTTGCAAAGTGCAAGGAATGTTGTTTCTACCTATACTTGTGATACATTCTTATTTCCAATGGCGAGTGCCTTGAAGTTTACTCTTTTTTAAAAGTTCTTCGGTATAAATTTATCATGCAAGCAAAAACCCAGGAGAAACAGGTAATGGAAGATGAGCTCGTGCAAATATCTGGATGCAGCTCCAAAGCAGCAGTTCATAAAACCAACTGGTATTCCTATTACACCTCTCTAACTATGTGTTCAAGTTTACTTTACTACTCTTACTTACTCCATGTGTTTAGTATTTTTCAAGATCGTAAAGGTCAGTAAATCTAAATGATTAGGACATAGCAGGGAGGTCAGAGAGTCCATACGTTCTGCCTCCCTGCCCCCCTCCCCACCCCAAACCCTACTCTCTCCAGTCACAGGTGCCATCACACTCAGGCTTTCTACTCCTCTGCTGGGGTTCCAGCATTTTAGTGGAATTTAAAATTTTAGATTTTTTATCAGAATTTCCTGTTATTTATTGATAGTGTTGTATATGTCTTTGTTGTGTTATGTTCCTATTGTTGCCTTGCTTCCCCTCCTTTTAAAAGTAACTGATAATTTTGGAAAATGTCAGCATATGTGTTAGCAGAGAGGGTAGTGACCCCTTACTCAACTTTACCAGTGATAAATTCACGGCAATTTCCTTTCTTGTTCTGTTCACCATTCCTTGCCTACCCTCCTCCATTTTGTCTTGAGGTCAATCTCTGACCTATTTGTAATTATTTTCAGTGTCTAAAAAAACCAAAATTCCTTCATTAAAAAATAATCACAATATTATTATACTCAATTTAAAATGAGCACTAATTCATCAGTGTCATAGTCGCTAATCCAGTTTTACATCTTCTTAATTTCCCAGTGTATGTTTGTCATCTTTTTTTAATGCACTTTGTTGGAATGGAGGTTGAAACTAGGTCCATATATGATTGCTTACTCTCTGCAGTCTTTTTTAATCTACAGGGTTTTTTCTCACCTCTTTGATTTTTTAGTTTGTACACTTATTTTGTTGTATAAGCTGTGACATTTGTCCTGTAGAGTTTCTCTTACTGGATTTTCCTGTTCCATCCTGGTGTTTTTTATTATTATTATTATTATTATTATTATTATTATTATTATTATTATTATTATTATTATTATTATTTTCTTACAGCATTGTTCATTTTGATACAACATTTGACTTCTCCCCTCAGGTGTAATCCCCATAAATTTCCCATCACCAACTCACCTGTGAACCCTCACCACAGTCCCTTGTGCTCTTTCCTACCCTGTTTTGCCCCCTCTCCCTCCCCTTCCCCTGCTGTTTATCTCACATCTATAATTTGCCTGTTAGTTTTGTATTTTTTTTTCCTCTCTGACCCTTTGTTCACTTTCTCTATATTCTTCCTATAAGTGTAACCATCCAATATTTTTCTTTTTCCTTCTGACTTATTTGAGTATAATCCCTCCCAGCTCCATCTATGTTGCTGTAAATGGCATGAGTTTATCTTTTTGATTACTGAGTAGTAGTGTGTGTGTGTGTGTGTGTGTGTGTGTGTGTGTATGTGTACCACATCTTTTTGATCCAGTCATCTGTTTTGGGGCATCTAGGTTGTTTGCATATCTTAGCTATTGTAAATAGTGCTGCAATAAACATAGGAGTGCAGGTTTCCTTTTGATTTAATGTTTTTGTGTCCTTTAGGTAGATTCCTAGCAATGGAATTGCTGGGTCATATTGGTAGCTGCATTTTTAGTAATTTGAGGGCCTTCCACACAACTTTCCATAGTGATTGAAGCAGCTTACTTTCCCACATCTTGGTGTCATTATTAACACATTCTTTGTTCCTTACACTGTAAGAAGGTTGAGACTTGGCCACTTTCAGATTTGGCTGGTGATACCCACAGACATTGAGAGATATTGCCTACATCTGTTCACTCATGATGGTTACTAAGTAGTGATCCTCTCGTGTTACCAGTTTCTCTGCATTTGTTGGCTTGAATACATGTGTAAGGAGAAACTTGGCCTTGTAAACTAGTGAGTTACTCTGACATATATAGGAAAGGCAGGATAAATGCTTCATTCTTTCTTTTATTGTATATTTTCCAAAACAATGAGTTTGTTGCCTCCAATGATCACAAATTAAAGGTGCTCACAGAAACTTGCTTTTATAAAATTACTGTCATTTTAGACATGTGCTTATTAGCATATGTGTTGTAGTTCAGTCTGTTGCATTTATCATTGTTCTATGCTTTTGGTCCCATCTTCAGCCACAATTAAATTTTATCTTTTCAATTCGGAAACTGTGTGCTCGCTACAAACTACTCATAACTTCCTTGCTTCCAGTATGACAAGATATTCCGATGCATCTTTTTCCTTTCCTGCCCCACAGGTGAAATTAGCCACTTCTCTAAAGATCCTTCGGTGCAGTTAGAGAGATATTTAGGGATTGTGATCTGGGTACATGGCGTGCCCATCAACACTGGTTTGTGCCAGTTTCTAGATTTTTTCAGTTATCAAAGCTGGGATTTTTTTTAAAGACCAAAACCTTGGTGAATTTGGAAAAACAGAATTTTTTTCTTGGGTCTTTCTGTTTTCAATTGTGTCTTTCTTCCCACGTTGAAAAGCTCAGTCTTTTAGGTGCTGAGACTAGTCGAATATCACATTGTTAATTTACTATCTGACATTAAATGCTTCAGTGTCTTCACTATACTACCTGTCCTACCATCAACAACATGATTGCTGAATACAGATTAAAATGTTTTTAACAAGTTCTTTTATATCTAGCCCAGGAGGGATATATAAGTCTAATCACTGTGTTTTGCAGATCACTGGATTGATTCTTCTCTGCTTAACTACCCAGTCTTGTGTATGAAGGATTACTAGGGGGTTTTAATTTTATATTATTACCTTCAGGGTTTTTTTTAAGATTTATTTATTTATGCATCCAAGATCTGAGGTGTAGGCCAGAGGTGTAGAGCGTGAGAGGATTCACTAGAGACAGAGTGGGGAGCAGAACAGGAGGATCTACTGAAATGCACTGCTGAGGGGAGCAGTGGGCACGACAGGAGAGGTCTGCTGTGCCATGTGGGTCAGCTCTCTGGCTGGGGATCAAACTGATGCTTCAGTGACTGCCCATAGCTTCATAGTGCTGAGATTTAACCCCTTGCGCCACCAGGGAGGCCCTGCCTTCAGGTATTTTTTAAAATCAGTTTTGCTTTATACTTATGTAATGTATATACTGCATCAGGGGTATCTATGGAAATCAAGTCCTGTTTATGTTCTTTCCAATCTGTTTCCTCCTTCTCCCACTTACGACCATTTTAAAAAAGGCATGGATTTATACCTCCACTTACAAAAATATATTAACAAATGTTCCCACTCCTTTTCTCAGGTGAAATAGTAGAATATTAAAACCTGCTTGCTTCCTCTTAACTCAACAGTCTGTCCCGGAGAGACTGCCCAGGTGTGTGCCCGTGAGGAGACTGTTTCTGTAGCGCTCTGCTCCCACTTCACTGGCTGCCTTCCATAGTCTTGAGCTTCCTTTCATTGTTTTTGTCAGTGTATCTTTGGAATGGGTTTCTAGCAGTGGGTTACTGGATCCAGACGTAAATGCTCACTTAATTTTGCCAGGTGTGGTCAAATCCCCTTGCCCAGGGAGGTGCCCTTTTCTGTCCCTTTAGCACCTCAGGAGAGGGCGTCATGTGCGCACAGGCTGGCCTCGGGGCTTTCCCTCGGGCTTTTGGTGTTTGCCAGTCTGATAGGCGAGCAGGGTTGTTGCAGTGTGGATCCCGTGTGGTTTGCTGGTTCAGTGCTAGTGGTTAGCTTGGGCACTTTAAAAGTACTAGTGTTCCTTCTAGTTGTTTTTTCTTTTTGTGAAGGGGGTTGGTGGGTATTTGTTTTTTTTTTAATTTTTTTTTTTAATTTTTTTTTAAAGATTTATTTATTTATGCATACAAGCTGGGGTACAGGCCAGAGGTGTGGGGCGGCGAGAGGATTCACCAGAGACAGAGTGGGGAGCAGAACAGGCAGATCAGAAATACACTGCTGAGGGGAGCAGCGGGCAAGGCAGGAGAGGTCTGCCGAGCCATGTGGGATTCTCCCCGGCCAGGCGTCAAACTCGCGTCGCCGCTGCCGACAGCTCCACAGCGCAGCGCTTAACCGCTGCGCCACCAGGGAGGCCTGGGTTGGTGGGTATTTGACCCTGTGCCAGATAGAATGGCCTAGTTTCCAGGTAGAATGGCCTCCAGAGGGAACTCTTGCCATCCCTACAGTGCAGGCAGTGTGGGAGGCTGTGACAGTCTCCCCAGGGCACCCGATCAGTTCCCTTATGTTGACTCATGGTTGACGATAGCTCAGACCCGACCTACTTGGGTCCGTACGTGTAGCTTAGGACAGGGAGAGAGTCAGGTTGTTGTACGTGGCCACCACAACGCTCAGCCTCCACCACCTCTGAAAGACTCAGTTAACTTGGACTAGGCTGCCTCAGGGGTTTAAAAACTCTCCAACTTTATTCGGGGAAGCTCTTGCTGCAGACCTTGCTGCTTTCCCTGGTGAGGAGCTCCAGTGCACGCTCCTCCAGTATGCTGATGACCTCCTCCTAGCTAGTGAGACTCAAGTGGCCTGCTGGACTGGTACCCTCAAGCTCCTCCAACTCTTAGAAACATCAGGCTGTAAGGGATCCTGGAAAAAGGCACAGATATGCAAGGAACAAGTCACGTACTTGGGTTTCCACATTTCCAAAGGCCTCCGAGCACTGGGGCCAGAGAGAAAACAGACCATTTGTTCAATCCCCAGGCCCGACACAAAGCGTAAGGTGCGGGAGTTCCTTGGGGCAGCAGGTCCCAGGTTTTTCAGAAATTGCCCGGCCACTCTATGAAGTCTTAACTGGACCTGAAAATCAGCCCCTGGTCTGGGAAGAGTTCCAAGACCACTCCCTGGCTGCCTCCAGAAGACACTCATATCAGCCCCAGCACTTGGGCTGCCAGATGTTACTAGAGACTTTAACCTGTTTGTGTGTGAGAAACACTGATTGGCCCTGGGAGTTCTGGCCCAAACTGTGGGCCCGTGGCAGAGGCCTATCGCAAACCTCTCCAAACAACTAGACCCTGTGTCTGCCGGACGGCCCCCATGCCTCCGTGCTCTAGCGGCCGCTGCCGTCCTCATCCAGGAAGCAGACAACTGACTGTGGACCAGACCCTACGTGTTAAGGCCCCACATTCCATCATCCTCTGCTAAACAACGAAGGCCACAAGTGGCTCTCCGATGCCAGGGTGGCCCATTACCAAGGCCTGTGATGTGCAAACCCCAGGATAACTTTTGAGCCAGTGCAGGCATTAAACCCGGCCCCTTCCTCCCATGAGGGGCTGCCCTCCTGCCCATGACCCTGAGGACCTCGTGGGGGAGGTTTTCTCCAGCCGCCCGGACCTCTCAGACCAGCCACTGCCCCGCCCAGATCTGGAACTCTCTGCAGAGGGGAGCAGCTTTGTCAAGGAGGGACTATGTTATGCAGGGTATGCGGTCACCACTGCTGACCGGCTTGTTGAATCAGGACCACTGCCCTGGACTTGGTCAGCTCAGCGGGCTGTGCTCTGGGTCCTTAGACACACCCTTCAACTGGCAAAGAATCCAGCAGTTACCATCTACACAGATTCTCACTATTCATTTGCCACCATTCACACTTACGGGGCCATCTACAGAGAAAGAGGCCTTTTAGATTCAGGGGGGAAAGAGATAAAGAATAAGTCTGCAATCCTCCAGTTGCTAGAAGCAGTCTGGTGTCCAGCCAAGGTGGCTGTTATTCACTGCCGGGGACATAGTTACTGATAAAGTCACCAAAGGGAATCAGCTGGCTGACACGGAAGCCAAACGACAGGAAGTATAGAACAGAGACTTTCCCAGCAGCTTTCAGCCCCAGCAAGCAGCAGTATCCAAGCAGTGAACTTAGCAACTTTAGCAACTTTCATTTCCAAGCAGCAAACTTATGAACTTCCTACTTCACTGTTGCAGAACCATCTCTTTTTCTAGATCCCCCCAAAGTAGCAGTCATTCAGTAAGGGTGCTATAGTAACAAGCCCAGAAGATGTTGCCTCCCGAATCCAGAGGCCCACCTACGTTGTGAAGGGCAGTCTGCATTCCTCAGCCTGCAGGTTTAACTATTAATCTCACCCAAACACCCTCACAGAAATACCCAAAATAATGTTTGACCAAGTATCTGGGCACATCTGGTAAAATTAACCATTACTAATATCTTTAAAAATGAAGTCAATATGTCGGTCAGGTCATAAATAAACACTGTAATATCTTTTCCTCTCAGTTTCATTCAGATGAACATAGAATGAGAAAACAAGGTCTGATATTTTGTTAGCTGATTTTTTTTAAATGATGTTTACTCCTTCCTGCAGTAGGAAGGTTTTTTTGCTTCAGATGCATGCCTATGGAAAGTCTGTGCCTCCCTTTTAAAAAAGGGAACATAGTGCAGGGAATAAAAATTTATAGCAAAGGTCTGGGGTTTTTTGTTGTTGTTCTTTATTATTAAGGTACAATTAGATCTCACTGTCAGTAAAAATTGATGGCTACAGCTTCCAAGCTATTGAGCCTATGCTAATAAATGCAACAGTTGTTCATAATTTGGTGGTAAATGACCTTTAAATGTAGATGTCTACAGAGGGTGTCCTTGGGGAACAATTTAACTTCCAAATGACACCCATGAGTACTTGTTATCATTTAAATATGCTTCCTTTTGTCAATAACAGAATAACAAATACTGGTTAGATTTCTAATGTTGATTCAGATACCAGGAATCCTGCTGAATAAATTAGTGTACATTTGATTTATATTGACCAAAACTTTTTACACTGCTGTGTTACAGGTCAAGGTGACATGCATTTAAATGCACTGCAGAGCAGGGGTCACACTTGACTGACATGAATGCTTACACTGTTTTTAATTAACTTTTAAGTACTATCCTAAACTTCCTTCTCAAGTACCAATTATTAGGAACCAGATTGAAATTAACTTAGGGCATTGGTAAGACCTATTTTAGAAGTCAATAATCATGATCTTTCCCATCAATATAATTGGAGGAAATTATTGCTACATTTTTGTCTTACAATTTGTAGGGAAATCAGACCTGCTCTTTCCATCTTAGGCTCTGAATTCATTATGGGATTTTCATTCATAGTTTTACAGAATAGCCTGAGATAACATTGGAAAAGCTAAAAATGAAAAAAGCTAAAAATGAATGTAGGAATAGGAAGTATACTATGGGTAATGAATTTTCTAAGTACTATGAACCTTTTCATTGATGATGTTGTGTGGGTGTAGAGAGGGATGGTTTGCAGGGTGAGGCTGTGGATTAATTTTGTCAGCCTTTCATTAGTAGTCCAAAGTAATGTCTGTTTTCAGGAAGCTTTAATTGATACCTGATTTGCCCTTTAAAAGAATATCCTCACAGTGAATGCTGCTACCTTTGCATGTTAAAATTGTTGGACAAAAGGCATTGCATTTTCAGTGTACAATTTTTTTCATTTATGTCCAATGGAAGAAGGTTGACATATGTCAACCTGAACTGAAATGTGCAGAGGTCTTTATTCTCAGCTAAGAAGGTCTTTGTTGTTAACCAAAGAGTATGTTTTTGGAACACAGGAGACTCTTCTGAGCTTTGCTTCTGGAGGAGCTGGCTGCAAGTCATCAAGTGGTAGCCTGAAGTCCCTTTACTTGAACACATTCCATCTGAACTTCTTCGTTGTAATCAGAGCCATTCTCCGGAGCAGACTCTTCCCAGCTCTGGTGAATGGCAGAGGGCCAGGGAAGTCAGCTTAGTGTCAGGCACACTGGTTTCTCAGCCTGCGGCTTTCTGCCTAGGTTTCACCCACCCCAAACATTAACCCTATATTGTCCTTGAGGTGACAGGTGGAAATGCTAATAAGAGAGCAAAGGAAGTGGAGATAATAAAATGGAAAGTGGTGAGAGAATGGCAAATGTTGCATGTGTGTCTGAGATGAGTCACTTAATAGTGGGAGCGATTTTGAAGGCCGGAGGGGAGAGTCATGCTATGCGTCTCTTAAGTGGATTTAAGTAGTGGCAGATGAAGGGACAAACATTCAGGCTTCCACACCAACTTCAGGTGCTGGGTGCTGAAGGATCTTGTCCAAAGGAGGGCTTGGGCTCCTCTGCAAAGAGCTAGCAGCCGATGCTGGGGGCCGCCCTTGCTGCAAGCTGGAATTGCCTGGAGGCCTTTACAAACCACTGATGCCTCCTCCCAGAGTCTGACAGCTCTGTGTGACTGGAAGATGAGAAAGTTTTAGAGGTCCTTGGTGATTTCAGTGAGCAGCCAACGTTAATAACTACACTAAGAACATCCCCAGGATGTGGAAATCCTTGAAGTGGGTTCCTTGCCCCAACGCGTCTTAAAAGGGTAAGTCAGTGGTTCTTGGGAGAAATTAAAGCACAGATTTTTCTGACTCTCTCCCCAGAGAGTCTCCTATGATTGGGCTCCAGGATTGGTACGCTCTCAAAGCTCTCCGTGTGATTTTAATTTGTAGCTAAGCCCGCCAGCTATGGACTTGGTTGCTGACGCTGTATTGACAAAGCAGCCCTAAAGACCGTGTATTATTTAGCATGAAGAACAAACGTCAACTCTGCTTTAAAGCTTTGAAGGACAGGTTCTCATACTGGTTTCTCAGAAGTGCATCAAGGGCTGAGTGTTCAAACCACTCCAGTCTTTGGATCCCTAAACTAATGAACTGAAGAAAAGATTTTCTGACCTCAGCCAGTTTGGGTCTTCTGTTTCTGAGCTTTGGAGCCAGGCAGACCTAGTTGCACATTCTGACTTTGTTCCTTACTAGGGCAGGGAACGTGTGCAAATCGCTGGCTGGCCTGAGCCTCATTCCCTAATTTGCCTGCCTCTGCTCTCTCAAGGACTCCATGGAAATACCAGACACACGGTAAGAAGGCACTCTGCCGCAGCTGCTTTGCTTTCTCCTACTTCTAACTACATTGTTGCTGACAGGGGTTAATGTGTCCTTTCATCTAACTGCCTCTTTTGTTTTGTCACCTTTGAATAGTTCCATATTCAATTCACTGCCTTCGTTGCCTGCTTTTCAAAAATCATTATCAAAAGACCCTTTACAGTATTCTCAAACTAGAGAATGACATTGAACGTGTCCCACTCACCTCATAGGGAAGAACAAGTGAAGAACATTGATCATGTGGTTAAACAGCCAGTTGTGGACAACTGCTAACTACTGATCCCAGAGTGCTTGGGTGTAGTTCAGCTGCAACTTTTGACTTTGAAAAAGTCTTTAGACTTTTATTCTTTAACAGTGTTCTCAGGTCCAAAAACCTTGAGTTGGTTTCCAACTTTCTCCAGACATAGGAGGTCTTTTTGGGAGAGACTGATGACCTGCCCCCCAGTACGCGTGTCCTGGAACTCAGCTCCAGCCTGGCGCTAGCTGCTTGAGCTGCTCTGCTCCCCGCAGAAGCACGGCTTTGGCATTCAGGTACCCGAAGGCAACAGCAGCTGGTGGAGTGAGTTTTCAGCCAGGATGGGAGCACTGGACTAGTGGGCTTGTTCACACAGAGGGAAGTGGATGTGGGTCCTGAGTGCTGAGCCCTGTCAACCTGTGTTACTTGTTCTGACACTGGCTGGACTGCATGCGAGGCTGCTCCTGTGAGTCAGGCAGAAGCTGGGGGAACATTGATTTTGTAAGGCCAGCCTCTTTGGGAGGAAGTTCTACGAGAAGGGAAGTATCGGGAGGTTGAGAAGTGGACTTTGGAGTTGATAACATGAGGCTGTTTCCTAACCGTGGGCTTAATGGCTCACCGGGGCTCGAAGACTTTGCTCCTTGCTCCTGAAATGGGGACAATAGCTGCTTCAGATGGAGTAGGGGTGGTTTGGTCAAGTGAAATAAGAGTTGTATTACACTTACCACAGAGCTGGCTGTTTTGAAGTTAGCCATGGAATTTGTTTCTAAAATTTTTAATTTTATGTTGGATTTCTATCCAGAATGCTCTGAGTCAGGTTTCTGTGGGATTTCTGGTTTGAAGGCAGCTGATTCCATAACCTCCTCTCCAGTTCCTTACTTTTACCACCAAAACATGTCAAAAATAGTGCCTTTCAAGTAAACATTTGATAGGAATTCCAGCTTGGCAAAGGAATTTGGGGCTCCTGAAGTTGAAATGAGTGTTTGATGTGTGTTGGTTGTATGCACAAAGTATTTAAATTTGTCTTAGTCAAAGCAGATGAATGATACAGTTTAATTTTTTTTTCTTTCCACTGAGATTACCTTAGTTTACAAGAGTTACAGGTTCCAAGTGGATATGTCCTGGCCTCAGCAAATGCTTATTTATACACACCAAATGCCCAGTCACCATCCACCACCAAGGGCTTCTCTCCCCTCCTGCTTCTAACCACCTAATGCTACATTTGCAACAGGCAGAATACTGAGCGGGGGCAGAGACCACCCAGAACTCTGGGGCGCCAGCATAGTAAGGCGAGGGGAAAGCCCTGGCCGGGGCAGCCTCCTCACAGCCTCTTTGAACACTGCACCAGCGCTTGCTTGAGGCCAAGGCAGCCTACGGGCAGTGCGGCAGCGCACAGTCTGGGCTGGAAGGTGAGCCGGAGCTGGGTGTTTCCCTGGACATGCCCCCTCGTGCCACAGGCTCCCTAGTGGTGAGGTGGGGAAGTGCTTCCAGGAAGACTTGGGAGGGACACGTGTTCTCACGGTAACAAACGAGTGGGGTGCAGAGCACAGGCTAGTTGCTGTATTATCATGGGTCTGACCAGCAAGGGAAAGTGTAAATTCTCTTTATTGTACTTGAGACACGAGACACACATAGATTACCTTTTCTTATGTCTTCTCCACCTCTGGCCTGCACACCCCTCACTCCTGCTCAGTGCCACCTGCCCAGGGCCGGTAGTATCTTGGGGTTCACTGCATGGATTTATGGGAGGAAGAGGAGGCTGCTGCGCCTGTCATGTGGATGCTCATGGAGATTGTCATGAAGCCTTTGTGTTCCTGGTGCTGGGAGGCCTTTCCGATGTGCAGTTATTCTTTTTTTTTTTTTTAAGGATTTATTTATTTATGCATGCAAGAGCTGGGGTGTAGGCCAGAGTTGCAGGGAGTGAGAGGGCTCACCAGAGACAGAATGGGGAGCAGAACAGGCAGATCGACGGAAATACACCGCTGAGGGGAGCAGCGGGCGAGGCAGGAGAGGTCTGCAGCGCCATGTGGGAAGTTCCCTGGCTAGGAGTTGAACTCTTGCTGCAGTGGCTCTGGATAGCTTCGTAGTGCTGAGACTTAACCCCTTGCACCACCAGGGAGGCCCTAATCTTTATTATTTCTTATTGAGGTATGTGTGTCTACAGTGCTGTCTGTGTCTTAGGAATACAGGTTCTCACCTGTGTGTGTTGCTCTGTCACTCTCACCACCGAAGTTCCAGAGGCCACAGTCCACTGAACCCTCTGACCTTTGTGTGCAGCTGTTCTTCCTTGGACCAAAGTCCCAGCCCCTGGCCACCAGCGCCCAGCTGAGCCTCTGGGCCCTCAGGGCCACAGCCTTGTTGCTGCCTGAGTGGTCCTGGGGGAGGGGGTGTAGGGGTGGGGGGTGCCTCATGGGATAGTTCTGGGTGCGCAAGGGATTTGGAAGTCAGATTCGAAACACACATCCAGTTCATCAGGGGTTAATTTAGACAACCAGAGAACATTTTCCAGTATTGTTAAAACCCAGAGAGGAACATAAAACAGCAGCTCAGCACTAAGCATTGTCCTGACACAGTGCCTTTTGCTGATTTGAGGAAGTGTTTGGTAAGCGCGTGTCCAGTAACATGGTGAGTTTAAATATAGGAAACATTTTCACTTAAAAAAAGCCTGCAGAACCAGAAGTGCCAGAAACTGGCTTAGTAAGTAATAGCAGTAAAAATATGATTTCAACATCCTGTGTGTGTTTGTGTTCATGTTAGATTATGTGACAGGTGGCCATGGGCGATTCTTGTGTTGGGTTTGCGCTTCCTTTAGGACCCTGGAGCCTTGTGAGACACCCCACTGAATGGTGCAGTTCTGTTCCCCCATACCTCATATGCCATATTGTAGTTAAACCTCTATAAATATTGAATAGCTCCATTGATTTCTTCAAATGATATACATACTATTCTTAAATGAATATGGGTAGAGACACTTGGCTCTTAGATTGGCTACGGTATTGTCAATTTGAAAGTGTATATTCATTTTACGATCCTTTAGGTTTGGAAGTTTTTTGTTAAAGCAATATTTACTTTATGCTAGAGGTATCCTCGATTTCACTGACCATTTATAGTAGCATCTTAGAGAAATGAAGAAATAAAAACGCCTTTCTGTATTTTGAATTATCTATCACTTAATATGTCTGTAACATTGTAAGACAGTTAACTTTTAGGAATAGATCTGCAGAAGATGGATGGAAATTATTAAAGATCAGTGCCATCACTTCTGGTGCTCTCGATCTCACTTACAGTGGAAGGAAAGTATTTACCTGTTAAATGTAGCACCAATATATGATTGAATACATTATAATGAATTGATCATAAAGTCACCAGTGCAACTTAAAACAAATATTGGCATGCCTGCTTGGTGCCATCTACAGGCAGTTGATTCTAACCCTCAAGGAGTTTGCAGTTTAGCTTTGCACCAAATGACAGTGTACCCCCAAAGCATGAGTGAATGCCTTATGGCAAAATGGTACTTTGTACTAAATGGGGATTTTGAGAATGAGATTTGTAAGGAGTCGTGCACTTGGAAATTTTCCTGCAAGACATCTTGGCTTCGGCTGCATTTTGAAGGCTACAAGGGTTTAGATGGGCAGATGGTAAGGAGAGGGCTTTGTGAAGGAGCCCACCCAGTAAAGGTAGAAAGGGCAAATCAGCTCCATGTGCTGGGGGATGGAGAGAGCAGCATGCTGTGTCCAGGAGGGAGTGATGGGCTTTGAGGGGAAGAATTCAGGGTTCACGTGGCAGAGCCACCTTGCAGAGTCCTGTGAAGGACGTGCTACCTCCATTCTGGGTGTCCCTGAAGGACGGACTGGGACTCGTGATGAAGATGGGGAGGGAGGGCACATTCTGGCAGGCGGTATGTCTGAGTTGCTTTGGGCTGGGGGTGGAAAGGAGAGGCTGCCCACCACAGGGCTGGGGAGGGTGGGAGGGAAAACTGTCGTGTGACTCCTTTGTGCGATAATAAACAGGGCGGCAAAGCACGTATCTGAACAGTCAAGTGACATGAAAATGCGATGATGTTCATTGCACTTACATTGGTGTGCAGAAGGTTTCTGAAGGGGCTCCACTGGTGTCAGCCATGGAGTGTTGCCGTGGCCAACCTGGGGCGGGGGCTAGAGAACGCCCAGGTGGAGGGCAGGGCTGTGATTGTGGCACAGGGTAAACATGGGAGATTCTGACCAGGATGTCAGAGGACTTTCGAAACTGACCGGCATTGACAGCTACAAGGAAAGGATAAACAAAAAATAAAATCTAATGCCTGAGCCTCTCCCATTTCTCTACCCAAACTTTCTACCTGGCTCTCTGGCCTGACCTGCCTGAACCAGTCCCCCCATCCCTCCACTGGCGCAGAACCTGGGCTCTCCTGCCGCTGAGTCTCATGTCCTGTTACAGGAAGGACATGTCCTGGCTCTGTCACCCCCAGTGGCTTGGCTTGCATCTTCCCTTTCAGAATCATTTCAGGTTTCGCTTCCTCCTAGTAGCCAATGCGAGATTTTCACTTTTGACTGTTTGCTTCTCACCAATCGATGATGGCTTCAAGCGTGTTGGCCAAAATGTGAAGATTCCTCTTGGGGACCCCCAGGCCCTCCTCTGCAAGGTGGCTGGGGGTCCACTTTGTTCAGATGATGCTTGAGACTCAGCCTGATTCTGGCTTTTCCTAGACAGGAAGTGGGGGTGGGGGGGCTTATGATGCCTCAGCAAGAGGGGTCCAGCATGAGCCGCATCTGCCTAGCCCGGAGACTTCTTCCATCATGAGAGAAGAGCCCCCTTGGGCCAAGGGTGGGAGAAAGATGGGGAGATTTATCTCTCTTCCTTTGTTGTTGACAGGACTCAGTAAATGAGTTTCTTCCTATTTCACCTGGCTGGTGTTCAGTTCAGTTAAGCACATTGTTGGTGAGGACCCTGACTGGTGAGGGAAAGAGGAAAGGTAGCATTCCAGAGAGTGGGGAGTGAGGTGGAGAAACCTGGGAGGAACGATTTCAGAGGCAGGGAGGGAAGTCTGATTTCAGACAGGAAGTGGAGAGAAAGGGAGGAAAAGGAGTGTAGAACCTTCTAGAAGGGAAAGTAATGAGGTAAAGACTTTCCTAAATCAAAACAAAGGCAGTGAGTGTCTCAGGTCAGGGAGAGGAGGCAGTGGAATGAGAGCCCGAGGGTTGGGAGGGCCATGGGTGTGGTGGGGATGAAGCCTCTGGGGAGGCTGCTGTGCTTGGAGTTGCTTTTCCTGCCGGGTACAGATCTGTGCTGATGACTCAGCCTTAAGAAGTTTGGGATTAAGGGATGAATTTCAGACAACATCATCCAATAGAAATATAATGTGAGCCATGCGAGGAATTAAATTTCTCTAGTAGCCTTGTTAAAGTAAAAGGGAAAAGGTGAAATGAATTGCAATAATATTTGTTATTTAGCCTGTTATATGCATGCTTCAACATGTAATGAAGAGAAAAGTACTGAGACTTTCTTTTTGTACTTTTTATAGTAATTATTTGTTGTCTGGTGTTTTTTACACTCACAGGACACTACTGTTCACACCAGCCACATTATAAATGTTCTGTGGCAACACATGGCAAGGACTGCTATATCAGGCAAGCCAGATTTAGAGAACAAGAGAGATCCAGTTTTATAGCAAAACACTTAGTAAGACAGAAATAAAGGTTTCTGCTTTGGGGAGCTGAAACCTGGAGTTTCAGCTTCTTAAGCTAATTTTAATTTCCAAATTGTAAGATACTGTATTAACTATTAAACTCTCAATCTTTTGGGTTGGAAGACTTCTAAGTAACCTGTCATAATTTCTAAAATGCATGTTTCTGATTTCTAGATTGTAAGCTATTATAGTAATCGAGCTCATTATAGCTTCTTTAGCTAGTTTTGAAATCTCCAGTTTTAGCTTCTTTAGCTTACTCTCATTTCTCTTTATAGCAGTCTCCATTTACCTGTGGGGGATCCTTTCTAAGACTCTTACTGATGCCTGCAACTTGATAGTACTGAACCCTGATGTATGCTATGTTTTTTCCTAAATATACATACTTAAGATAAAACTTAATTTATATATCAGGCACAGTAAGCCATTAACAACAACAATAATAAAATAGATCAAGTACTACCATGTACTTAAAAGTTACATATACATAAAGGTTGTGTGACTGTGGTCTTTCTCTGTCTCAGATTATCTTCTTGTTGGGGACATTTGCAGACCATGATTAACTGCAGGTAATTGAACCATAGTTACTGAAACTGTGGATAAAGGGGGGCAGCTTGAGTACCCCCGAATGCCTGGTTTTGACTCAGGTGAAGTATGCTTGTGGTGATCTTCCAGAAGTGAGTGCAGCTGTGGTACCCGACAGTGGTATTGATAGACACTCGACATCCTCTTGGGGTTCAGTTCCCTGCACTACCAGCTACTCACTGAGAGTCAATGGGCAAGTTCCTTTTCTGCATCTCAGCTTCTTGATCTGTAAAATGGGGGATAGTGAATATTTGTATATTTGTAAATCTGTAAAATGGGGATAGTGTACCAAATTTCCCTATAGGAAATTCTATGCCTCTGTCACAGAATTGTTGCAAAATTTAAATATAAAAAACTGGTCCACAGTGATGGCTTAAGAAGTCATTTTTGAAAGACAATCTCTAGATTATTCTGTTTGAGTCCATGTTCATCATTACTATAGATTTTCAAAATTTTTCCTAGGGATTAGAACTTTATGAAAGGTTGTTTGAGGTTGGAGTTTAAGCAAGAAAAAACTACTTCCTTTAATCTTGTGCTTTTCCCTGGAAAAATAGAACATAGATCAAGTTTCGTGTTTACTATATTAAAATACAGGGCACAGTCATATATTATCTTAGGAGCTGCCTTAGAGTGGATGCTTGCTCTTTAAAATCTTTCACAAGTGGAAAAGCAGACTTGAAGTTGGAGATGCTGGCATTTCTGAGAAGTGTGCCACTGACCTAGGGCAGCTTTGTTCCAATTGCACTGCCAGTTGGAAAAACTTTTTCATTAAGAATATGTGAATGAAGAGGCTGTTAGGGATGACACCGGGGACCGGGTGGGGAACCAGGGATGTAGAAACCTCATAAAAGCTGCCATGTGCCCTTGATATGTCAGCCAGTGCCCCATTTTTCAAAGATCTTTCCCAACAAGCAGCGAGCCGAGCGATCACATCCCCAAGTGAGGCTGCAGGAGCCCGCCTGCCCACGTCCGGCTCAGCCCGCTCACGGAGCCCAAAGTTGGCTTTTCCCTATACTAGTGGGAAATGGGCCTGATAAAAATGTTTAGTCTGCAGGGCCTCATTTTATGTATCATATCAGAAAAGAACAATGTTTTGTGTTGTTGTGGTCAAAATAGAAGCCGACCTTGCTTGTTCACAAAAGCTCAACTCCTCGCGATAAGGGGGGCAAAATAATAGAGTACAATGGAAAGAATAGCATGTAATTATTTGTAGCTTGTCAAGTGAAGCCCTTTCCAGCCCCAAGTGATTCAAATCTGGGAACTCTGCACAATTCTGTAAACTAACCACCAGCAGCATCAGAGAAATCTCCCCTGGCCCACAGACAGCACCGAAATTGCATCAGTTTGTCATGCACCGGGCATGCCAGCCGCACTCGGTATCATTTGGTTGCAAATGGGCCTGCCCCCAAAGCCCTGAAACACATTCTGTGGTATCTGACTCTTGGCCTGTGATTTGTCATGTCCCTCCTGCTATCAGGGTACAGTAATTTTAATAGATTCTGATGGTTTCCTTATAGAAACACAGGATGCATCTGGTTCGGACCTAGGACATGGGAGAGACTCTCCTGGCTGAAGACAACAAGAGACTGAGCAGAAATATTGGAGATCCGTTGGATTTCATTAACCGTTCGTTTTAGGCTACAGGATTGTGTTTTCTGAATTAAAAAAAAAAATCCCCTGTCCAATTTAATAGCTCTAAAATGCATTGCTGATGTTTCTCTTTAAAGTAGTTACCTCTCCAGCCTGTATTGCTGAGAGCAGCCTCAGCTTTCAGAAGTCACAACTGTAAACAGAAGTCAGTTGCATGGAATCATTGATTCAGTCCCTTGCATCTCGGAATGTGGTCCTGGAACCTGCAGTGTGGCGGGGGCTGCTGGGGAATACAGATGCCCAGCCCCAGCCAGCCCCGCAGAAGCAGTCTCCCATCCCGGGGGCTCGCGCACGATCCAGTTTATGAAGCGGAAAACCTCAAGCTTAGAAGGCCAAGTCAGAGATCTGTGATGGAGTCATATTCCGTCTTTGTGACTTAGTGTATTTGACTGTGGACCATCTGTGGTCAACTGTGCTAGTTTTCAGATGCCTCCTCGGTAGAGTGTGGATCCTATAACTGGCATATAGCTGTTTGGAGGATTCAATAAAATGATGAATCTATAGATAAAAACATATACTTCTTTCTATGTCTGTACACCTCTTTCTATGTATCCAGAGCCTGGTCGACCGAGTACATACCATCAATGATAAATGTGCAGAGGTCACTCCATGAGCTTAGCATGAAGAGCACTAAGATAGGTCTGGGAAGTCATTCGTATGCAAATAATTTTCACAATATGAGAATGGTGGGCTCTGTTTCACTAGAGCCGGCTGGCTCTTCCCATGTGACCGCATGTTGTTGACTTCTGACCCACAGTGCTGCCATGCTTTAGTGCTGTGGCACACCAGTGGCTATGCTGACAACCTGGAAAGGTGTAGAAAGTGATCCTCTGACTCCTGGAACTTGGGCTTGCCACCACCTCAGCCTTGGCAAGACTTTGGATCTAGAATTTCCCCTTGGTGCCTGCCCTGTCCCTGTGCTCTGTTCTGGTTCCTCTCTGGGTACTGTGGACTCCATGATTATCACAGGTAGAGGTACAGGCAATTTTTCCTCCTGTGCCCCAGTTGAGGGGGGAGGGGAATAGAGACAGAAATGTAACAGCCAGATAGAAAGCAACTTTTTTTTTCGAAAACCACTTTTTTCCACCTCTCTTCTTGCTCCCTCTTTTCCTTACAGATAATCAGTCTCTATGTAAATTTCTCAGTTCATTGACTTTTAAAATGATGGATAATAACATAAAAATTTAAATAGGTCTCCCAAATACACCATCTATTTCCCTACCTGAACCTTTTATGAAAATGGGGGTGGAAGGACATAGAAGGAGAAATGGGAGTATTGGAGGAATTTGACAAAGCTGGGCACAGAGACGGGGAAGGGATATGGGAATGAGTGGAGCAGCTCAGGGGGAAGGGGCGAGATAAAGGACATATGCAGCGCAGAGCAAGGCAGTGTAGAGCTGGCTGCAAGGCCTGTGCACGCTCCCTTGCCTAGCTCAGTGTTTCAGAAGGGAGAGGGTAACGGTCCTTCAGCCTGGTTTCCTCCTCTTGAAATCGCATGTTAAATCTCGCATGTATATGTAGGCGTGTTTACTCAGAGGCCTCCATGTTTTCAAACCTGACCTCAAGCAAAGTTGAAAATCACCTTCTTCAAATTACTGTTCCACCCCAAAATAGACAAATGGATCAAAATGTTGTGCCATATTGGGCCTCCCTGTGGCGCAGTGGTTAAGCACTGCGCTGTGGAGCTGTCGGCAGCGGCAACGCGAGTTCAACACCCGGCCAGGGAGAATCCCACATGGCGCAGCAGACCTCTCCTGCCTCGCCCGCTGCTCCCCTCAGCGGTGTATTTCTGATCTGCCTGTTCTGCTACCCGCTTTGTCTCTGGTGAACCCTCTCGCCGCCCCACGCCTCTGGCCTGTACCCCAACTTGTATGTATAAATAAAATAAGTAAATCTTTAAAAAAAAGTTGTGGCATATTTATATAATGGAATATTACTCAGTAATCAGAAAAGATAAACTCATGCCATTTGTGGCAACATGGATGGAGCTGGATGGAACTGTGCTGACCAAAATTAGTCAGAAGGGAAGAAGTAAATAGTGGTCGGTCTCACTTATATGTGGAATATAGAGAAACCAAAAAAAAAGATTGAGGGCCTTCCTGGTGGCGCAGTGGTTGAGCGCTGCGCTGTGGAGCTGTCAGCAGTGGCGACATGAGTTCAACGCCCAGCCGGGGAGATTCCCACATGACGTGGCAGACCTCTCCTGCCTTGCCCGCTGCTCCCCTCAGCAGTGTATTTCTGATCTGCCTGTTCTGCTCCCCACTCTGTCAGGGGTGAACCCTCTCACCGCCCCACCCCTCTGACCTGTACCCCAGCTTGTATGTATAAATAAATCTTAAAAAAAAAAAGATTGAGAAAAAGTCAAAGCTAGGAAGCTCACTCTAGAACTGAGGCATAGAGCAAAGGAGGAGGAAGAAGGGGAGCAATACAGGGGAGGGATAAACACAAGGCAATATGATGATAGTTCACAGGTGATATGGGGTGGAAGAACTATGAAGTCTACTATTATATAAGAAAAAAATTTTTTAAAACACTGTTCCTTTGTCCTGCCCAAGCCAGAACTGTTCTGCAAGTTGTATTTCTATATATTTAAAGGTTCTTCGCTGTCTAGTTAAGTCTCTTGGTGTGTCTTGAAAGGTACAAATGGCATAACTTCCTGAAAACGACCATTCCATTTTAAAATTTCTTTTCAGTTTTTAAACTAACTTGGTTAATTGATTGCTTTAGTGATGGTTAGCTTCTGCCATCACTCCATGAACTTGTGTTTGTGTGTGTGTGTGCTGAGTTACAGGGTCAATCAGCCAGTGAGCTTTCAGAACCATCAAAAATGTATTATTCAAGATTGTCACATCATTAATTCGTATGTTAGAACTTTGCTTGGATGGACTGATAAATATTTTCTGTGGTGATCTCATTGGTTCTGTAGATGAAGCAGATTTAGTGTCGGAGTGTTAACCAATACAATTTGATTTATTGAAATGAACCCATAATGTCTGTTTTAACTTATGAAATTAGAATTTGGAAATATCAGCTGTTAAATACAGTTTCTAACTTAGAAATACATTGGTCTTGCAAGAGTTTTGGATCTTCTCTCCATTTATTGCTGTATTAAATTAGCTTCAGTTGTTTATCTGACAAAACATATGTCAGACAATCAATTCCTCTCAGTAAGTCTGTACTCAGTAATTACAGTCCCAACTGCATTTGACTCACCTTAAACTTTGAGAGAAGGAGCAATAGAGACTATAAAATATATCAGGTGAGGATAAATACTCTTTTAGGACAAAGTAGAGAGTGAGAGGCTGAGCTTGCCCCCAGCTTCTCAGAAATATGCATCTCTACAGAAAGCGAAGGCCATTTGTACCAATATTTCTACTCTGACAATTTTATCAGCTTGTTAGATAGATTCTTGAAGACCCATTAGCATTTCAGAGGCATGTTTTTATAGAAAAAGAAACATTTGAAACAAAGTGGTGTAAACCATTTAGAAGGAAATGGGAGAAATGGTTTAGCTGTTAAAAAGCACAAGTGAGAGCTGGCCTCTAGGAAGAAGGGCGCCCTTTCTCTCTGCTGATGAAAGGGAAGAAGGGGCCTTTGTAGGACTGGATGGGGGTATGTCAGTAACCACTCTGCTGTAGCCATTTGTCTTGGTGTTACTTGCTTCCCACTTGCCTCCGTGACCCTTTTTCTCAAGTTTATGCTCTCTGCTCATCTGGGACAGACACCTGTTGCTCACTACCTGGCCCAGGTGCCCAGCACCCCAGACCGCTCCTGTTCCAGGGTGTTCTAGCCCTAGAGGCACGCAGCCTCCCTAGCTTTTGTGTTATCCTCTGTCTGTATCCTCTGAGAATTGGGGTTTCCTCCTTCACACCTTTATAATGCCTTATTATCAGTGATATTTTTGGATCTACTATAAGCACCCATTCTTGTTTTCTCTGAGAACATGAATTTGTTATTTAAAAATATATCTCCAGTGTCATTTTTAGGAATTCCGGGAAGGAGACAGAGCCACCTATTCTCTACTCCACCTTCCAGTACTTAGCCCTGGAATAAGCATTTCCCCTTTCCTTTGGGCCCTGACTGTCAGGAAGAGCATGAGTCAGTCAAAATCTGCTAAGAAATCTGCAGATTTTGGATAAGCACAGTTTGAATGTGCAGAAACAGGCCTGGCCATGGTGTGCTACTGCTGGCGTGGCGGTAGGTGAGGGAGCCAGGAGGAGGGGCAAGGGCTTCCTGGTGATAGCAAGACTGGGGAGAAGACCAGAGATAATGATTAGTGTTGACATTGGCAGAGCATCAACTTTTGGTAATTAATGTACAAACTCCCGTGCAATAAATACTTAATTTTGTAGGAGAAAATTAACTTGAGTGTTAACAAAGTTGTTCATTTCCTTTGATTCTGAATACATTTCCATTTTCTTAATTTGTGTTTTCCATTCCTCAGACTTCATTCCTGCTTTTCTCTGCTTTCCTGGATTGTTTTCTCTCTCCTTTACGTGTACCTCTCCAGTCATTTGGAGGCTATCAATTATAAAGTATTTAAATTAAACATTTACCATTTAGCCTTTGCTGTACTTATTTCTAGTAACATTATTATCCTCTTTTTTTATCTTTCTTTTGAGCACGTTAAGAACTTTAGCACACCTTAACTGCTACATACCCTCATCTCATTTAGGAGGGAATCTAGAACTTTAATTTTTTAGGCAGAACTATATCAACAGATATTTTGTCAGTATCTGTAGTCACTGTCCGCTTCCACATCCCATTGTTTCCCTCTGGGTTCACATGTTATTTGTTGAGGTATAATTCATTTAATCAAGGGCCTTTGGGTGTTAATCATTAATAAAAAAATATTAAGTCAAAGGTATTAATCTTGCCCATACTTTTGGTCAATAGTTTAGTTTCATTCACAAGTTTGGATTGACAGTCATTTTGTCAGCATTTTTAATACATGACTTCAAAATCTTCTTGGTACATGTGTTGTTGCTGATAAGATATCTACAGCTAGCTTAATCACCATTTCTGTATACATAATCTGATTTCCTGACAATAGCTTAATAGCTTTTAAGACTTTTCCCCTTCTTCAGGGCCTCCCTGGTGGCGCAGTGGTTAAGCACTGCACTGTAGAGCTGTTGGCAGCAGTGATGCGAGTTTGACTCCCAGCAGGGGAGATTCCCACATGGCGCAGCAGACCTCTCCTGCCTCGCCCGCTGCTCCCCTCAGCAGTGTATTTCTGTCTATCTGCCTGTTCTGCTCCCCACTCTCTCTGGTGAACCCTCTTGCTGCCCCATGCCTCTGGCCTGTACCCCAGTTTGTATACATAAATAAATAAATTTTTTTTTAAAAAAAAGACTTTTCCCCTTCTTTGCTGTTCAACATTTTCACTGCAAAGTGTTCCAAAGTGAATTTTTTTAACATATTTATCCTTTTTTTGTTTTTTCTTTTTCATGTAGAAGAACCTGGGTGTAGGCCAGAGGTGCGGGGTTGGGGGTAAGAGGATTCACCAGAGACAAAGTGGGGAGCAGAACAGGTGGATCTACTGAAATATACTGCTAAGATGAGCGAGGGCAAGACAGGAGGGGTTTGCTGCACCATATGTGGGTCAGCTCCCTGGCCAGGGATTGAACTCAGGCAGCAGAGGTGATTGTGCTGAGTCTTAACCCCTAGGCTACCAGGGAGGCCCAAGAATTTATTTTTATTTATCCTTTGTATCACTTTGTGCTTTTTTGATCTGAGGATCTATGTCTTTATCAAATTCTAGAACTTTATTGGAACTCTTTTGGTCTTATGCAGGGGTTTCTCATTCTTTCTTTCATGTCCTTTTGTTAATCTTTCGTACTTTTTATCTTTTTGTGTGTTCTGGATAGTTTCCCAATATTTATCTTCCACTTTACCAATTCTCCCTAGAGCTTTATCTAATCTGTTGCTTAACTGAAGCCCTGTGTTTTTAATTTAAATGACTATATTTTTCACATAGGATTTATACTTAGTTCTTTTCCATGTCTACCGGTGTATGTTTCATTTCACTTGCTTTTGTTTCATAATTTTTTTACCTTTCCTAATAGATATTGTCTCTTCCTTTAACCCCCGCCCTTTTCTTTTAAATTTATGTTTATGTAGAAGAACTGGGGTGTAGGCAAGAGGTGTGGAGGGTGAGAGTATTCACCTGAGACAGAGTGAGAAGCAGAACAGGTGTATCTACTGAAATCCACTGCTGAGGGGAGCAGCAGGAGAGACAGGAGAGGTTTGCTGTGCCATGTGGGTCAGCTCTCTGGCCAGGGATTGAACTCAGGCCACAGGCATGATAGCATTGAGACTTAACCCCTAGGCCATTAGAGAGGCCCTCCTTTATCCCTTTGAGCATATTAAATGTTCTTAAACTTTTTCAAATTGTTCTGTTACTTGCATTTCCCCCATCATTATTTATTGATTATTTTCATGTTTTAGGATTTTTGTTTGTGGTCTTATAAGTTCACTCTAGCTCCCTCTATCTCATGTAACATTGTGTCTACTGTGTGGTCAACTCCTATCCTCTCTGCTCTGCCCTATCTTCTAGTTCAGCCCGGATAGCTGTCACTTAGTGACAGTGTAGCAGAGGGTAGCACAGACACAGTATAGTTCCAGTTGTCTGGAGTCTGACAGCTTGAGTCAAATCCTAGTACTGTGGATTTCTTGCCTGTTATTTTGGGAATGTTATTTAACATTCTGTGTCTTAGTTCTTCATCTGTCAAATAAGGATAATGGTAATATTTACCTTAAGTTAATGTTTTGGTGGGTCAGTGAGTTAGTGCTCAAAAGAGTGCTGGCACATTGTAAGCTTTTGATAAATGTTCTAATATATCAGGAACATTGCCTACCTGGAATGAGCCAACAGAATTACTGCCCTATACCAGGTTGTTTGACTATATCAGCTACAGTCAGGATATGCACTTTTATTTAAGTTGCAATTGTGGGTGGCAGTAATATGTACTTTCAAGCAATGAGTGATCCTGGTCCCCCAACCACATTCCCTCAATATGGGCTTTCAATCCTCATTACATCATAGAAAATGAACTACCAACCCCATATTCCTGCTGCTGATGTTGGAATTCAGCAGGTTGTAGATGTAATGGGACTGTCCCATTAATCATTCAATAAAGTTACATCCAGTGTAACTTTACTTTGAAACAATTTCAAAACAATGTACAAAAATGTTCCAAGACTAATACAAAGAATTCTCATTTTTTTTTTTTAAGATTTATTTTTTATTTATACATACAAGCTGGGGTACAGGCCAGAGGCGCGGGGCGGCGATAGGGTTCACCAGAGACAGAACGGGTAGCAGAACAGGCAGATCAGAAATACACTGCTGAGGGCAGCAGCGGGCAAGGCAGGAGAGGTCTGCCACGCCATGTGGGATTCTCCCTGGCCGGGCGTCGAACTCGCGTTGCCGCTGCCGACAGCTCCACAGCGCAGCGCTTAACCGCTGCGCCACTGGGGAGGCCCGAATTCTCATTTTTATATACCCAGCTTGATCAATTTTTTTTAAATCATTTTGCCATTTTGCTTATTCTTTTCCTTGCCTGTTATGTATCCCTATGTATGTGTGTTGTATACATGTAACTGTTTTTTCTGAACCATTTGAGAGTCGGTTGCATATATTATGTCTTTCTATCCCTCATTGTTTCAATGTATGTTTCCTAAGGAGAAGAATATTCTGTTAACATAGTAACACAGTAAATTGTCCAGTCAGAAAGTTTGACACAGGGGCCTCCCTGGTGGTGGAGCGGTTAAGCACTGCCCTGTGGAGCTGTTGGCAGCAGCCATGTGAGATACCCACATGGTGCGGCAGACCTTTCCTGTCTTGCCCGCTGCTCCCCTCAGCTGTGTATTTCCATAGATCTGCCTGTTCTGATCCCCACTGTCTCTGGTGAACCCTCTCACCGCCTCACGCCTCTGGCCTGTACCCCAGCTTGTATACATAAATAAATAAATCTTAAAAAAGTTTGACAGTATTTTTTGACACATATTCCAAATTTGTCAGTTGTCCTAATAGTGTCCTTTATAAGTTTTTTCCCCCCTTGGAACAGGTTCCAGGTACACATTATATTTAGCTGTCATGTCTTTTTAGTCCCCTTTAATTTGGAACTCTCAGCCTTTGTGTTCCATGATGTTGTCATTTATTTAAAAGACAGTTACTTTATAAACTGTCATGAAGTTTGACTTCATCTGATGATTCCTGATGGGTAAATTCAGATGATAGATTTGGGGCTGGAAAACTCCTTTAGTGATACTATGTTCTTGTAAGGCTGTCACATAGAGGACACATGGGGTTGGTTCACCCATAATTGGTGCTGCTAGTTTTGACCACTTAGATAGGTTTTCTTGGTTTTCTCTGTTGTATCTTTACTATTTTCCTTTTGTAATTAATAACATTTGGAGAGTTAATTGAGATTACATAAATGTTCTCTTATTCATCAAATATTTATTCCCTGACTTAGCATTAACTCTTATTTTTTGCCAAATAAATTTTTAACTGTAATGTTGATAAAATGGAAGTTTTCTAACTCCATTATTTCTTCTCTCTAAGGAAGAGGTTTTCCCTTAAAGGGGATTTTTAAAAATTTTTTTAAAAGATTTATTTATATATACAAGCTGGGGTGCAGGCAGGTGTGGGGCGGTAAGAGGATTCACCAGAGACAGAGCGGGGAGCAGAACAGGCAGATGGACCGAAAAACACTGCAGAGGGGAGCAGCAGGTGAGGCAGGAGAGGTCTGCTGCGCCTGTGGGAATCTCCCAGGCCAGGCATTGAACTCCCGTAGCAGCTGCTGACAGCTCCACAGTGCTGGGCTTAACCTGTTGTGCCACCGGGGACGCGCATAAAGGAGATTTTTTTTTTAAATATATATTTTTATTGTTATTTATGTCTTTTACATTTTGTATTACCCTTGGGTAGCCCACCACCAATTCACCCGTGATCCATCTCCATGGTCCCTTGTGTTCTTTTCTATTCCATTTTGTGCCCTTTTCCTTCCCTCCCTCCGCCTCCCTCCTCTCCCCCCCTCCACTGATTGTCTCTCTCCCACCCGGCCTCCCTATAGTCCTGTTATAAGTGAAACCATTCGATATTTTTCTCTTTCTTTCTGGCTTATTTCACTGAGTATGATCCCCTCTAATTTCATCCATGTCGCTGCAAATTGCGTGTGTTTATCTTCTTTCCATGCTGAATAGTATTCCATTGTGTATATGTACCACATCTTCTTGATCCAATCATCTATTTTTGGACATCTGGGTTGCTTCCATACCTTTGCTATTGTGAACAGTGCCGCAATGAACATACGGGTGCATGTATCCATTCGGATTAGTGTTTTTGTATCCTTTGGGTAAATTCCCAAAAGTGGGGTTGCTGGGTCGTATGGAAGCTCCATGTTTAGCAGTCTGAGGAATCGCCGGGCAGCTTTCCATAGTGGTTGGACCAGTTCACATTCCCACCAGCAGTGTAGAAGAGTTCCTTTTTCTCCACATCCTTTCCAGCATTTGTTGTTGCCTGTATTTTTAATGTGTGCCATCCTCACAGGTGTGAGGTGGTATCTCACAGTGGTTTTGATTTGCATTTCCTTGATTATAAGTGATGTTGAGCATTTTTTCATGTA
>PVIJ01000845.1:0-61258 GCA_004024925.1 Scalopus aquaticus
TTGGTCTCGTTAATTTTCTGGATTGTTTTTTTTTATTTCCATTTCATTTAGTTCTGCTTTGATTTTTATTATTTCCTTTCTTAAACTGTCTTTTGGGGTTTTTTGTTGTTCATTTTCTAGTTCTTTGAGATGTGAGATTAAATTGTTTCTTTGGGTTGTTTCTTGTTTCTTGATGTGAGCTTGTAATGCTATATATTTTTCTTATTTACAGTGAAATATTATTTAGCCATTAAAAAGAATGAAATCTGTGAAAACATTCATGGATCTTGAGGGTGTTATGTTAAGTGAAATAAGTCAGGCAGAGAAAGACAAGATATAATTTTATTTCTGTGTGAAATCTGAAAAAACAAAACAAAAACCAAGCTCACGGATACTGAGAATGGAATTGGTTAGTTGCCAGAGGGATAGGGTATGGAAAAATACGTAAGGGATTCAAATGGTTCAAACTTCCAGTTATAAAGTAAGTATTGGGATGCAATGTTCAGCATGGTGATTACATATTTGAAACTTTGCAAAGAGAGTAGATCTTGAAAGAAATAGCCACAAGAAAAAGATTTATAGTTATGTATGACGACATGCTCATTACTTATTGTAGAGATCATTTCGCAACACATACAAATACTGAATCATATTGATCATACCTGAAACTAATACTGTTAGATGTTATTTGAGTTCAACAAAAATTAGTATATTAAAATATTTGATGTTTATTGTCTTATGTTTTCCTTGCAATTATGCTTGATTGTATCATTAATAGTCTTAGCAAACCTTCTCTTTAATATGAAATAAACTTTAATTGGCCTCAGGTCAAATTTTCAAAAAAATCTCCATTAGTTGATGCTATATTTCTGTATATGGATCCCTGCAAATGAAGTGAATTTTAAATAATTTTTTTCATTTTTTTAAGAATTAAAGTTTATGTATGTGAATCAGCAGTATCAATTTTTGGTCACTAGACTTTACTCAGGAAAGGTGAAGTTACAGGAAGATTTAATGTGTGTCTTACACCTGAAAAATTTCTCTGGCTTTGTTGTTTTATTCTAAACAAGCCTGGTCGAGCATGGACAGTAGGAGGGAAAGTAAGAAAACAGCTTTCCAGGATTCATGCGTCATTATTGGTATCTTTGAGCAAAATATAGATGATTTTGAGATAATATTTGGGTTTGGTGGGGGAAAGGTGTTGTAAATGAATAGCCATCTTTGAAAAAGACATGGAAGAGTATTTGTACCATTTATTTGCAATCTCTGACTTAGGTTAATCATGAGCTATGTCATTTTCCTATAATTTCAATTTTCATATTACTATAACCAATCATTGTTTTTCTGTATCTTAATCTTACAGACTTTAGTATTACCCTATGATGTAGTATGAAAAACAAGTATATTGGATTTATGCATCAGCTTCCAAAAAGACTAACATTAGCTTGCACAAATTAATTTCTACAAATTCCAGTCTAATCATGTATAAAGTAGGTATAATGACACTTCTATGGATTTGTGAGGATTAAATTGAAATCCATAACTAAAAAGTTAGCACTTTATCTGAAGCTATTTAGCTGACTTCTGCCCAGCCAGTATCTATGTATACTTGATTTTAAATGGAATTTCATTGGGAAAATAAATTTGTTATACATGTCATATATATTCTAAGAAATAACATGCCAGAGATTTAAATATTAATACATTCTTTACCTATATTAATGTAGATAACTGAGACATGTCTAATTAACAACACATATGACCTTGTAAAATTGATGTGTAAAGCCATTTTACATATTCGCTTATGTTATAAAAACATCCTGAAAGGTAAAAGTAAAAGGACACCATCTATAAGATGTAAGGGACAGGGGAGATGGTGGTGGGAGAACTATGGCGACAACACCTGAAGGGAGAAATCAAATAATGTCCAACAATTAACAATGTAAGAATAAAAAAAAAGAGTGTGGGGTTAACAAGTGCCATATTTAAAGATAGATGGGATTAAATTTCGAGCTCATCACTTAACAATTCTAGGATATTAGGCAAGTTATCTTCTCTATCAGTTTACTTAACTATAAAATGCAAAGTGCACCTATATTTTAGGGTTTTTTTGTGAAGACTAAATAAAATTTTTATATATATATAAATTTATATATATTTTATATATATATATATATATATATAACAGGAATTAAGTGCATCTGGCATTAAATACTCAACAAACAATTCATCTCCTATTCTTAATTAAAAAGCAGATATTTATTGTCAATATTAATGAGACTTAGGCATTAGAGCAACTTATTAATCCTACTAATGGTTCCTGAAGAAATTCCTAAGTTTTGATTTCATCTCAACAGGTAACAATATAAGCTCTTGTGTAGCATTAGAATTAACTTCTATTGCCTACATTCTCTCATAATGGACTGCTATGGAGGAATATGGGTGCCTTGGTGGTGGTTGTGGTGTGGTGACATACTTTTGAAGAGGTGTGAGTCTATACTTCTGAATCACATAAAGTGTTGTAAACCAGTATTACCTTAAAAAAAAGTAAGTCATATGGTATCCTTTGGCATTGGAAAAACAAATAGGTTGAGAAGCTCTTCAGTATCTGGCTATTTATCTCCTTTTTCTAAAGAATCAGGAAAAAAGAAAAGGAAGTTTCCAAGAGGACAGGCATCACAAAGTTACATAGAAAAAAGAAAGGTATACCACATTAGGGACTGCTTGCTGGTCAAACAAGGTTCATAGGGATGGCCTCGACTGAGGTGAGGCAGATGTCAGTAATGAACTAAATGATGTAAACGTTGAGAGTAGGGTAATGGATACTGCATATGGAAGAAATCTGTGGAGAAGAATTGAGAACAGATGGCTTACTTTGAGGAAAGAATACCTCTGTGCAGGCCAAGGGAGGAAACTGTGCCTTATCCAGAAATTCAATGGCTGCCTGAGATGGCTTAGCGGAAAGAAGAATTTAGTATTGCAACTTAGTTGAGTAATATATTGGCAAATTTTAGGTGTGAAGGTAAATGTGGGGGAGTTACAGTGACTAGGTCCAGATCTTTTGTTATTGTCTAGAATACCTTACTTGGGCAATAGAGGCAGATATCCATTGTGAATGAAAATATAGTACTAATTCAACAAATATTCATTAAGCATCACAAACTTGCTAATACATTGGCTCTAGAAAGTCTAGTGAGGCAAGTGCATATGTAAAGTTTAAATACATTGGGAAATTTTGTAAGGCAGGCAATATTTTCTCTAGTTGTCCAGATTTAAGAGATGGCTCAGAAACCAAAAGTAATAATAATTTTTTTAAATTATTATGCTGAGTGACTATATGTGCAATGGGAAAAAAAGACTCACCACATTTGTTAAGAATAGAAGCATGAAATTAAATAAGTCTAATGGAGAAAGACAAACTGCATCATTTCACTCACATGTGGTATACAGAACAATCAAACAAATGAATAAACTACATAGAACAAGAATAGACTTTTAGACTCTAAGACCAACTAATGGTTACCATAAGCAAAGGGGAAAGAGGGATGTGCAATTTGGGTTCAAGAGGGTAACTGTATGGTTAAGGATAGAACTGGACTTTTAGTGGCAAAAATCAATATAGTATATAGACATGTTGATTTTTAATGATACATACTTAAAACATAGAATGTTATAATGCAACATTATCTCAATTAAAAGGTTAAAAAAATAAAAAATATGTAAGAGTGAGCATATGGTATGGAGGAAGAGACAACTTGAAAACAACTCAAAATAGTAGCAGGAGAAAAGGTAAAAAGGAAAGAATAGAAGTGCATGAGGAGGAGGAGGAGGAAGAGGAGGAGGAAGAGGAGAAGGACAAGGCAGTACACAGGAGAATAGATCAAGCTGATCGCTACTCTCTAAAAGAGCTGTAAAGAACTCCAGGTCAAAATTTTCTAGTCCTGGCTGTCTGCCTCAGGGCAAAAGTCCTAGGAAGTAGCCCATTTCACTCTCCTTTCAAAATGAGGCCTGTGTATATGAAAGATCAAATGAGTGTGAAATCCAGAACTTAGAAAGCTTGGTCTGTAAGGAATTTGCAGATATAGAATAAAATCAGAAGCAAAAGACTAAGAGGAAATTTGGTGACAGAGATTAAATAAAAACAAAACAAACAAGCAAGACAGGACTAGTTTACAGAGAACTTTGCCACTGAATATGGATTGGTATATCATGGTTACTGACCTTGACAGTCAGTGATGGTCTCTATTTATATTGTATTATAAAAATATATTATATTGTATTTCCCCAGGGAAAATAAAAGCAAAGGTAAATTGTTCAAAGAGGAAAGGTAAATGATAGTAAGGAAGTAGATTTGGTACTATGAAGCTGACTTTGGGTGCTAAAGTGACTGGATTGGAGAACTACCTTTATTTCATTAAATTTCTTTGTATATATTTTGTCTATTTTTTAAATAATAAAAAAATGAGTGAGATCTTTAACACTAATAATGGTTCACATAATAGGAAATCATTAAGGACCTCTAAAATTTCTTATCCCAAGTAAAAATCCATCTTAATACTAACTGTTAGTCTTTCCCTTCATACTATGATAGGGCTATTCAGAGGGTAGATATTTATTTTTAATTGTTAAGAAAAGTAAGGTGAGGTAAGGTGTGAAATAAAAAAAGAAGACATCATTTGGAAAAATATAAAGTGGTAGTGAACAACATTAATGTAAAGTCCATTTGAACAGAGAAAGTATGATTTGCAAAACATTTGCTCTTTTTCCTAGCATTTGGCAATAAGAATATACCAACGATATAGTAGATGAATTCTGTATACGATGATAGATCTTATAGATGGTGAAATTACATGTGTATGCTTTGAAATGCGAATGGTTAAGTACGTCTAAAGCAGCAAATTTAGTGGGAATAAAATTCCAATCCCTATTAAACATAATTTATCTTGCTTCAAACACAGTTATATCCAGTTAAAGTGATCATATAAAAGATATAATTCAAAAACAGGAAAAATAACTCATAGTAAAAACAGATTCACAGGACAAATGGATGATCGTTAACAGAGCTGGGCTTTTAAATAACTATGCTTAATATATTCAAGCAAATAAAAACAAAATTGGAAATCCGGCAAAAGACTAAAAAAACATTTAAAAAAATTAAGTCTCCAGAATGAGAAAATTTCAACAAGAAGGCCAAGAACTGACTTCAACAACAACAACAAAAAAATGAAATCCAGAAGACAAATGAGTGTCTTCAAATTATTAAAAAGAAATGACTGCCAACTTAGAATTTTATATCCAGCAAAAAAAAAAAAATGTGCTTTAAACAGGTGAAATAAAGGCATTTCCAGACAAAGCTAAGACATAGTCTTAGCAACACACCCTTACTTGAAGGAAAAAGGAAACAGATGACAGCTCAGAGATAGTGAAAAGAAAGAGTAATGGGAAAGGTAGATATACAAGTAAATCTTAATATTGGTTGTATAAAGCAATGATAATGTCTTGTGGGGATTAAAATACATAATGATTTATAGTAATCAGTACAAATTATAATTTGTGAAAGGAGTGAGTGGAAAATTTAATTTATCTTAGTCAAAAATGGATGTTGCAATTTCTGCAGTGCTGCCAATAGTACTTTCTCTAATTCAAATTTAAATAGTTATACATGGGTAGTGGCTATTATTTACAGGGCAATTTAGAGTAATCACACACACAGTAAAGTAGCTACGAAGCTAATAGAAAGTATGTTTAAAATATGATAAGAAACAAAATAATAAAACATTATGTATAAAATAATAAAATACAAGACAAAAGTCAAAGGAACCCGAAAGAGGAGGATCAAATAAAAACAAATCATAGGTGTGTGTGTGTGTGTGTGTGTATACGTGTGCGTGTGTGTGAAACGTACCCAGTAATTATACTCAATGAACAATTTAAAGATTATAAACCTAGATTTAGAAACTATACATTAAGAATAGTTGCTTACCATTAGACATTAAAGTTTGAAAGTAAAAAAATAGCAAAATCATTGACTATGCAAAGATTAAATAAAATTGGAAGTGATAAATACAAAGAAATACTTTCAGCAGAAAGTATTATTAGAGATAATGAAAAGCATTTCATAGTGATAAAAATATCTCCAGTAGGAAGATATAGCAGTTCTAAATTTGTATGTATCTAGTAACAGCTTCAAAATACACATAGCAAAAGCTCACAGAACTAAGCAGAGTTGGCAGTCCACAATCATAGTAATTGTTTTTTTTTTTACATACTTCTTTCATTAATTCATAAGATTAATGTGGCAGGATTAGGAAAATTTAAAACAGCAAAGAAAGATCATTTAATAACTGCTGGTGATGGTACTAGCTTTGAAATCTTCCTCCTTCTCCATGTTCTCACATGCTAATTTTTAAGAAGCATTTCTTACTTGTTACTGTGACATAGAAATGGCAGTTAGGCCATGGTTATCAGGTCTGAGAGCTGATAATTGTACTGCAATCAATTTTTTTAATTTTTTACTTTTTTCAAAGTATTTTTAAACAAAATTTTCATATCTGTGATGTCTTCTTTTATAGATTAGTAAAGTCAACTTAGATAGACTAAATTATTACATGTTCAACTATAAAGTATTTGTGGTAATAATACTACTGAAGTCTTTAGACTCCTACTCTTTTGTTCTTTCTACCAAGACATTAAAGGTGGCTTGTTAAGGACTTCCAACTAGGAACTATGTGTGTTCAATAAGCATCTATTGCTCTTTATTGAGCCCTTGCTCCATGCCACCTCTTGGAGGCTTCCTATATAATGGAATTCAATGAATGTGCAGCCTGAAGGCCAAGGTCTGGGAACTACCTGGTTGGTATGGTAAAGATATATAAATCCTTCTAATTCCCACTCTCCTCATCTTTATTTTTTTTTAAAGATTTATTTATTTACACATACAAGCTAGGGCGTAGGCCAGAGTGTGGGGTGGTGAGAAGATTCACCAGAGACAGAGTGGGGAGCAGAACAGGCAGATTGATGGAAATACACTGCTGAGGGGAGCAGCGGGCTAGGCAGGAGAGGTCTGCTGCGCCATGTGGTAAGCTCCCTGCTGGTATCGAACTTATGCTGCAGTGGCTCTGGATAGCCCCACAGTGCTGTGACTTAACCCGTTGTGTCACCAGGGAGACCTGTCTTCATCTTTAAAGTGAGGTGATATTGGCCACTCTCTGAGTTATTAAGAGTCTTAAGGAGATGATGCTTGTGTTCCTCAGGCTGCATAGGGAATGGGTAAGAGTGATCACGAAGTCACATTTTTCTGGCTCCGCATTGACTCGTCTATGAGAAACCTGGTATTTTCTGCATGCCACTGGTGATGTATTCGATATTTTGCTACTTAGTCATTTTGAAAAATGGTAATAAGAAGCAAATATGGGTAGTGATATAAAATAGCATAAATACATAAATTTTTTTTTCAAAATATTCATATATAATTTGTGAATTCTAGAAGCAATGTACAAAAAATTATGTGGTTTCTCTTTAGTGCCTCGGTACTAGAAAAACACAAAGATAAGTAATACTTGTGTCCTTCAAGAATATTCTTAAAATGTTGTTCAATTTCCCTATGGTTCTGGGTCTGATTTTAAAAAAGCAACTTTTGGGGGCAGTAATCTATGAAGAAATGAAAACCTGTAATTCAGGTGTATGCTGGCCTTAGTTTTATGCTCCCGCTACAGGACTGTACTAGGAGAATGCTTCTCAAGCAATAGTCAACATATGATCCATCTGGGATCCTTTTACAGTGTAGATTCTGATTTAGCAAGTCTGGGGTGGAGCTGAGATTCTGCACTTCTAAAACTCCCAGGTGATGCTGATGTTCCTGGTTCAAGGATCACACTTGAAAAAGTAAGATCCTACATCTCTCTAAAGAAAATAATTTGTTCTTTTAAGATTCCTTTTTATTCTGCTTCATTATAAATAATGTCAACCTAACTCTGGTGATTTTAAGTGAAACACAAATTTTCTACAAAGATCAGATATTGTAACAATTGAAGTAGATGCTGGGAGACCTTGTTTAAGATAGTGAGCAGGGTAAAAGAGAAAGCATGGTCAAGAATATTTCAGGAATATTCTAATTAGGATTGTACTACTAGACTCTCCACACAGTGGCACTGGATCTTTAACAGGCCTTGAACTTTTGCATTACTCTCTAGACAGGTTTACAGTTGAAGACTTGAGACACTGATTCAGTATTCTAAAATACAACCCCTCCTCTAATTACTGGAAATCACTTACCTTTAAGGTAGGGTCCTGTCTCCCACCTTTTATGGAATTCCCCAATAGGAGGGGCATTTGAATGTTAGTAATGGCCCCAAATGGCAATATACTTTCAATTGTAGAGTGGATCAGCAACAAGAAACATGTGGTCCACATATATCCTTTTCATCAATAAAAAAAGTAATTTCCAGAGACATTATGAAAATTGCTAGGGTTTTCACATAAAGTTAGTGGGGACTTAGGTTGTTATAACTTGGCTACTGTAAATAGTGCTATAGTGAACACAGGGGTGTATTTATTCCTTTGAATTATTGTTTTTGTATTCTCTGAGTAGATACCTAGTAGTGGAATTGCTGGATTTTATGGCAAACCTATTATTTTTTTTTTTTTTTGAGAAATGTCCATACTGTTTTCCAAAGGGACTGGAACAATCTACATTTCCACCAACAGTATTTGAGCAGTTCCTTCCTCTCCACCCTCACCAACACTGTGACTTCTGATATTTTTGATATTGGCCATTCTCATCTGTGATGTCGTATCTCATTATAAGTTATAGAAACAGCTTAAGTGCCCAATGATAGATGAGTGGATAAAGAAAGTGTGGTATATACATACAATAGGATACATTTCAGCTCTAAAAAGGATGAATCTTGTCATTTGTAACAACATGGATGGAACTGGAGGGGATGATACTAAATGAAATAATTCTGAAGGAGAAAGACAAACATGGGATCATTTATTAATATGTGAAAATAAAAGAAACAAAAATTGCCAAAAATAAACCAAAAGAAAATATCTGAATGCAGAATATAGGGTACTAGAGGTGATGGGATGAATGGACATGCTGGAGGATTATGGGTGCTTGGTGGTAGGTGAGGTGTGGTAACCTACATCTAAAGCACTGTCATCCTGTTCCCCTAAATCACATATAGAATTGTAAACCAACATTACCTTAACAAAAAAAATACTAATACAAAAAGTTAATGGGGAGAGTTTCAGAGAGAATTTTTAAATATTTCCAATTCCCATCCTGCCCTGTCTCCTGAATCTCTTAAGGACTTTACCTTTGTAACCTTAATCACTGCTGTTTTCAGATGTTTAAGAGAAAAGATAAACAGATGGTAAATTTCAAAAGCTAATGCCATTATGTTGTTTGTGCTGTGTAAATGGTTAGATAAGCAAAGTTTGTGTTATACAAAATATCAATTATGTCAATAATGTAACTGATTTATTTAACAACATAGAAATTAGCAACCTCTTTATAAGTGCATTTATTAAGAGCGTGGAAAATAGAAAATTTAAGTGGCAAAGAAAGTTATCTCTGTTGTATTTTAATGTAAAGCATTTGAAATGAATTCACTTTTAAGGGAATGCATATGAAATTTAGATAATAAATCAGAGGGAAATATTTTACAGTATCTCTTTAAGAATCAGCAAATGAGCTTTTTTTTTTAAGGTACATAAACACACGCTCAAACACAACTATTTCCTTCATGGCTGAACCTTAGAGATTTCAAGTTATTTTGGTGCCAAATTTTAAGCCAGGGGAAGTTTTACACTGAGTTAAAACCCCCTGAAAGCAAAGGTTACAATGGAAATGCTGACAGAGTCTGTGCCATGGCAACATTTGTGAGTGTAGTTTTATTAAAACAATAAACAACTTTTGTGCAAGTGCAAGTGAATATAAAAACAACAGAGAAAGGGCCCCTTCCTGTGTCTAATTCCTAATCTCTCTGTGTCATTTCCTTGCTGGGTTCTGGTCTTGAGTTTGCCAGGTCACACATGCAATTACTGGTTTGACATCAACCCTTGTACCCCAGCTCCTTATAAAAAGGCCAATAAAACAGCAGGAGAGGGATCTCAGCTCCGTACTTGTTAAAGTGAATATTAAAGGTATATTCGATTTGAGTCACTGGGTATATTTATAACTGGCCCTTAGCACAGAGGCCTTTAATTTCCTAATTGATTTTGTATGTACTTCTGTGATAGATAATTATCTAGAAAATTATATGTGTTTTCTCCTTTTTGCCAAGTAACACAGCAAGTTCTAAGTATTCTTATGTGGTACATACTGTGCGAGTTTAGTGGACAGATGGAAGGAAACAGGGAGGGCAGAAGGCTCACTCTCCCCCACACCCCCAGTGCAGCTAGTAGAGCAGGCGGAACTGGTTGATGCTTTTCACATTTGATACTAGTCTCAGTGTCTTGAGGAGGTGTGGGACTGTGGGGGGGAAAAAAGGCACTGTTTTCTCCCTGAAGCGATACCTTGCATAGTGTTTGCCCATGACATGAATCTAGCAGGTGAATAAGAAGCATCCCAAAACCACTTTTTAAAGAATGAACACAAGGAAGAAATAGCAATGACATCAAACTAAAATGTGAAGAAAATCAGATCAAATATGCTGAAATGCCCTGAGAGGACATTATAAAAAGACCCTTTGCATTTACAGAAAAGTACTGAAAAGGGAATGCTTTTGAAAAGTAATGGTAAGCTGGAGGCAAAAGGGCAATGATTTGGTAAGAAATTTTCCATTGCCCAGAGAACTGCCTGAATTCACCAGAACAAATGAGCCCAACTTTGCTCTGCTAATTAAATTACATGGGGAGGCTTTGTGCTCACATCTTTCAGCTACTAAGTCCTACCAGTTTAGAACATGCATTAAGCCAGGATAAAGATTAGAATCACCTGGGGATTAGGAAGGGGGCAGTTATAAGTCATGATGGCCTGTGCACACCCCAGAACAATGAAATGAGAGTTTCCTAGGGGGCTGGGGGTAAGCAGTACATATATATATTTTTTTAACTCCCAGGTGATTCCAGGGAATAGCTGAGGTTATGGAACACTGCTTACAGGGCTATAGCAACCCCAGAAATACTGACCTTTCGGCTGAAGAAAAAGTACAGATGTTTGTGGCAGAACATTTGCTCTAGGCAATTTACTGAGCCTCTATGAGTGTTACCAGCATTCACAATTTGGTTCCCTGGCTTGAAGCCCAATTGGTAGAATGCGTAAAGCAGATGTTTGAATGGTATTAACAAATGGAAGCTTCTAAACCATTCCTTGTTTAACAAGTATCGCAGGATCTTGTTTAAATAATGATCAGCAGTGATCAAGTTTAATCTCCCTGAAATTGCAGTTTCTTCCTCTCTTCTATAAGCTATCTGACCTTTGGATGCACAGACATACTAGTTGGCAGCAAATCCGTGTTTGGACTAACTAGCGGTCAATCAAATTACTAGTCACTCCAACTCAATTAGTTATTAAGACTGAAATTATGGAAGGAGTTGATTATTCCAGTCACCTGAAGGATGGTTCTGAATTCGGTCAATTCTTTATCAGCTGTTCTTAGTGCCAACACGTGAAGAGTGTGGATAACATCTGGAAAGTGGAAAGACTAGATTTGAGCCCAACTGGGACGCAGCAAAGCTTGTGGAAATAGTCCTTTTCCTCATATGCTCCTAATGTTTCATATTTTAGTCACATTTTCATGATCAGAAACTGTTACTTTGGGCAAAGAGTTATTTCTAAGTAGCCAATGCACTGCAAGTATACACACACACACACACACACACACACACACACACACACACACACACACGCACGCGCACACACACATGCTGGATGTTTTATTCACTTATAGGAAATAACTTTCAGCCTTTTTGTCCCTGATTCTTTCTACAGCTCCTTATAATACAGCGTAGTGGCCACTCTGATCAAGTGGTTCACAGGGCTAGCTGCACCTTTGGTGTTTTGGGGGCAATTTTGCAGTTCTTGGAAGAATGTGCTGCAGAAGCAAGAGCTCACGAGGAGAGCTGATCCTTACGACCTGCAATTGCACAGTATCAGCATATGTCAGCATCTGGAGATGAAGCTGCCCTTCTCCATAGTCCAGTCTGGGAAAGGGCTAATGATTCAAGATAGCTTTCATTCTTTTTGGACACAACTCATAAAATTAAATGAACCTCTCCTCCCTCTACTCGGTTCCTTTGGGAGTAACCCTTTTAGCAATTAATAGTTCTTTGAAGCAGAATTTTAAGAGTAGAAAAAAGCATGACTTTGCTTTTGACCTACTTCAATCTTTGAAGAACAATTTAAAGGAGGCAATGGATGTGACAAGTCCATGTTTATAGTGATTTACTGTTCACAAAGTATTTCTACATATGTAATCTCATTGTGAAGTTTTTGGAGCTAGTCCCTACAGCTATAGGAGAAGTCTTGGTAAACGAAGACTTAGTAAGTAACTTGCCTTAGTAGTCAAATAGATTTTAATATAGTATACCTTTTTATTTTGTGTTCTTTTTAGAAATGGGAAGGAACTAGCCATTAAGAATATCAGAAAACACTATTTGGATCAAAAGAAAACCAGGTAAAATGTGACCCAATGACATTTGAACTCTTTTTTTTTTAAGATTTATTTATTTATGTATACAAGATGGGGTATAGGCCAGAGGCGTGCGGCGGTGAGAGGGTTCACCAGAGACAGAGCAGAGGGAAGCAGAACAGGCAGAACGAGGGGAGCAATGGGTGAGGCAGGAGAGAGACCTGTGGGAATCTCCATGGCTGGGCGTCGAACTTGCGTTGCCGCTGCTGACAGCTCCAGAGCACAGCGCTTAACCGCTGCACCACCACGGAGGCCCCAACATTTGAACTCTTTATGAAAATTATTTTTGATGTTGAGTTGGAACTCCCAGTTCAGAAACCTGACTGTAGCCCCTTAGTGCTAAGACCTGCCAGTTTTCATTCTGCTATACTATGGTTCTAAGTAAGTAAGCCTCAGTTTCCAAAGGTCAACATATGGGGTAGTAGGTTCTTTGAAATTTAGGATTATTAAAGAGAAGTGGGAATGTAAGTCATCTTGTTTTCTTTATTGCTCTTCCTTTTATTTTGATTGGGAATATTTCTACTTCCAGAAGTCTAACTTTTTGAGGTGAATAGTAAAAAGCATATAGAACATGACATACGTATTTTCTAGATACAACTTGATGATCAGGATGAAGTTTTTATAGGTACAGGTGGAGTCTATTATTGCATATTCTGAAGGAAAAATATTCTTATAATTAAACAGTATTATAAATTCTTGATTCAGAAAGACTCAACAGATCTAAGTTATATAAATTAATAAGTACTTTTCATTGTCAAATCTATGAAAACAGGTAGCATTGACTGAAACCTGAGTTTTTCACATACACAAATTTATAGTGATAATAGTTCTATTTGGAATAAAACTGACTTTTATGTTACTGGTTTGGGTAACTCAGGTGTTAGACTAGTAAGCTAGATTGATGTGACTATTTTAGTACTTGTATGCATTGCTGGTAGAAGAAAAATATTAGATGTATTTATTTATCAAAAAGTTATCTGTCACTGAAAATTATTTCCTATCCCCTGATTAGATTTTAGATTATATTTTAAATATTCAGAAATATTTTATTTTTAACTTTAAATATTCAGAAAAAGATAGTATTGAGAAAAAAATTTAAACAATACATTTTTTTTTTTTTTGCAGGCGAATCCTTTGGAAGTTCTTAAGATTGGACTCTCTTATGGAGAAATTAGGTCATTATTGGCCCATTTGGTTGTGTTGAAAATAATCCACTCTTTTGGCGTTTTTCTTCAAAGGGCTATATTTTCTCTAAAGAGTCTAGATGCTATAAAAATGAAGCATAATTCTATCTGTAAAGTTAGCTTCAGAAATACAGAAAGATGATGAGGCCAAATTCTTAAAGAATTTAAAAACTTTTAGTTACCAACTTTTAAAGATGTTTTGTATTTTCTAAAATGACTATCTTTTAAACATTTCTATTTTCCCCATTAAAGCAATATAAATTACTCAATAATTTAAAATTAGCTTTTTATGTGATTTATAATGAAACAATGAATAAAGAACTTATTTTCAGAGGCAAGGGAAACATGTCAGGCTTCAATTTAAGTAACTAGATTAAAAAAAATCTGTATTTCCCGTTTTAGCAGTCTCACATCTCTGACAAGTATTTGTGAACTTAGTAGAATTAAATAATTATAGCTAATAGCACTGACCAAAATATTTTGGTCCAATTGATCTATCTACCAAACAATTCATGATGGTAGATTGAACACATGTGAAAGCAGGATGGTGGTGATGTCCAGACCATTGGATATGAAATCTGGTAAGATCTTATTGCCTCCATCTTCTGGATTGAAATAGCAAATCTGGGGCATGGTGGTGTCTTCACTAAAATATGTAGATTAAGTTTATGTAGGTAAAGTGCATCTATCATATTCTTTAGTTATACATGGTAAGGGGTGGGTAAGAAACAGGGATGCAAATTTACTATTGCTGGGTCAACCCATGAGATTGGACACATATATAGTTTTCTTTTTTACCAACCCATCATCAATATAATTCTTGACTCCCAGACACTATCAATAAATAATTGCTGAACTATATAGGAGGGGATTAAAGAGAAACAAACTTTCTGAAGAGGCTGAACCCCTGTGGTTCTTTAATCATCTCTTTGTTTTACATAATTCTTAGTTTCTCTGAATTTCAGTTTCCTTAGCTGACAAATGTGGATGATAAGACAATCTGCTTCACAGGACAGTTGTTTGAAATAATGAGATAATATTCAGAAAAGCTCTTTGTAAAACAGAGGGTGCTATTCATACTAAGATGTAATTGGTGTTATCAAAGTAATGATAATTGAGAAAAATCTTAGTAAATATTTCCTTTCATAATGTTTATGAAAAAGAGTTGTTCTGAAGAATTATTTTAAGGGCAGCACTTAATGGTACATATCATGTCAGACCATATCAATTATAAATCTAGTTCTCTTAGAAATATATGTATTATACATATATTATTTTAGACAGGCAAGGGTAGGCAAGCTTCTATTGCATATTGGAGACTAGTTATTTGTTTTGCTACATACATGGTTAAAATCCATTATGTTCAGTGTCATCTTGACCCATGACAAGCCCCAAAAGATCTTTTCTGCTCCCAAACCAGACGTACGTAGATATCAAGTTATTAATTTGTGATAACAACTTACATTTTTATCTTTAGCAGAGTGTCAAGGAATCTCAAAGAGGATGAAACTTAGGCTATCTGAATTGGTGAGGAGTGTGTAAGTAAGCTGACCTACACTCTCATTACATAATGAGACGGCAGTTGTGGAAAGCTATGTCATTTCTACAGTCCATACAGTTATTCAAAAGAGTTCAGACTAGAGTCCAGCTCTATAGACTCCTAAATTATCTCTTTATTAAGCCAATTAACTTCCCCTAAAGATGCAAGCTTTGAAATCCTGCATTGGAGAAAATAATCCCAAATATCTGTTAGCTTTTTGGGAAAAAGTAATAGTATCACATTTATCCTTTCTTTTTTCTAAGATGACTGATGAAGGCCACTTGAGAGGGTAAGTATTAATGTATTTAGGTATTTGGTTGTTGCTTACACACACTGTATTCCCAAATTGCATTTAATCTACACTTTTCAAATATGAAATTAAATTCTTGTTCAGCTTTGGGTATTGAGTCCATCCATTGTCCCTGATATAAAAATATAGTCTTCACTTCACACATAACTGGACAGCAGTATATTACAAATAACTGGCAAGTAGGCTGGACACTGGGAACATCAGAAAAAGAACTGGCACTTGCTAACGTGTCTACAAAAATCTTGCCTCATGGTCCTGACACCAACTGCAGGCCCTACAGTCCACCTAACTATGGGTTCAGCTGTGAGCAAACCATTACCAGGTCCTCGCTCCTTTTTCTGAAAAGCTACTCCTGTCTGGGAAACATTAGAAGCAAGATAATTCAAAGGAAAAAGCAGAATAACTTCAAGTCAGCACTGTGTCTGAGACCTGATCTTTATAAATGCATTACGAAGCATCAACGCCAAAACTGAATAAATGGAAAAATATGGTACTTATTGGTTATAGAAAAATAAATTGTACAATATATATTTCTCACACATTCATAATATTCATATATTGCTCCTTTTTGTGGCAATTGATATGTTTTAGTGAAATAAAGATTTTTAGAAATAAGCAAAATAAAGAAATAGATCCTAAATGATTGATGGGAAAAATCATTTACACAAGGTTTTGGTTAATTCCTGGAATCATGTTAGTTAAGGTCTTAAGATGAAAGGTCTGAACTAAGCAGAAGAAACCAATTTTTTCCCTGGAATTTAAGTTTAATGAGGGCACAGTGGTTCTGATTTCCCTACTAGGAGATGAGACTAATTTATGATAGGAATTTAGTAAAAAAAAAATTAGCAATTTATCACATATTTTCAAAAGTAATAAAGGGCGCTTCACTTAATCCTCTCAGTGATAAAGTAGGGCAAGCATTGTCATCATTACCATTTTCACTTACGGCAACTTCATTTTATAAAACGACACAACTTAATTGACAGAATCGAGAGTCAAATCTGAGATCCCAGTTTCTAAATTCTAGCTCTTTTACTTTATTGTACTGATTCAATATGTAGCTTCTCATGTAGAAAGTCATTTTTCCCGTGATCTTCCTGAATATATATGGTCTTGGAATCTTATAGATGTGGTTAGCAAAACAAACTTCTCACCTAAGACCTGACTTCCATAGTAGAGAGACATGATTAATAATTTCAGTGAAGTTGCTAGGATAGCCCATTCTATTAGATAGCTGTACTTTTTAGAAAGTTTGTTCTTAAATGATATGCACCTCTTAATAGTGCATGCAGATTGTTTCTAGTTCTACACTATGGATCAATTTGGAAAAGTTTACTGACTCTTCTGCAATACCACCCTTAAACCCCATAAGATAATATTCTATCCCTCGCCCCTTTGCATTTTTTTTAGACTATCCACAGTCCTCCAACTTTTCTCAAGCATAGTTTTTCATCTCCTTCATCCTTCTTGCTATTCTTCTTATATTACTCAAGTTTGCTAATTTTTCTGTAAAATCTAATATTTAAAAATCAGCAAACTACTTATATGTGTCTTGACCAATTAAAAATATGATTGGATTTTTTGCCAAGATTTTTGAAATTTAACTTTTATTAATGGGACACAGTTTTATACTTTGACTTTTATCAAACAACATTCAATGTAAACCTCAGGTCTATTTTGCATATGAAATATTAAGAAACCTAGTTTTCAAACACTTAAAATCATTAAAAAACATCTTTTTGGCCTCTATTATTTTACTTACTTGAGATAATTTTGAATTCTTATTTTGCCAGACTTTCCCTATGGTGTCTAAAGAACAGCTCCATATTTGATAAGCCATCTTTAATGCCTTTATCCTAGGTCCTGATAACAAAGCTGAACAGAAGCAAGATGAAGTCAGGGCATTCTGACACCATAAAAAGATTGGAGAATTGAGTAACACTGAATACTTTTCCTTTCTGTGATACTTTTGTTCTCTAGGTTTCCTTGTAGAGTTACAAGATCATAAGCTGATGGAAATGAGTTAATATTCTTTTGTATCAGCTGTCATTGCCACCGTTAGTAGTTATTATAGCCATCAGTTTAAATATCAGTCTTCCTCCTAGACTATAAGCACAGAGTATTGGCATAGAGTAGTTATTAAGTAAATATTTGTCATCTGTGGTAGATAAAGAAACAAAGCAAATGAACAGACTAAAGTACACAAAAACAAATGCTTAGCATATAAAAACAAAATAGTGGTTATGAGAAGGGAAGGGGGGAGGATGAATAAGTTAAAGGGCTCTACACTACACAGTGATGAATGGAAACCAACGTCCTTGTCATGAAAACTAATTAATTCAGTTCAGACTACGGTACAGTGAAAACAGCAAGACTTTGGAACAAGCAGATTTGAATTTGAATGGGCGATTTATGAGTTACATGAAGCTGAGATGTTTTTTTCTATTTTGCCATCTCATTAATTCTCTCAACAAATACTTTTTTTTCCTTTGTCACCTTTAATTTTATTCATCAAAGGAGTGAAACATAATTTATCAAAGAAGTTGAAATATAACAGATAAAAACGAGCAATGTAATGTGTAGACCTTTTTGCTGAAGGGAATTACTTTATCATTAAGAAATTATCTTCATTGATGGAACATTGATTTACAACATTGTGTACGTTTTAGGGACATAATTTGCACCTATACAAATGTATGTTACTACACTGTGGCCCCATCTCCCCAACAAAGTCCCAATAATCATCTACTATAATCCATAGGGACCCCTTCCCCTTTAGCTCTCACCCTCAGCCTCCTCTTATGGTAGCTTTAGTTATGCAGTCAGATTTTAAGGGTTTATTTTCAACAAATACTAGTACTGCAGTACTAGGCTCTAGTTTCAGTGTTAGAACAGAAAGAGGCTTTCTACCATGAAGTTTATGATCTAGTGTAGGAAATGCAAATCAAAACCACAATGAGACACTATTTTACACCTGGGAATGGACCATATCAAAACCACCAGAAACGACAAGTGTTAATGAAGGAATCCTATACTCTGTTATTGGTTGAAAAGTAGACTACTCCAGCTCCAGTGGAAAACATTAGGGAGGTTTCTCAAAATATTAAAATTAGATCTACCATATGATCCAGAAATTCCATTCATAGGTATCTACCCAAAGAATGCAAAAACAGGAATTCAAAGGTATATATGAACTGCTATGTTCCTTGCATCATTGTTCATAGCAGCCAAGTTATGGAAACAATCTAAATGTCCAATGACAGAAGAGTGGACTAAGATGAGTGGTACACACACACCCTGGAATAGTATTCAACTATGAAAAAGATTAAGCTCGACTTTTTCAACAACATGGATGGAACTGGAAGGGATTATGTTAAGTAAAATATCAGAAGGAGAAAGGCAAATAACATGATTTCATTAATATGTGGGATATAGAGAAAAAAAAGGAACACACAAAACTAAACCAAAACAAACCTGAGAAATCTAACTATAGAATTGAGGCTACTAGAGGGGGAAGAGAGGGGATGGAGAGCAAGGAGGGAGGCAGTCCAAATGGACTGTGATAAGAAACTGTACCTCTGAATCAGGTACAGTGCTGTAAATCAACATTACCGCTACAAAAAAAAATTGGGAAAAGTATCAACACAAACTGTAATTTCATTTTTTTCAATTCCTTCAGAATGACTACATTTTAGATTTTTTTAAATTGAGATAACATTGCTTTACAACAGTATGATTATTGCTATACAACAGTATGATTCAGAGGTATAGTCATACCTCCTCAGATGTATGTTACTACACTATACCTACCACTAAGGGAAAATTAGAATTTTAAAAGACTGTGTGTAAGTATATTAGGTTAATGCAATTTAGGACCCTGGACAGATATCAGAACTTTTATTGTAATAAGGTTCTTATCAATAATTATGGACACCAGAGTATGAAATGAATAATCATGATATATTACAAAAATGAAGGAATACAAACTAATTTCTAACAAGGTTGGCAAAAGGGATCAGTCTGTATTTGCTTTAATGAAAGTATGCAGGATTAGCAAATATGAGGAATTCTTACAGTGCCCTTTTGTTCTAATTAACACCCCCTTCCTTAGCACCTTTTAAATGCGCTGATTTGCATAAACAGCTCTCCTTACCAAATAGCAAACAGTGATGTTGTAGCTATTTTCTGTTCAGAATGTGTTGGATTTAAAGTGATGGGTGATATTGTAAAAAAATTATTTGTCTAGCCCATTGGAGGAATTTGTGATCTACACTGAAAGTGAGAGGTATTTTCTTGAATATTCTTTTTTTTAATATATATTTTTATTGTTATTTATGTCTTTTACATTTTGTATTCCCCTTGGGTAGCCCACCACCAATTCACCCGTGATCCATCTCCATGGTCCATTGTGTTCTTTTCTATTCCATTTTGTGTGATTTTCCTTCACTCCCTCCGCCTCCCCCCCCCCAACCCCGCTGATTGTCTCTCTACTATTTGGTTTCCTTATAGTCCTGTTATAAGTGAAACCATTCAATATTTTTCTCTTTCTTTCTGGCTTATTTCACTGAGTATGATCCCCTCTAATTCCATCCATGTCGCTGCAAACTGCATGTGTTTATCTTCTTTCCATGATGAATAGTATTCCATTGTGTATATGTACCACATCTTTTGATCCAATCATCTATTTTTGGACATCTGGGTTGCTTCCATATCTTTGCTATTGTGAACAGTGCCGCATGAACATACGGGTTGTTGAAAGAAATAGAAGAAGACACAAGAAGATGGAAAGGCATCCCCTGCTCATGGATTGGAAGGATTAACATTATCAAAATGGCAATCCTACCAAAAGCAATTTACAGATTCAATGCTATTCCAATAAAAATCTCAATGACATTCTTCAAAGAAATAGATCGACTACGATGAAATTCATATGGAACCACAAAAAACCTCGCATAGCTAAAGCCCTCCTAACTAAAAAGAAAGAAAATGGAGGAATTTCACTCCCTGATTTCAAACTATACTACAAAGCCATAATAATTAAAACAGCATGGTACTGGAACAAAAACAGAAAGACCAATGGAACCGAATAGAATACCCAGAATTAAAGCCACTTATCTATGAACAACTAATCTTTGACAAAGGAGCAAAAAACAAATGCAGTGGAACAAGGACAGTCTATTCAATAAATGGTGCTGGGAAAACTGGACAGCCACCTGCAAAAAAATGAAGCTAGACTACTACCTCACACCCTGCACAAAAGTCAACTCAAAATGGATAAAAGACCTGGATGTAAGACCTGAAACCATAAAATGTATAGAAGAAAATATAGGCAAACCTCTACATTTTTCTTGAATATTCTTCTTCAAGACATACATTTTCTTGAATATTCTTAAAGAAAGATGACAGCAAACTGCCTTGGCATCAGAGGTGATGAATTTTGCTTAAAACAATGTTGTGAAATACTTAGCTTAGATAATGAAGGAATTTATAGGAGGTTTTGGAAGTGAAGTTAGGGTTTTTTCCAAGACTGATATTTTGTCATATCATCATCTAGTTGAAGAAAGTGGTAGCTTTATATGCTGTATGAAGAAGGACAAGTGACAATATATGGAAAATGAAGGGACAGAGTATGTTTTTATAATACATATAGCAATTGCAGCAATCAAGGGAAGATGTAACTTATGAGCTTCCTTTTATAATTGTGTGAAGACTGAGTTATTCAAACATGCATGGTCACTGTATTGTCAGTCGTGTTGTGTTCTTTATAGGGGAACTTGAGCAAGGTGATCTGTCCCTTAGGCAAGCCAGTCACCCTAAGAACCATGATTGCCAGACACTGTTTTAAGTGAATAGGTTACATTAGTGGAAAAGTGAGTCTACAGTTTTGCTGTGTTGTAGAGAAAGGACAATAAAAACAATTCTACATAATACTTTAGAAGGTGACCAGTGCTACAGAATAAAAGCAACAGGAATATAGGGTGGGGACACACAATTCTATAGAATGTTGTAAGGCTTAGTCTCATCGAGAAAATGACTTGTGAGCAGAAATTTGAGGGCAGCACATGAGTAGACACCCAGTTAACCTTCGGAGGAGTCATCTAGGCAGACTTTAGAAAGTCAGTGTAAAATCTCCAAGGCAGAGGAGAATCTAGAATGTTCACAACAGAAAACATGCAGGTTGGGAATAAGTATCGATTTGTAGCCCAACAGTCAGGGACTTGGAATCAAACTTCAAAATCTTGCTGCACCAGTTACTAGCTTTGAGTCTTAGTCCTTTTATGCTGCTCTAACAAAGACCACAGATTGAATGGCTTATGAACAGCAAACACTTATTTCTCATCATTCTGGAGAGTGAGATCAGAGTACCAGCATGGTGAGGACCGTTCGTTCTCCAGTTCTAGGCTTCTCACATTCTCACACAGAGGATCTTGGGAGCTTGGTGGGGTCTCTACTATAGAGCACTAATCTCACTCATGGAGGATCTATCCTTATGAACAAATCACTCCCCAAACCTCCTAATAGTATCACTCTGGGGGGGAGGTTAAAATTTCAGCATATGAATTGGGTTCAAACATTTAGGCCATAGCAGGTGCTATTTAGCAAAGTTACTATATACCTATTTCTCAGCTTCAACTTCTAGATTTGGAAAACTGAAAATTCATTTGAAGTGCTTACTGGGCATGGCAGTGGAGGTTCTTTTCACATAATGGAATTATCAATCATGTAATATAGAGAACTGATTTTATATGCCATTTATGAACAGGCCTTGAAGTCATCATGGGAGTTTAGGGGAGTTAAATATTCCAGAGGGAGGCAATCTGAGCCAATAATCATAGCAGTCTGAATGGATGGGGTGGCGTAACTAGGAGCCATTGGGAAGCTGATAATATGGAATTTAGAATTTATATTATTTGTTGAGTGTCTAACATGCACCAGATCTGCGACATTCCTTTTATATAGTTACACAGTTCTTTATTTAACCCAGACTCAAAAAGTAAATTTAATCCCTTCTATTGAGTTTTTCTCTCACTGTGAAAATGTTCTCTGCAATACAATTCTCATCTGTCTTTTCATAGGTGGATCACACCATCACTGTCTTCTGCACTTCTGGATAGTTGTCTTCACAGTTGGTTAGTTGATTAAAGCAACAATGGCATATTTACATTTATATTTGTCCTTTAAATTCTGTTATTTTGTAAACTTCAAGGAAAACCTTTATTTTCCACTTAATGTCTTCAAAGTGTGTGAGACAGTGAGTTCTTAAATGGCTACTAACTTAATGAAATGTAATGAGAATGAAAGAGGAGGGGACAAAGAAATCCTTTTCTTCTCACTTCATGCACTATTTTTAAGATAATGAGCTTGTTTGAGGACCTAGGTACTAGGTAGTAGGTAACAAATACAAATGACTCTTCTCTGGTTTTGAAAAAATGTCAGAGACATTATTTGATCACATACAAGATCCTGTTATCATGAGAACATGTATTTATTTTCTACTCTGTATGGGTACACAGAAGTATTTGCTTCATTTTTTACAATGTTAGATATTGTATTTTGTTTATGGCTCATCATTAGCTTGATGCCTCATTGATTTAAAAATTAAATCATGCAGACTGTGGAATAACTGCATCATATGTGTTTAAGCCTGTACATTATATTTCCCACTTTCTATGTATTTGTTATTTAAATAATAATCAACATGTAAGCAAAACATTAGCTTAGTTTTAGCATCTCCCTGAATTAGTGGTGGAGTAAAAATTCCTAATGGGTAACAATTCTTTCTTAGGGTTCAGAGAAATTAAAAAATGCATAGCCAGAGATGACAAAGGCAAGAGCTATGGCGGGAGGGAGAGCATATCTGACCTGGTTTTTCCTTTTGCAGCTATTCTCTCAACCTGCCATTCTATCCCCCTTCATTCCATGTATTTCCTTATGGCTCTTTTTTTTTTTTTTTTTTTGGCTGATTACAGAAAGAGATAGAGATGCTTCATTACCAATGGCATCCAGAAGTTTCTGTCTTCAGATTATTTTTTCATTAATTCATGGATTTATTTTCCAAGCAAGCTGTCTTCCTACTTTTAGGAGAGGAAAGGTCTTGGCAATGAAAGAGGGCTTTTTCCTCTTTGCGCTCGGGAAGACTTTTTGCATCCTTTCAACTCCAAAAGGAAATTAATCTCCTTTGAACATGTATGATAAACATGAATCCTAAAAACTGCATCCAACAGATCCTCTAGGGCATTCTACTCTAATTGAAAAAGGCCCCTGTGTTGTTCTATTTAATTGTTCCAAATTGAAACAACGAATATAAACTTCTATGGCATTTCTGCGGTAGGTCCTAGGCTGTCCTTGCACCAATGAGCCAGAAAATTACTCTGAAGTTCCTCCTTCCACGGCATTTTCAGTTAATTTAAGGAGACAAAAAATGTCTAAAGCAATAAACTTATGCTCATTGGGCTTAATAGCATAAGATCCTAAGTTGCTGAGGTGTTTATTCTGCACTGCACGTATATTAGGAATGACAGCTCTGCACAACTCTGTGGGAAATTATAATATATTGATTCATCAACATAAACAAATGTTTTCATCTTCAATAAACAGCAGGATCATTTGCTTATTTTCCTCTGTCCATTTGAGAGTCATTTTTAATAGCTTTCCCGATGTAGCAATTATCAGACTGGTTCTTGAGAAACAAACCAGGTGTAACAGCAGACTCAGTAATTTTTCAAATTGTTATTTCAAATGTGTAGTCAACAAAATGGATCCAGTCGAAAAGTAAAAAAGAGAAAAGTGTTTTTGGTGTAGACTAAACCAACCTGCAACTAAATGTGCCATTTCACTGTATCTTATTCTGCTGGTATCACCAATTCCTTGTTGGTATGAATGATTGTGATACAGATCAAGTATCATCTCTTCTTAGACAGACCAGACACATTCTTTCCTAGAAATTCCCATTTAAAAGGATCTAGGTAGCTTCAGATGAGGTCATCTAAATATATATTGTTTTCCAGCAGAGAAGGTAGCTTCTGAAACAAGGCAGCATATTATTGCCATACTTAGTACCCTGAGTTTGGGTTTTAAGATTCCTAAGACATATACATGCACAACCTCTTTTCTGTGTGCAAATACAGCAATTCCTCAAACACCAGAACCACCTTTACTCTCTTTCTCTGTCTTTCCCTTTAGGGTTTCCAGTAATCTTCAAATCATAATAGAAAACTTTTTCTTGGATTTCAAATGGGAACAAAGTTCATACTTACATACAAACAAAGCACACAAACCACCTGCCTCTCTCACAAAATCATGTGATGATCTCAAAGAATAAAGGCTGCTTGGGATTGTCTTCACCACTCCTGGGAGACATACCCTTTTGACTTTTGTTTATGAAGGTGAATTCTAAGCTGAATTCTAAGGATAGGCCTGAAGGGAAAGCAGGATCCATTGATTATCTTGGTGAGGATTTTCCTTGATGAGCCTGTCAGCATGTGTGAGAGGCATAACTACTATCCCCCCACCCCAATTACTCCAGATGAATATCAAATTTTTTTTGAGATGTGTAATTAACCTTTATTTTCTTCCTGTTATTTCAGTATACTAAGTTAATGACAGAGTGATGAGGACAGAATCGATCAATTATTTGATTTTTTTTTATTTGTGTCTTTTACATTACTGTATATTCCCCGAAGGTTTCCCACCACCAATTCACCCGTGAACCATCACCACAGTCCCCTGTGCTCCCCTCTCCCCTGTTCTGAGCCCCAGTCCTGCCCCCCTCTCTCGCTGGTTGACACTCTCGTATTTGGTTCCCCTATATTCCTGTTATAAGGGAGACCATTCAATATATTTTTTTTCCTTTTGGCTTATTTCGCTGAGCATGATCCCTTCTAGTTCCATCCCTGTTGCTGCAAATTGCATGTGTTTATCTTTTTTGAATGCTGAATAGTATTCTATTGTGTATATGTACCACATCTTCTTGATCCAGTCATCTATTTTTGGGCATCTGGGTTGTTTCCATATCTTTGCTATTGTAAAGAGTGCTGCAATAAACATACGGGTGCATGTATCCTTTTGGATTAGTGTTTTTTTGTCCTTTGGGTAGTTTCCCAAAAGTGGTATTGCTGGGTTGTATGGTAGCTCCACATTTATTAATTTGAGGAAACGCCATACGGCTTTCCACAGTGGTTGGACCAGTCTGCATTCCCACCAGCAGTGTAGAAAAGTTCCTTTTTCTCCACAGCCTCACCAGCATTTGTTGTTGCCTGTTTTTTTAATGTGCGCCATTCTCAGTGGCGTGAGGGGGTATCTCATTGTGGTTTTGATTTGCATTTCCCTGATTATAAGTGATGTTGAACATTTTTTCATATAGCTGTTGGCCATTTGCTTTTCTTCCTTGGAGAAGTGTCTTTTTAGCTCTTCTGCCCATTTTTTGACTGGATTGTTGACTTTGTTTCTGTTGAGTTGTGTGAGCTCCTTGTAGATTTTAGTTATCAGTCCTTTATCATTGTGTTGTGTGCAAAGATTTTCTCCCAATTAGTAGGGTGTTTGTTTGTTTTGATTATTGTGTCTTTTGCTGAACAGAAGCTTTTTAGTTTGGTGTAGTCCCATCTGTTTATCTTTTGCTTGACTTCCTTTGCTTTTTGGAATCCTTGGGATAGAAGGAACATACCTCAACATAATAAAAGCCATATAAAACAAACCCATTGCCAATATTATCCTCAATGGTAAGAAGCTGAAAGCCTTTCCCCTAAGATCAGGAACAAGGCAAGGATGTCCACTCTCACCATTGCTCTTCAATGTAATACTGGAAGTCCTAGCCAGAGCAATAAGACAAGAGAAAGACATACAAGGAATCCAGATAGGGAAAGAAGAAATTAAATTATCGCTCTTCGCAGACGATATGATAATATACATAGAGAATCTGAAAAACTCCATAGAAAAACTACTCAAAATTATAGACCATTTCAGTAAAGTAGCAGGATACAAAATCAACACACAAAAATCTGTAGCCTTTCTATATACACTCAGTCAGAAGAAGAAATCAAGAGACTTACCCCCTTCAAAAGTGAAACAAACAAAAATACCTGGGAATAAGCCTAACAAAAGAGGTAAAGGACTTATACAAAGAAAACTGTAAGACCCTATTAAGAGAAATAGAGGAGGACTCAAAAAAACGGAAAGACATCCCATGTTCATGGATTGGAAGAATTAACATTATCAAAATGGCCATACTACCAAAAGCAATTTACAGATTCAACGCTACTCTGATAAAAATCTCAATGACATTCTTCAAAGAAATAGAACAAATATTGATGAAATTCATATGGAACCACAAAAAACCTTGAATAGCCAAAGCTTTCCTGACTAAAAAGAAAGAAAATGGAGGGATTACACTCCCAGATTTCAAACTATACTACAAAGCCATAATAATTAAAACATCATGGTACTGGAACCAAAACAGAAGCACAGACCAATGGAATCGAATAGAAAATCCAGAAATAAATCCCCATACCTATGGACAACTAATCTTTGACAAAGGAGAGCAGAATATGCAATGGAACAAGTTTAGCTTGTTCAATAAATGGTGCTGCGAAAACTGGACTGCTACATGTAAAAAAATGAAGCTAGACTACTACCTCACACCATGCACAAAAACCAACTCAAAATGGATAAAAGACCTGGATGTAAGACCTGAAACCATAAAATTTATAAAAGAAAATATAGGCAAAACTCTACATGACATACATCTCTGCAAAATCTTTAATGAATTGATTTTTTTGTTTTTAATGTAATTTAGTTGAAAGAATATATAATTTTTTAATTAAGGTAACAATGATTTACAACAAATGAAATGTGATCCAGCGGCATAGAATCACACCTCTTCAAATCTCATCTTATTACACCATCAACGAGGCACCTATAGTGCTCCACTGTGTTCTACTGTGCTCCCTGTCGACTTTGCTATCCCCCCTCCAAAATGCATAGAAATATTTTGAACCTGTGGTCTTAAGAATATTTTGCTATAGGGATTATGATGCCTAGATATTGCTGTGGTAGAATGAAGTAAGTGATACGTGTTTGTCATGTTAAGAAATAAACAATTAGGAATGGGTGCTGTGATAAACAGCAACAGAACTTACAAATTTTGTTGCAAATAGAACCATCGATAGGGATTTCCTCTTCTTCATTTTGGGATCCATGGAATTAATCATTAGGATCATGGATACAGTCTGGATTCCCCACTACTATGTCTGTTTCCGAGTATGGTGTGTCATCTTTAAACAAGGTGAAGAAAAACATACTACATAATATTTCAACTATTAGCAAAAAGGAATAATATGGAAGTTGACACAATGAACACAGATGTGGTTTGGTTAAGTGGACTCACTCTGGATTCAGCATGTCTGTAATTCAAATCCCAATTTCACATTTGCTAGATGTAGCAGTTAGGTTGTCACCTAGCACTTCTGTGCCTCAGTTTGCATATCCTAAAATGGGAAAATGATAGCACCTTTCCACTAGAGTAGTTATCCTACCTTTAGAGAGTTTTGTGAAGATTAAATGAGGTAATGCAGGTAATGTAGATATGGTTCACCAGTATGTAGCATACAAGAAGCATTCAATAAATATTAATTATTTTACAATCTGGGATCCCTTTAAACATTTACCAGAAAATTCAAATCTGGTTTGTTGAGAAAGCCCAGCCATCCTCTTTTATTTATTGGAGAAGGTCATAGGCTTTCTCATATTATATTAAATAACCTAAATATTTGGGGCACTCACCAAATTAACAGATTCTATCCTAAGTCAGTATATTTAGGAGCAAATATAGCCATATATTTAATATATTTAATATATGGATTAAATATTATCTAAATATATAATTTAATATTTTCTTTCCAAAAAACCACAATAGCGTCTGTCTATGCAGTACCATTTGAAGCAGCATTTAATCTGTAGGATGGTTATGAACTGTCCATTTTGAACTATAATAACCATTGAAGTATGTTTTCTGTCCAAACACCTCTTGGCCACTGTAGTGTTTTCAAGCTCTATGTTATGAACTTCAGATCACAGGTGGATTTGGAAGCAATCACATTCATTCATTCAAAGCATAGGGAGATCCCAGCAATACTTAAAAAGGCATACCTAAGGTTGGACAGCAGAAATGGGAAGAAGAAAGTTTATGATCTATATATTGTTTGAAACAGTAAGTTAACAATGTAAATCACAATAAATGATGTTCTTTATGTCATTAAAACAGAAAAATTCACTTTCCCAAGGATGAAGGATTTATACTTTTAGGTATTTGTCATGTTTCGTAAGCCTTGCTTCAGGTGATGAGTATTAGAAGGAGGGACTTCTGCACTGCTCTCCTCTTTATCTAGAATGAACAGCACAGAGTACATCAGTGAGAAAAAGAGTTGTCTTTTTTTCCGAGGCTGAAGTCCTGGATGATCTCAGGAGGACAATAATTTTGAAAAACGAGAGCAGCCATATGTAACTGGCTCCTTGGAGCAATTCCTCAAAGTCTACTGATGAGGCAAGTTTACAGGATTCACTCTTCCAAAGCCAGCATCTGATACCAACACCTCTGGCAATGAGAAGCATAGCTATAATTTACACGTGTGGGCCAAATGGGTGGGTCAGGAAAGGCTTGATGTGGTTTAGCTCATTAGGGAAACAGAAGAAAGTTATGACCTCATCTTAGCTTGGAGGCTTTACAGCACCTTGGCAGATTGATATTGGCCTTGGGATCAGGCTTGCAAAAAGCCCACGTCAACAGAGGGAAATGCTGTGACACCCTTGCACTTTGACTTCACTAGTGTGTGTGCAACAAGTGCATACAGAGGCCTGGGAAGAGCACAGGAAGCTGAAGTCCAGGTTGAGGAGAGAGAAAGATGACATTTCCCATGATACTTATGAAAATGACTTAGTAATGCAGCTCACGAGGCTCGACCAACCTGCTCAAGTTCACTTTAATGGCTACTGTGAACCTCCAAGGAGGGGTGCTCTGAATTGTCATGTGCTATGGAGGGATCCTGAGGTCAGAGTAGAACTGGATGAGGCCAGAGGTCAAAAATTGGGAAAAAGAATCTGAAGCACAATTGAGAATGGGTTCCTAGGAGGGCTGAAGGTCAAGCTGAAAATGAAACTGAAGATGAAATGAGTATTGAACTTAAATCAGGGAGGTCCCGTAGGGGCTGATGGTTTCAAGCTGATGCTGTGAATACTGAAGGTGCCCCTAACTCTAGACCCTTTTTACAGGGAAGATGTTTATATGGTGAGTGGGACAAGGTTGGGGGCACAGAGACACAGACTGAAAGAAGTGTGCAAGTGACATCAACTCAGAAACCCAAATGTTTTATTTGTACACTCAGAGTATTGTAAAATTGACTTCAGTTAGATAGTGGCTTAAAAGTAATGTATAGATTGGATGAAATAAGTAATTATTCTATTACCATTTATCTATATAGGCATATCTCTTTAATTATTCTGTGCTTTATGGATTTTTTTTTTTTTTTTAGCAAATTGAAGGTTTGTGGCAACCCTACATCAAATAAGCTTATTTGTACCTTTTTCCAACAGCAGGTGTTCATTTCTTGTCTGTGTCATATTTAATGAAGGTACATACATTGTCTGAAACATAATGCTATTGAACTCTTAGACTACAGTATATTTAAACATAACTTTTACATGCACACAAAACCAAAAATTCATGTGACTCACTTTATTGTGCTATTTGTTTTACTGTGGTGGTGTGGAACGAACCCACACTCATTCTCAGGTATGCCTGTACTTTGAAAAAGTGGAAACGAAGTCTGACTTTTAGAAACTTTTCCACTGATGTGAAAAAACAGACTTGCATGATCACTTGAGTATTGTGTTGTTCTTGGCTTTGTAGTCCTTGACTTCTGACAGGTACACAGGTTACATTGTGATAAAACCAATAACAATAACCAATAACCAATAACAACACCCTTCACTTACAGAGGTCTTTATAGAAGATAGTGTATTCTCACGTTCATGACCTCATTTTCTCCTAATAAGTCTGCATTGTTATCATCAACCTAATAGGTAAGGCTTATTTAATGGATGGAGTCACAGGACTGACGAGATAGATGTAAGATTAGAATTCAGTACTTCATTTCTATTACAACAAAGAAAATACGCTGTTTACTGAATTTTAAGTTAAAACAACCTCCATAGCTGTATCTTGGCTTAACTTATACACCTCTTCTTAATTGATACCCCCCTTTTTGTATATGAAAAGACAACCTAGTTTTATAATGAGGTTAGAAACTTTATCAGAACCTTAAGCCTGCAGTTTCTTAGGCCTTTTTTCCTGTGGATATAAAATTTTTTTGAATCTAATGGCCATTTAGAGTCCTTTATCTTTGAAAGCATTTGGTTAACAATTAATTCACCCAAGTATTGTAGTGTGCCAAGTGGTGACCTGAGACTTTGAAAGAATTAATGTGCTCTCACAACAGTTTTCTTCCAGTTTGCTGACTTTGGTTTCTGCACTTTTAATACTATTTTTCACCAATAATGGTTTCACTTGATCATGTTTCTTGAGACACAGAACTCACTTAATATTTACAGCCAGAGCCAAAAGGCCCTGAGCCATCAGTGAGGCCCCTGCTGTTGAGATGATGTGCATTCTATTCTTGGCAGTATAGGTGAGCATGTGCGGTGCATGGTTGGAGGCCAGAAGAAAAGGCAATTACCTCACTGCTTTTATCACAGTGACATAGCTGAGTGCTGAGATATAATTTGAACCACATCTCACGGCAAGGAATTTCATAAAAAATTGATATATGATTTTACACATGATACCTAATGAAGAGAGGGCAGAGATGTTCCTGGAACTATGAGTGAAAAATGTTCTTTTAACCTTTCATTACCAGGTAGCATTTAAGATGAGCTCTCATCCAGTTAGCATCTTCATGGTGGTGGTAGAAGATTAAGAAGTTCAGTTTTGCAGATGGAGAAATAGTCATTGCAAGATGGTCATACCTGAAGTACCAATTCCAAGCTCTGGTGTGCTTAGTCTTGCTGGGATGTTGGGTAAGACAAGGTGTAAATAATTCATGGGGGCTTGATTTGAGTAACAAATACCAAAGATTCTTTGTCTCCCCCTCCCCAAATATAGCTCTGCCTTATTAAATCTTAGAATCACTTTTCTTTCTTTAGGATTTCTATAGAAAACTGTTTTTGTTTTTTTTTTTTTTTGGCTTAGAGTAGACAATGATTGCTAACTGTTGAAGAAATTAGTTTATCTAATTATTTCACAGACATCTAGTAGAAACGAATGATATAAAAGAATATAAAAAGATGAAGATATGTCCCGGGGAAATCATTTTGCAGAGGTTTGAAGTGGGCCATCACTGGGAGCTCAGAGCAATGGGCTCTGATAATAAATAATGCTGAAAACAGGAATTTCCTGGATTTAAGAGGAAGGATGCTGGGGAATGGTGTCAGGGGCAGTGATGCAGATGAGGGTGAAGCTTGAGGTAGATGACAAGTACTTTCATCTTGGGTATCTTGGATGTGCTGTGTTTACACTGTGGCGAGACATCAAATTATGTTGGTTTTGAAGCTAGCTGGAAATATGAATCCTGAATTCTGGAGAAAGGGACATGCCAACTGGATGTCACAGGCACAGGGATGGCAGCTAACATTAGGAACAAAATGAAGACCACTGCATTCGGGGCTTCCTGTACAATGAGAAGGCCAAGAACTAGACCTAAGTAACAGCAGTGCTTTTGGGGTGAGCAAGGGAAGCACCGTCAAAGTATTTCCATGGACAGGAAGACAATCTGAAAGGTAGAGCGTTTTAAAGCAGAGAAAGTGGCAAGCAATGCCAAATGCTGTGGAGAACTTGAACAAGATAATGGCTAAGGACTGTTATTTGAATTTGTTCCAATTTTGAGTATACATTCTGCCAAATCCAGCCTGGTATTTTGCATTTGAAAACTATGGATACTCCAGTGTTTCTGCCAGAGAAACTTCAGTAGTTTTGAGAACAGAATCTACAATCTAATGGTTTTGGGGAGAAGTAGAGGAATGGAATAAAATTTTGAGTGTAGAATCAAGTACCAAAAATGCCTAAGGTTGAATCCCTGCCCAACCTATTTAGTAGATGTGGGCTTGGGTGAGTTATTCACCTGCTTGTACTTCACCTGGAAATTGTATGGGTTGTAAGGATTAAATGTGTATTTTGTATGTAAAATATTTAGACTGGCATATGGCAAGTGCTGTCTATAAAAGTGTTAGCAGTTTTCATTAGTATGCTCTGAAGAAGCTTATCTAAGAATAAAGCTGAGGTGTGTGAATTAGTTTTTTGATTGACAAATTATCACATATACTTTGAAGCTTAAAACGTAGCTTCCTTACCATCACCTCACTGTCCTGTAGGTCAGATTAGGAAAAGTTCATCTCAGATCCTGGAGTTCCACACCCACCTCTTCATCTAATCTGCTTCAATTTCTGCACCAGCAACAGAGAATTCATGTATTCAACTCTTCTCACTTTGAACCATTTTTATTTTTTTAAGCAAGAGCTCCATCCTTTAAAAAAAATTCATCAAGGATAATCCTCCTTCCTTAGAGTCAACTATGGCCTTTAACATAAATTAGTTATAGGTGAGGTATCTTATTATATTCCTAGGTCCTTCCATGTCAAATGAAAGAAGATTCTACAAGAGCATAGGTCATTTGGGTCCAACAAAGAATCCATATCACAATGTGGAGGATGAAGTGTTATGAAATTTAGAGACAGAAAATAACCAGTAGAGGATCAAACGAAAAATAATAGTGGTATGAGTTGTGCAGAGTGATTTCTAGAGTAGTATCTTAACACTTTGTGTGCCGGTGCCCTTTAAATTTACCAGCCCTTGGGGCCGGCCATTTTCTGTGCCACCACATGAATGGTATAAGCATTCAATAAAACACACCCAACTCCTGAACTACTGGATATTAAAAAACTGTAATATATCTCATAAAACACCTCACACTTTGACCAAAACAATGTGTAAAGCTTCTAGACTGAGTACGATCAAAGAAATAACTCCTAATAGTTCCAAATAAATCCATCGTGGCGTGAAAAACCAGAGAGTAGATGAACACATGTTAATACGTGAGCGGCCACCTGATACTGGTGACAAAAACAAGTACTAATACGTGAGCAGACCACAAAGTGTTAAAAGGAATCCCATTACATATGGGATTGAGAATAGATCTAGATAAGTAACATTGGGGAGGAGTAGAGATATCTTCAAGGTGGCAGGAAAGCATGTTAGAACATATATTGTATTGCTTGATGTTTAGCAAGTGATTTCAAAACCAGTGGCATATGAACTCAAGCATCTGCATGGTCTAGCTGACTTTGGCTGGCCTCCCTGAAGCATCTGTGGTTCAGCTGGCCCAAGCACATGTCTACATGTTGGCTCTACTCCACAGCTCCCTCATTCTCTTCTGGTATCAGCAGGAAAGTCCAGGCAAATCCTTCTCAAAGTGACGGCAGAAACACAGGCAAACAGATACATAGTATTCTAGAAGCCTAGACATTGGTATTTATGCCTTATTCTGTTACCACAAAGTAGTCAAATGGGTAGCCTAGCATCCAGAGCACAAAAACACCACAGAGATATGGGGTCAGTAGAGACCTTATGTCATCAGTACAGTTTAGGCAGGCTGGAAAGCAGAACTATTAGAATGGTGATAGAATTCACCTTTACTGGTGTCTAAGATTTGGTAATGTGAGAACACTATGGAATTTAATTTAATTTGAACATAAGAAGAGAAATCACACACAAAAAACCTGATGTTTAGAAAGGATAGTAATTTGGCTTGATTAAAGGAAATATAAAGGGTTTCTGCAGTCAAGTAAAAAGGCCATTTGAAGCTAGGTGGGGGAACTATTTAATATTAAGAACATGTTTGATATCCTCCATCCAAATGCATTTTTCACCCTTTTCTACTTCATGACGTAGGAAGTACCCTATGTGGACTGTTCCTAGTTAGATTCTGATTTCTATTTGGGTTCAGCCAACAGGAAGAATTGGGTAGCCTGCATGGGAAAGAGTGAGGTCCGGTGTTTATTTTCTAGGCCCCTTCATACAGATTGATGGAGTCCCTTCCTGTAAGGCAGCCCTCTCCATATGATTTGATAATTGCTCCTTCTTACCTATCCAGAAGTAGGAATTAATGAAGCTTCCCATTCTTACTAGTTTTAAGGTCTTACATTACACTTGACTGGTTTTCTTATATAAATCCACACTTAGTACAATTTTTGAAAATTATTATCAGTATCATAGCTTAAGTGTGTCATCTGTTTCTTGCTTGGAATCTTTACAACACAGTTAAGGACTTGGTACTTCATTCAGTAGGCAGTGAGAAACAAGGAAGTGTTAGGAGAGGGCTATAAACTGAACTGTGTTGTGGGAATATTTTATATCCTCCTCTAGTTTATTAGAGGAGGCAGGAGACCATATAGGAGACTCACAATTGTCTCAGTGAAAGAGTATGAGGGAATCAAAACGAGCAATGGATGTAAAAGCAATTGTGGGTACAGAATGAATCAGGATCACAGCATTTGGTAAGCATTTAGACTGTCAGAATGAAAGAGCATTATTTTCAAAATTTCCCATCTTGGGAAGTAGTAGATTAGTAATATCATTAAAAGAACTGGGGCTCACAAGAGAATAAAATGTTCTGGTTTTGACATTTGGAATTTTCCATGTGATGTTCAGTGTCCTGTGTATAATTGGAAATGTCGAATTTGGGATACAAATCAGGTCTGGGAATAATTTGGAAATTGTCCATGTAGACTTAACAATTGAAGCCATTAAAGTGGAGAAGATTGCCTAGAAATAAAATACACAGAAAGAGTAAAGCACAGGAAAAAACAGAAAAATGTTGAGGGATGAGACGGACAAAAGTCAGAGATAAAAGAGTAACCAAAGTTTAGGTCAAGAAACAAAAGATTTAGAGTTTTGATTGGTAATTTAAATGCAGTGTCAATTTAGAAGCATAGTGGAGGAACCAGGGCACATTAGGTTGAAGATGAATGAGAGGTAAAGAAATACAGCAGGTACTCTGAACTAAAATAAAAGAAGTTCTATTCAAAAAAAGAAAAATAGAAAGGTGGTGTGTGTGTGTTTGTGCGTGTGTGTATACATACAAATACACATTGTGTACATACATACACAATGGAATACTACTCAGTTATCAAAAAAGATAACATATAACATTTGCAGCACCATGAATGGAACTAGATGGGGTTATTCTAAGTGAAGTGAGCCAGAAGGGAAAAGACATATCCTGGATGGTTCACCTGTATGTGGACTCTAGAGAAATCAAACAAAGGATCAGGCAAAGACAAACTGTAAGACAGAACCTTAAAAACTGACCATCGATCTGAGACATTCAGGAGGACAGGAGAGGAGAAAGGAAAGAGTAGAAAACAAGAGGGGAGGAGGGTACGGTGGATTATGGTGGAGGACTATGGGTGCTTTGGTGGTGGGAAAACTATGGTGACCATACCTGAGAGGAGAAATCCTATATCATGAAAAAATAAACACGGATGTTAAAAAAAAAAAAAAAAAGAAGTAGAACAGTGAATGAAGACTATTCTTTTCGGACAATTGATTGCCAAGCAGGGGCGGTAAACCTTTTCTGTAAAGGACTATATAGTAAATATTTTAGATGTTGTGGGCCATAATGTGTTGGCTGAAACTACTCAACTCTCTACTCTGTCACTGTTGTACAAAATTTGCAACAGACAACCCATAAACAAATGGCTCAGGTTGTGGTCTACAAAAACTTTATTAAAAGGGCACAAAATGGAATAGAAAAGAACACAAGGGACCATGGAGATGGATCACGGGTGAATTGGTGGTGGGCTACCCAAGGGGAATACAAAATGTAAAAGACATAAATAACAATAAAAATATATATTAAAAAAATAGAAGATGGAATTTAAACTGTTGGTTATAATTACCAACCTCTGGATAAAGATAAAAAGTTTAGTAATTGTAAAATAAAGTTAATGGCCATAAAGATCAATCAGGATTTTGGGAAAGGTTTTGTTATTATTTTGTATATGAGAGACAATAATCAAGTTGATGTGCCATGGGAGGCTGACAGAGATGAGCTCTTTTCTCCCCTACTTTGGTCTCTCTTCCTCCCCCTCCTCTGTAGAATGTCTCTTATTTGTGGTTGCCTGCCAGTTTTTGCTTTTGTTATGTTTTTTGTCCTATTTCCTCCTTCTGATTTCTTGTTTGGCTCTCTTATATTCCTCCTATAAGTGATATTTTTCTTTTTCCTTCTGGCTTATTTCACTGAGCATGATCCCTTCTAGCTCCATCCATGTTGCTGAGAACTGTGTTAGTTTATCATTTTTGATTGCTGAATAGTACTCCATTGTATACGTGTACCCCATCTTCTTGATCCAGTCATCAATTTTTGGGCATTTGGGTTGTTTCCATATTGAGCTATTGTAAATAGCGCTGTAATGAACAAAGGTGTGCCTGTGACCCTTTGGATTAATGTTTTTATGTCCTTTGGGTATATTCCTAGGAGTGAAATTGCTGGGTCATATGGAAGCTCCATTTTTAGTTGTTTGAGAAACCACCATACAGCTTTCCATAGAAGTTGGACCAGTTTGCAGTCCCACCAACAGTGTAGGAGCATTCCTTTTTCTCCACATCCTTGCCAACATGTGTTGTTTTCTGTTTCTTTAATGTGTGTCATTCTTGTTGGTGTGAAGTGGTATCTCATTGTGGTTTTTATTTGCATTTCCCTGATTATGAGGAATGCTGAACATTTTTTCATATGCCTGTTTGCCATTTGCATTTCTCCTTTGGAGAAATGTCTTAAGTTCTTCTGCCCATTTTTTTAAAAAGATTTCTTTATTTATGCGTACAAGCTAGGGTACATGCCAGAGGCGAGAGGCAGTGAGAGGGTTTACCAGAGACAGAGTGGGGAGCAGAACAGGCAGAGAGATGGAAATACACTGCTGAGGGGAGCAGCGGGCGAGGCAGGAGAGGTCTGCCGCGCCATGTGGGAATCTCCCTGGCTGGGCGTCGAACTCGCGTTGCCACTGCCCACAGCTCCACAGCCCAGTGCTTAACCACTGTGCCACCAGGGAGGCCCCTCTTCTGCCCATTTTTTGACTGAATTTTTTGCTTTGTTTTTGTTGAGTCATGTGAGTTCTTTGTAGGTTTTTGTGATCAGACCCTTGTCTGTTGTATGGAGTGCAAATATTTTCTCCCAGTTAGTGGGCTATCTATTTGTTTGTAAATGTCTCTTTTGCTGTACAGAAGCTTTTTAGTTTGATATAATCCCAGCTGTTTATCTTTTCCTTCACTGTCTTTGCTTTGGGGGATGTGTCTTTAAATTGTTACTAAGATGTATGTCATGTAATGTTTTGTCTATGATGGTGATGGTTCATGGGTGAATTGGTTGTGGGAAACCTACGGGGATACACAATAACGTAAAGGATACAAATTAAATAAAAAGAAAAAAATATAAAAAATTAAAAAATGGCAAAAAAATTCTCTAAAGGGAAAAAATAGCTATTTCATAAGTGAGAGATAAAAAGTTATTAGAGGCTAACCCTTTCTCATGTAAATTTCTTAAATGTGAAACATACCTAATGAATCCATTAAATACATTTTGACAGACCAAAAAAAAAAATGGTTTTTGAGACTAGAGGAAAAGGAAGAGAAGAGAAGCAGTCATAGACTATTATTTTTTTAATAAACATTTTTACCCAGAAATTTTTTTTAGGAATTCCATTGATTGTCTGTTATGTTGTTTTTATTTTAAGGGTTAAGAATCCTAGAATGTGTTTTGGTTTCTTAGTTGGGAATTTTATTTATACGGTCTATAGTATATAACTTAAATCAGAAAATTCAAGATTTCCTTTTTTTCTCCCCCCTCCAAGATTTTTTTTTAACTCTTTAGCTTATTCTCATGGGACAAAGTAACACCAGATTCCAAGGAAAGAAGAGTCACAGAAAAATGTTCATAATAGTCCTTTCACTTGTGTGCCCAGCACAATCTGCAAAACTTATGTGTTTATTTGAAGCACAGTTTTGCTTCCAACTCTATAATTAAATGGTTTTCTTTTGTGGTGATGTTTCTTTTTTGGAGTATCAACTGCTGGGACCAATCTTATCAATTAGGACAAGGTCTTTGGTCAAATTTTAAGCTCTCTTCAGGAAGGTGGACCCCTTTGTTGTTTTGTGTCTGATAAAAGATGTGCTTTCCATATATTGGGCTCACTTTCCTATTATTTGGAATATAGAACTCAACTTAGGGTGGAAATAGGAAGTATAAAGCCATCCGTTGAAACCACCCCAAAGTCCAAACAAACTGGATGAGGCATTATGGGTTAGAGTGCACATCCATTCCATGTATGAGATAATATAATGTATGTTGTGAACATGTGACTGGTTGGATTTGACTAAGCTTACTTTAAATATGGAATAAAAAATGTATTTCCAAATCCAAATATGTATACCAGATAGTATACAGATGTGCCAAAATCATTTGCAATTTTAAAAATACAATTTCAAAAAATGCATTTAGCTCTGCAGTTAGAGGTTGTTTAGAGTAATGAGAAGTGGTTTGCTGTGAAAACACTAGGGTAAGACTTGTGAAATCTGCTCCATATTTGCTCTGGGATCTTGGACGAGAAAGAATACTTTGAGTCTTGGTTTTTTAAGCTGTCAACAGGATAGATATCTTTCCTAAATATATATGATATAGAACGGCCAAGCTGTGATGATGTGTCTGACAAATTATAAAGTTTATATATTCATTAATCTAGTAACATTTACAGAGCATGTGCTAGGATTAGTAGCATTAGCTTAAACAAAGATATTTATCTGCCATGTAAGAGTTTGTGATCTCACAAGGTCAGTGTGTGGAAGAAGCAGACATGTAAATAAACAACATTTTGAAACATTTGTTCTAAAATTTTTTGCCAAATGATCATTAGAGGATATAGTAGAGGTTTTAAGTTGATTCAGTTTGAGGAGCCAGAAAAGGATTTCTGCAGAGAATAATCTGGGTGTTGCAGAAAGGGAAATGAGAGTAATGTTGATAGTCTATCAGGTAGAGGCCAGTACAAATGAAGGTGTACATGTATGAAATAGCATGACTCAATAGAAGAACAACAAAACTATACATGTAGGTTTTCTTATTTTGGCTAATTTGAATCAGATACATTAACAGATGTAGGGATGACATTAAGCTAAATGCCAATAAAACTAAAGGGTGATCAATTCTTTGAGTACAAATACAATATACTGACTTTTAGAGCTACCTTCTCTGGATGTATTCTAAATTATAACCAATAGTACAAACAGTGAAATATGGAAAATATTTCAGGATGTTGTAAGGAGTTACAGATGGGGTTCTTCAAACTGCTATGGAATAAAACATGCTGTTATATGGAAGAGAATATGTATCTTGGAAGAATTTATAGTGGTTTTTTTAGGCATTCACTGGCCACAATGGTATATGTGAAAAAAAAAAAGAGAATTATGACTTTTTCAAAAGAAATAAATTACCAAAGCAGAATTAAACTACTGTGATGAATATTTTTTCCATTCCTTTTGCAGCTGCTTTAATAGCTCCCAAGAAATAGTTCAAACAGAATGTCTACTTGGTGTGACAAAAAATAGCTTACAGAATCTTGTTCAATTGCATCACATATCTAACAGGTGGTAGACATTTTTACTTAACATCCCTTCCCGTGTTGACTATTACATTTCCCATTGTAATATTTTTTCCCCATGTCTCAGGGGATTCTACATATTAAGCAAGAGTTCACTCCTAAAAAAAGAAAAAGAAAAGAAATAGGACGATATTGTCTACCATCTGTGCTTCTCATTGTCTTTTCCAGAAAAATATTCTTTTCAATTTGTCCTCTCAGTTTTAAAAATTCTCCAAGAATTCTCATTCCCTTCTTATTACCACACATTCACCTACTTATACTTTCATTCTATTACGACCAATTTTGTAAACTCATCCTTTCTGGTCCTTTCCCATGGTTTTTTACTTGTTTGGGTCACTTTGTCATCTGCTGTTTTCCTGTAACTTGGATGTTGGTCATTTACAACTGAGTCACTGAATTACTTCCCTTACTTAAATGCCATGTTGAAATCAGAACCATCATTGGAAAGATTAATTGAGAGAAGTGTGTCACATTCTAAACTGGTAAGGTCAGGTTTTCCCTTAGGACTTAAAGTCCTTCAAATTCTATTTCCTTATTTTGTTAACCTTTCAGAGCTTAAGAAAGGGAGCTATATATCACAAAAGTGAGGCTCTTCTAAGTGATAGTTAGAGTTTCTCTAATATTTTTATTAAAATCCATTTCTATTTTTTCCAAATAAAATTTTAACACACACTTTGGAACATTTTACAATTGTATCACCTAATGTATTTGTCACAATGACCATTTTTATTTGTGAATGACAGACATTCATTCAAATTATCTTAATTTTTTTTTCTTAATTGCGCACTGAGGTCAATTTATTCAAGAAAGCTATCTCATCAAACTTAATAAAGGTCATAATTCCACAGGGACTGGAATCAGGAACTAAAAATTATCAAGAAGCAAGTTACTTTCTCTATGTGACACGGCTACTTATCTCTCCTCATCCTTACTTTTTTGTCTTAGTTTTCTTCCTTTAGATTGGATTTCTTTAGTATCTGTGTGCACTACAAAAAATGTCTGTTCTAGACCTTCTTGATCTCCTATGCCAAGACTATCATAGGAGCGAAATGTACTGTTCTAAGAACCAATTCCGATAATGAAATATTATAAAGAATGTAATATTTAAGCATTGAAGGAAATTTTTCATAAGTAGGGACAGAATTGAAAATAGTCTGGGGAAACTTTTTACATAGGTGATAGCAATAATATGGAGTAAATTGTACTTTTATAAAAAGGATGTATTTCCAAACAGTGAGGAGACAGTTGGAAAAAAAATGATCAACTTAGATTTGGTAAGAATAGAGTCCACCTGAAAGGTTACTAATTTGATTACTTATAGTCTCACTTAAAGTGGCATATAAACCGATTGCCTAGGCAACAGCTCTGCCTTTTGGCAGAACAAAGTCAGTGGCCCTGGTCAGGGAACTCAATGTGCAATTCTGCCTGATTCAGGAAAACTCCCTCCAAAAAAAAAAGAGTACTGCCAGCCTTGATGCTCATTATGACACCCTATCTTGGCAGTGAAGCTAATTCATAGATCCACCTTCTGCTGAGTATAGTACCTAGTCCTGCCTGACTAGATGTTTGACCAGAAAACCCAGGCATCTGCAGAGCCCATCCTTCAAGTGAATTTGGGTAGGCAACAAAGTCAGTAGTCCTACCCAATTTCTCCCAGCTAGCAGCAACCCTCACTCCCTCCACAATTAATAACTTCAGAACTGGAACAGTGACCTTGCTCCAAAGTAGATCCTGCTAATAAACCCTACCTGCACTACCAAAGGCACTACCAGTTTATATGTCCAGAAACTTAAAATGAACTGGTGAAGGACCATGTCTGCCAAAACAAATCTATAAAGTCTGAAAAAGAAGAATGCTTAATCAAATAGGAAGATACCAACACAAGGAATCAAAGGCCATGAAAGATCAGGTAAATATGACACTATCAAAGGAACCCAATGATTTTCTAGTTATTGATCCTAAAATACTGAAGAACTATGTATTGACAAAGAATTCAGAATAATGCACTTAGAGAAATCTATGAACTACAGGAAAACATAGAAAACTATATAAATAAATAAAACAATGCATGAACAAAATGAGACAAAAGTCAATATATAATGATAAATAGGTCATCCATCAAGAAATTATAACAATTGTAAATATTTTTGTATTCAACATGAACAACTGGACATATAAGAGCAAACACTAACAAAAACTAATAGGAGAAATAAACAGCAATACAGTAATAGTCGGGGACTCTAATATCCTACTCTTAACAATGGATAGATTATCCAGACAGAGAAGCAGTAAGGAAAGAGTGATGTGAAAAACACAATAGGCCAAATGAAGCTATAAGATATATACAGAAACATACAGGGCATTCTATCCAAGAATAATAGAATACATGTAATTCTCAAGAAATCATGGAACATTTTCTAGGACCATATATTAGGGCATAAAACAAGTCTTAGCAAGTTTAACACTGAAATCATACCACATATTATCGTCAACTCAGGGCCACTGAAGCCAGTGGTTTGAAAATAGAAATCAATAACAGGAGGAAAGCTGAAAAATTTGCAAATACATGGAAAATAATACATTCCTAAACAACCAATGTATCAAAGAAGAAATTCAAGGAGAAACTGAAACAAACATACAGAGAAATATTATGCAGCTATGAAAAATGTAAACTTGCCATTTGGATCAACATGGATAGAACCTGAGAGGATAATGCTAAGTCAAATAAGACAAATATTAGGTGCTTACACTCACTTGTAGAATACAAAAAACAAACAAAAAACAAAACAAAAAAAATCAAAGCAAAGGAACAGATAGAAACAAGACAGTTCTTGAAATCTGACTGCAGAACTGAGGCTACCAGAAAGTAGGGGAGGGTGGAGCAAAGGGTGAGAAGGGACTCAATGTGTTATGGTGGAGGATTGCTGTTGATTTTGAGGACATGGTATAATAACATACTCTTGTAGAGGTGTGAACATATACCCCTAAAACATAAATGTTGTACATCAACATTACCTCAATAAATATAATTTAAAAATTATTAAAGCACAAGCATACAAAATTAGACTACACCAAAAAGAAAAAGCTCCTTTTTGAGCAGTAAAACCCAACCAATGGAAAGGGAGAAAATGCTTACAAATCACCTGTTTGATAAGGAATTAATATTCAAAAGAAGTAAGGGAATCATATAATCCATAGCAAAAACAAAGAAAATCCAAATTATCTAATTAAAAATGAGCAAAGGACAGTTCATTTTTCCAAACAGACATTTTTTTCCAAAGAAGTCATGCAAATGTCCAACAGGTATATGAAAAGGTGCTCAGCATCACTAATTATTAGGGCAATGAAAATCAAAACCACAATGAGATATCACTTCACATCTGTCTACAAACAAAAGACAAGAAACAAAGAGTACTGCTGAGGATGTAGTGATAAGAGAACCCTCGTGTACTGTTGGCGCATCCACTCTGAAAAGCAACATGGAAGCTTCTCAAAAAATTAAAAATAGAACTACTACAGGATTCAGAAATTGCACTCTGGTCATATAGTCAAAGGAAAAAAAAACTGTGTTCAAGATATATGTGAACTCCCATGTTCACTGCATCATCGTTAACAATAGCTAAGTCATGGAAACAACCTAACTGTACACTGATGGGTGAACTAATGTGTACACACAAACACACACACACAATGAGATATCATACAACCATAAAAAAATGAAATTCTGTCATTTGCAAAAAATATGAATGGACCTTAAAGGTTTTAGGCTAAACAGAAAAAGATAGACATAGAAAGATAAAGGTTAAATGATCTCACATGTGAAATCTAATCAGTTATATGGTAAATAAATTTTGGGGATGTAAGGGACAAATGATGGGTATAATTAACAATACTGTATTGTATATTTGAAGATTTCTAAAACAGTATATTTCAAAGCTCTTCATAGGAAAAAAATAGTTGTGTATGTGAGGTTATAGATATTAAACTTATTATGGTAATCATTTTGCACTATATACAAAATATTAAATCATTATGCTGTATACCTTAAACAGAAAATATTGTCAATTATACCTCAATAAAACTAATCAAACTGAAAAATATTTTAAAAAGAAAATAAGGCCATTGCATTTCAAGGACAGTGAAATTCAAATGAAGAAAAAAATGCAATGAATATAGCAGAACTGTAAAAAATTTTTTCTCAGATAAAGGCAAACCAAAAAATAATTTGGATTCTCAAACATCTTACTACATTTTTGAAATGCTCCTTCAGTAATCTATGCTAAAGACAATCGGAAATACCAAAAGTGTACCTAAGATATGTTTCATAAAAATATTTCAGACACTGTAAATAACTTGTTTGGTGATATTCCAATTTTTAAGTCTTAACTACTGGAGATGATTACCTTGGACTTGAACCTTTCTTTGACAGGGCAGCATAATGGGTTTTAATAAGCACTCACATAGGTTCAAAATATTTTCATCATCATCCCAACATTCTTTCTGGATGAAAGGTTTTTTTCTTTATAAGTTTTATTTGCTTTCCAACTTGAAGTATCCATCTTTGTTATAGTGGAAAATTATTTTCCATTTTAGCCATTGTCATAATTTAATCTCTGCTGTTATCATAGAGTTCAAAAAGATAAAATTAATATGATTTGACTTTGGTGAGAGTTTTTACTCAGCAAATACAACACAAGTGAGAAAAATAATTTGGTTAACATCTGAAAAGAGAAATAAAGAGAACAGAAGAGAATAAGTTAACTTTTATATCAATAACTCATTCCTAAAGATATGTTTTCTATGTAAGTTGACTACCTTGTTACATTGAATATGATTCGAAAACTTCAACAAAATTTTAGATACCCTCCAAATATATTGGGCATCTTTATTTTTGAAACAAAAATTTTCAGCAAATATATAATTTATATAAATATTTCACCATTTTGTTGGGAAAATTGGACCACCACATGCAAAAGAACGAAACTAAACAACAACTACATCACACCACGCCCCAAAACCAATTCGAGATGGATTAAAAAAAATTGACTATAAGACGTGAAACCATAAAATATGCAGAAGAAAATATAAGCAAAACACTTCATGACATACATCCCAGAAACATCTTTAAAGACTCATCCCTCAAAGCAAAGAAAATGAAAGGAAAGATAAACAGCTGGGATTACATCAAGCTAAAAAGCTTCTGAACAGCAAAAGAGACAATCACCCAAACAAAGAGACACCCTACTGATTGGGAGAAAATATTTGCACTCCATACAACTGATAAGGAACTGATTTCAAAGGTCTACAAAGTGCTCACATGACTCAACAAAAACAAACCAAAAAATTCAGTCAAAAAATGGGCAGAAGAGCAAAAAGACACTTCCCCAAAGAGGCAATGCAAGTGGCCAACAAGTACATGAAAAGATGTTCAACATCACTTATAATCAGGGAAATGCAAATCAACACCACAATAAGAGACCACCTTATTACACTAGTGAGAATGACATCCATTAAAAAAACTAATAACAAGGGACCATGGAGATGGATCACGGGTGAATTGGTGGTGGGCTACCCAAGGGGAATACAAAATGTAAAAGACATAAATAACAATAAAAATGTATATTAAAAAAAAACAATTTATCAAAAAAATAATAAAATAAGTCAAGGGAAAAAAAAAACTAATAACAACAAATGCTGGCATGGATGTAGAGAAAAATGAACTCTCTTACACTGCTGGTGGGAATGCAAACTGGTCCAACCACTATGAGAAGCTGTGTGGAGCTTCCTCAAACTACTAAAAATGGAGCTACCATATGACCCAGCAATTCCACTCCTAGGCATCTACCCAAGAGACACAAATACATTAATTCAAAAGGAAACCAGCACTCTTATGCTTATTGCAGCACTATTTACATTAGAAGATATGGAAACAACCTAAATGCCCAAAAACAAATGACTGGATCAAGATGTGGTATATATACACAATGGTATACTATTCAGTAATCTAACACAATAGAAGAAGAATCTTACTAAATAACACATGAATACGAGAAGTTTCCACCATGAGCAAAGCATAGAAGTTATTGCAGTAAGCGAACAGCTACATGAAGGACTATAGGTTTTCCAACACATGGTTCACATACTGGCTGTTCTGATGAGAGTGGGAATGAGCTATTGTAGTTTAATTATTGATTGAAAGAACCACCTATATGGTGTTGTTATTCTCTAATGATTGGCAAGGGGGATGGCAAACTTCTGTGATGAATTCTCTCTCATTAATGCTCAACTTATAATAGAGCTCAAATCATAGTATGAGCATTTGAAGGTATCCCTAGAAGCAAAAAGCTGTGTTCCACAGAGAATTTCCCTTTCCTCCTATCTTAGAAGAAGGAATGCTTTGTTTTCATCATTGAATGAACTTGTTTACTGAAGAGGGAAGCATCTATGAATATAGCTCAGTTTGAGTGACATTCCAATAACCATAAAGTAAGATTTCAGGGAATATTTTCATGCTTAACAGTTGACTGCAGGAATTCAAGTCTCTAGGAAACTAAAGAACAAAATAAGCATTGCTATTATCACTTTGGAATCCAGGGTATAGATATTCAACCTGCATCATAGTTGGGCTTCAGGGCATGTGTGGACTTTTAGAAACACAGGTTAAGGTTTACTCTATGTGTCCATCATTTTTCTTGGAAGAAGAGTCATAGAAATTTTTCAGATTTTCAACTGAACCTTAGCCAAGCTTCCTGCCATTCTATCTGCTATTCTCCCTGCCCCCACCCAAATGGCAAGAGTAAGTGGCTTGGTCATGCCTGGGTATAATTGTATGCTTTTAGGAAATAGGAGAAGGATTCATCCTTTATCAAAAAGAGGACTGATTTATTTCCTAAAGTTTTTTGCAAGAACTAAACATGAGAAAGGCTTTTAAAAGTTTTGAGACATGATGTATTTTCAATATTCTCTCTTTTGTCACCTAGAGGATGAATAAACAAGGAATTAACACCACTCTTATTATCATGCGCTGAGAAATACAGAAAGTAGGGCTCTGTGTTCTTAACCTGGACTGCACATCACCTTGGAGATTTTAAAAAATGTAATGGTCAGACTCCACCCCCAAAGATTCTGATTTAATAGATCTGGGGTGAAGTTCATTTGCATATTGTATGAAGGGCTCCAAGGAATCTAGTGTGCAGCTTAGTTTGGGGGTCACTTTGTTGGTTTACTGCTCCAAGAATGGAATTTGAGTTTGACAAAAGTGGGATGTGAGGAGGAGACTATCACAACTCCCACTCCACCATTCTATCAGTTAGACAACTTAAGCAGTAACAAGTTACCACATAAGGCTAGTAAGACTGACAGTATTATTGATGGTTTTATTAAAAAAATGCATTCTACTAGGGAAGTAACAGGATACTTTAAAGAGGAATTTTTGGACAATAGTACTCTAGCAATGAATGACAAAGTAAGAAAAGAGATGAGAATTGCTAATAAGAACAGTCACTCATTCCATAAAAAGTTAAGATTGTAAGCAAATTTTTAAACAGAAGTCAGCATGAAATGAAATTCTATATGAATGGTGACGGTCAAAAAAACCACCTTTCTTCAAAACTTTCAAAATACATGCTTTTTTCTATTATTTGAAAATCTGTCTCTACTTTGTTACATTGGCAGTGATAAATGTCTTCCTCTTCAGTCTTTATGATATGACAAACTGGCTAAAGTAACTTAGAAATACAGAAAACAACTATTTTATACTCCTTGTCTATTGAGTCTAACATCTGTGTCAGTTCTGGTTCAGTTTTGATTGATTTTTCTAATCATGGGTATTTTCCTTTTTTATATGCCTGGTAATCTTTGATTTTATTGATATTGTGAATTTTATCCTGTTGGGTGCTGGATATTTTTGTATTCTTACATGTCTTGTGCTTTGCTTTATGATGTAGTTATGTTACTTAGAAATAGTTTCATCCTTTTGGTCTTGCTTTTAAGACCCAAGAGTCAAAGCAGCATTTAGTCTAGACCTAACTGTTCTCCAGTAGGGAGGCAAGAATCTTCCAGGCACTCTAGCTCACATCTTACCAATAAGTCATATTTTTTTCTGTCTGGTTGGAGGGAACAAATGCTACTCCAAACACTGTACTAGTATCTGTGTTTTCTTTGTAACAACTCAATCAACTTGTTTACTGTTCTCAATTTATCCCCATTTATTTGTATTTGTACAAGTTTCTTTACAACAGAGGGTAAATCTCTTAACCTTAAAATCGTAATCCACTACTATTTGCTTGCAATCAATCATTTGAGTGGTATCAACTTTATGATGTCTCAAAGCATTCCACCAGGAATCTCCCATTCCTGAAAACTGTTCTTCCTGTTCTCATTTTGGTGTCTTTGTTCTTGCTATTCTATATAAAAAATTATGCTCATGATAGTGAACGGTATATATTTCCCTTTCTCTTACAGAGACTGTCCTATGTCTTATTTGTACTAGTTAAAATCATTCCACATTTCAAGATCCAGTTCTTCAGGAACTTTTCTTCAGTGCTTTTAACTGGAATACATTTCAATCAGTTTCTTTCCCTCATGGGTCTTGTAATATAATACTGATCAAACTTTATATCACACTAAAATTGATCAATGCTTTTGACAAATCTTTGTTACTTTGTACATAAAACCTTATTTTCTTCATTATGTTACAGCATATTTTAGGATAGGAACTGTGTATTAATAATACAGCAGTATCTAAGAAAGCAAATCTTTAATAAATATCTGATTTAGTTGTAAGATGGCATTATCTAGCTAATGTATGCTTACCAGATTCTGACAGACTTCCCTTAAATTACTCAGGAGTATTATTAATCACATTCAGGTGAAAAATCCCAGCATCTTCTCACCAAGAGCATGTTTCACCAAACATGTGAAAAGCAGATTAATCACAAATTATATTAGTTTTCACATTTGAAAGTGCTGTTTGATTGACTTTTGTCACCATGTCATAATATCCACATTTTTCCTTTCCTGATCAGTCACATTACCATTTTGTTGCATCCTAATTTCATTGTTCCAGAGGACAGCTTTTCTTTTTGGGTTCCTGTGGTTCCTCACCTCCCTACACTCCAAAGTTGGTTAGTTTATAGCTCAGATTTCCATTACTTACATGCCATTTTTACATAATGGGGATAATAGACTATCAGACAAATTTTAATATTCAGTATAGCTGATGAGATATAGAGCCTACAAAATCTGTCCAGGGAGAAACCTTGTAATCTGATACAAGGACATTGCTTTGAAAACATGGATAAAGTACTGACCCTATAGGAGACGGGAGTCAACCTGGAGCTCAGCAGGGGAACATGTAACATCACTGTACCCTGATTTGATTTCTTGGGGCATTTCACTATGAGTCACTGAAAAATTTCCCATTCATTGTGGTCTTATGACATTTAAGAAGGAACTTCAAAAAGGCTTGAAGAGCTCCTCTCTAATTTTATGAGTTATGAGTTCCCTCATAAAATTTATAAGGAAAAGTAAGGTAGGGCTAATTGAGAAGAAAATACTTGAAACAAGACACTTTGAAAATGATGTAAAAAACTTAGGTTTCAATGAATCACAAACTGGACTTAGAGAAATGAAGAATTCTAAAAGTGATATCAAAATGGGGGAGAAAGGAGCACAAGGGACTATGGTGATGGTTCACGGGTGAATTGGTGGTGGGTTACCTATGGGGAATACACAATAATGTAAAAGATATGAACAATAATAAGAAATTTATAAAATAAAAATATAAAAGTGATAACAAGGGTAAATTTCTTTTTTACATCACTTTAAAAGACAACTTTTTGAATACAATGTTCATTATATCATGAAGTAAGCATACATATAATAAAAATGTGACAACAAAGCACAGAAGCTAGGAGAAAGAAACGAGAAATTGTCATGTGATCTATGAATCTAATAATGTAACATGAAAATATACTGTGTCAAGTTGAAAACTTATACTCTAAGTCCGAAAGCAACCATTAAAATGTCAAAACAAAGAAGAAAAAGATCAAATGAAATCACTGAAAAAAATCTCAGTTACTCCTAATAAATGCAAAATGCCAATTTTTCCTAAAATAGGAAAATTAAGAAAGATCAGCTGGGCTAATTAGAAAAAAAAATAGTGAGATGGTAGATTTAAATACAATCATATTACTAATCATACTAAATGTAAATAGTGAAAAAACCCAAGTAAAGGCAAAAATTTGCAGATTGGATAAAAAAGCAAAATCTAATTCTATACAGCCTATAATAAAACTACTTTAAATATCATGACCCAAATAGGTTAAAAGTGAAAAAAGGGAAAAGGTTTACCCTGCTAACACTAATAAAAAGAAATATGGAATGGCTATCTTTATATCAGACAAAGGTGATTTGAGAAAAAAATATTTTACAGTGATAAAGGGAGTGAATTTTTCAGAATGGCCTAACAATCCTAAATGTTTACATAATTACTAACAGAGTTTCAAAATATACAGAATTAAAACTAACAGATTTGCAAGGAGATATAGATAAATTCAGTTTTACTCAAGAATTGAAGTTCCCTCAATACTTTGTTTTACAGAAACAAAAACACTCTGGAAGGGTATTGAAGTCTTAAGAACATTATCATCCTGGTTGGCCAAGTTAACTTATATAGAGGACTCCATGAAAAAAATTATAATACATAGTCTTTTCAAGGGTGTGCTAAATATTTACTAAGATAGACCATGTTTTGAGTCAAGACTCCATAAATTTAAAAGAATTCAAGTCATATGAAATATGTTTCCAGATTACAATTAAAAATCAGTAGCAGAAAAAAATTTGGAATATCCCTGAATACTTAGAAATTATCAACACAGTTTTCAATAAACCATGGTCAAAGGAAAAGGCAAATGGAAATCAGAAAGTGTTACCAATGGAATTAAAATTAAAATGCAGCATAACAAAGTTTGTGGGAGCAGTTAAAACAACACCTAATAGGAAATTTTTGGCACTAATTTCCTATATTAGAAAAGAAGGATGCAAATCAATGACTTTAGCATACAGTTTTAGAAATTAAGGAATAAGAGCAAATAAACCCAATGTAAATCTTTTTTATGTTATGAAACATAACTAATAAAGATGAAATTAATGAATGAAAAGCCAAAGCAATAGAAAATAAAACCTAAGTCTGAGTATTTAAAATTAAAAAAAAAACAACAGATTGAAGGAAAATAAGAGTGAAGACACAAAATACGTTGGGAGAGATGATATCACTACAGAATTTAACTGTCCATTTCTGATGGTTCTTTATAGCTTACAGAAAAGGTTCAACATTCTTTAGTTTGGCAATATCAGAGTCTAGTCTGGCAATTTCTTAGTCTTATTTCATAATGTCTTTGCAAAGTCTTCTCCTCTGATCTAATATAACAAAGATTACTGGTTCTTTTTTCACATTCCATATTCACAGATTTTGGAACTTACTCCTTTCTTCAAGAATAACTTTCCTCTATATCTCTGAACAGAAGAATCCTTATTTTTTAGGACCTTTTGAATACCACATCCATCATGAAATTAAGTGCAAACATAAATGAGTTGTCTGATCTCTCTCGGACTGTGGTCAAAGTAACTCAAAACATATTAAGCAATTAAGGACTTAGGAAGATTTGGGATTTATTCAATATCACAAAGATATGAAAAGAAATGAACTGGATTTGTGAATCACTGCTTCTGGGCTTTCCAAGTAGGATTTATTATATTAGACCTTTATTTCAATTGTACAATAAACTATTTGTTGACATGTATGAACTTTGATTAGGGTAATGAAAGGGAAATCTTGTTTAAGATTGCTTGAGTTACAAAGGTTAAAATTTCTAACCATGAAATTAGAAAATCACTTCTTTTTTACTATTTTCAGAGGCACAAGAACCAAGAATGGTCTGCTTTGGCTATAATCCTCATTATTTTTGGCATCCTGGCTACAGCGCCTTCCCCAAAACTATTTAGAGTACTACCAAAAGAACCAGTTTGTGAGTGATTGGCAATGCTTTGAGAAAATGTATACTTGAATTTTGGCAAAGATAAAAATCATGGGCATTTTGATTCAATTGATTTTCCATTTTTTTTTCTTGGGAACAATTAGTCACAATCATATAATTTCTAGGGTACCGCCCAATAGACAAATGATTCTCCTCAAATTGAAAGCATATCATTCTTTTCAAAATTATTGTTGCCACAGACAAATTCGTGAGCTTATGTCACTTTGCCCAAAGTTCCAAGAGGGGTTGATTTCACTTTTAAACACATTTTGATCTGTCTCTGAGCAACCAGTGTGATGTGATTAGATTGGCTCATTATAAATACACAGGAGGATTTTGGTGGAAACTAATTCTGTCATTGAAATGAATTATTTGTTACTAATCAATTCCTCACACTATTAGGTACACAACAGACTTTTCACTCATTTTCTTAAATCCCAGAATCCAAACTACTTTTTACCTGATCTTTTGTAAAAGTGAGGTATTTTCTTGAGTTTTTATCCTTGATATATTTTGAAAAACACTACTCACTTATTTACAAAAATGCTTGTACTGCATTTAATTGACCTGTTGATATTTCTATTTTTAGATTCATGTTTATAAGGCATTTTCCCTTAATATTTCCTTTGCAGGCATCAAGGTACTTGTGCATTTGCATTATATTATATTCTTGTTACTTAAATACTTTGAGATTTGTTCTTTCTGATTATAGTTGCCTGTGGGGTTCTGTAGATTTTTCTAAATCTCTAAAATTAATCAACCAGAAATGTGAAGGAAAAAAAGAAATATACTGCTCTTTTTGAAATTTGAGCTGCCAAGGAGGTATGGATGAGATCAAGGAAATTTGGTTAGGTACAGATGAATGGAGCAAAGGACAAATGTATGCATTCCTAAACTATGTGGGTCCAGAGGTAAAGATGGTGTTGCATTTTGTGTGTGTGTGGGGAGGAGGGGGGCTCTTATGGGACCTGAGTACCCTTTTGGAAGCATATGAAAATGATAGAACACTTTGAGGTAAACTGGAGCAAATTTGAGAATATCTATATATAACATTTGGTGACCGAATTATAATAGATAAATAAATTTAAGAATATATGACTATTAGATTTTGAGAAAATGTTACAAAATTTGGAAAAGACATTCATGGCCCACTAGCATGCTATCATACAGAGTCTGGATCATTTATAACCAGCAGTACTTGCTCTGTGGATACAAAGAAGAGGGTTCCCACACAACACTGAACCATTCCTGTGAGAGTAGAGAATGCGGTTGGAATATAGAATGGGAAATTGGAGTCAGATTTGTTAGAAATTTAAAGATCAGAGCTCTAAGTAATGTGGTGTTTTACCTTTTATATACTACTTATGTTACCATGGTTTACCAGATAGAAAAGGACTTGTAATCAACATTATTTTTAGGTCTAGTTACTAAAGCTAAGCTCACCATCATTTCATACCTGGATGCCCCCCACCCCTAGCCCCCTTCTTATGCTGCATACCTCTCTGCACCACAGTACAGTTTCTATACTGTGGCCAGGGCGACCTTTCATAAATACTGATTGGATTATAATATAATCTATTTAAAGTCTAATGTTTTACTATTTTTCTTAGGAGAAAGGATATGAATCCTTAATATGACTTTGAGGTTTTTATGTTTTAGTTTCTGCTCTCCTCTCTGGTTTTAAGAAAGTCCACTCTCCTGCCTGACCTTTCTTCTCTAGTCACCAGGGTCTCTGACAAGACTGAAACACAGCTGCTCTCTTTTGTCTTGCCACTCTACCTACAGTCTCCTTAATGCTCATTCATCTTTGAGAGTGCAGAGCAAATACCATCTTAGAAAATCTCCAGCCTTATCATATTTATTTGTTTTTAAGAACCATATGCCTTTCCTTCAGGAAACATCAGTTATAAGTAAGCATTCATTGGTATAATAATTTAGCATCTGTTTCCCAATTTCGACTATAATCTGCCTGAGAGCAAATAACTTTCCTTCTTTTTACTCATTCTATCTCTGGAACTATTTTTAGGAAGCACCTCCCTGTCACCTGGAATGAAAGTCTTAATGATAGACAAATAATTTGTTAGATAGTCGAAGTGAAAATTTAACCTGGAAGCAACCTGACAGATTGTACTGTGAGAATTGTTCCAATCCAAATAAAAAATTTGAATTTAGAGCAGCATGTAACTGGCATTAGAAATGTAACTATGCTTGACAGGGGACTTCTGGTTCTAGTAGTTTTCATCCAAACATATGTTGATGCTATTGATGCACAGAAGGCAATGCTGGGCGTTATTTCCTTCCTTTCTAAGGTACGCATTGTAGAGGTGCAAAGGCTGGGTGCCCACCCTTTAAGTCTTCTTTAACAGTGGGCATTAGAAAGGTTGGCTTTACTGTAGGCAGTGGATTTTTGCTTTTTCAAGTCTATGCAGATGACTGCTCTTTTGTCTGCTTGAGCAAGGGGGGATTGTTCTGATAACATTTTATAGTATGTTCTCATGACTGATGGTTGATAACGATTAAACCAGATGCATATATTCATAAAAATTCTACCTAATCATTCTATTCTGATCTAATCATTATATATTCTATTCTAATAATTACATGAATAATTTGGGTATTTTTGAAGCATCCTGAAAAAAAAAAAAAACACCAGTAGAATAAAGTGTATTAATGACCATTTGGAAACTTCAAGTAACATCTTTCTCTTTTTGACCTAGATTATACAAAAAGGAAAACTGAATATATTGGCAGGGTAATTCAGATCACAGTATTAAAAAACTGACATTTTCTGTTTTTACTTGAGGTAGGTAATGAGAGAGACAATAGGAAATTTGTTCTATAATACCTGAATAATTGTGTCAGTTATCCTTTTAATGTTGTCTTAGTTGTTTTTCACAAGCCTGAGTACATTTGAAGTCTATTATAGCATCTGAGTGTTATTAAAGTATGGGACAAGCACTTTTAACACTAGTTAGCAAAACTATTAAGTCTCCACTTTTTAATGATCTGTTTACATGTTAACATGATTACAATCAGGGATTTGAAGGGTATGAAAAGTCTTTAAGTTCAAATCTATCAAACTTAATAACCATGTAACTTTGCTGAAAGGTTGAGCTGATTGCTGGCTCAAGTTTCAATATTGTGATAAGGATTACGTCCCTTCCTTTACATGAGTGCTTGGATATTTGTGACGTGGTGAATGTGGGAGTGATGCCTTCTGAATGTCTTGTTCTGCTTATTCTCACTTTTGACAGTCAAGAGGAAGAGAGTTACTTATGTTTGAATTGGAGACCAGTTAAAAATCAGAACAAATATCTATTACAAAAGATTTGGCTTTGGGGCATTGGAAAGAGATGAAGAGATGAGGAAAGCATAAAACCAAAGGAAATAAGGCATCCGGAGAACTCAGGACCTCTCTTTGACAAAGGCCTTTGAAAGCTAAAACTAAGCATTTGTTTGAGGGCTTGGATAGTCCAATGCAATTAAACTTAACTACCTTGAGAAATGAGAGGAAGAAAAATGATAATTTCTGAATCAAGGTTAAAATAAGTTTGTTCATGTGGCTCAGATGAAAATTTAAGTTGACAATAACTTTGTGAGAATCTAGCAGATGTGAAAGATTGAACTGATGAGCCCTTATGTCAACCTGGCTCTACGTGCTGCTTGAGTCAGTGAAAGCTGTACTTAGGGAAATGTGTGTGTTCAGTAGTTTCTATTTTTGTGGATGTCTTAAACGTGAAGTTTGGTATTTGCAAAACAGAAAATGGGTTATTTGGTGGGAGACTTCTCATTGACCTGCATCTCAAAAATTCATGCTATAAACTCTTAGAAGACTTTGAGTTTTGGGTAATGATTAAGGATGATGCACTATAAGAGAACTGAAGTTTATTTTCTAGGAGTTGAGTACCATTCTTATCCCACTACTGAACAGAACTGCAGTTAGGGAAATACTGTGGGTAAAATTCAAGGGAAGGTGATATTGGGTAAGCCTGATAGGGTTTTTGGTGATGATTTTTTTCTCAAAACCATCACAAGTACAGCATACACTGTAGTGGTGAAGGCAAGCAAAATCTGTCACCCCCAAATATGTCTTTGACAAGCAGTTTATTTTATGGAAGGGGCATTAATGGCTTGGTGGAAGTTGCTTTTAATATTTCTCTGTAAACTTCTTTCTATAAAGATCCCTCACAGGAAGACTTAATCTCATTTTTTTTTCCCATGGAGAAGAGAGACTTAAATTGTATTCCTTTGTTTTCACACTAAGCACCCTTACTTAGTTTCCCCTTTCTTTCTTCAATCTCCCTTCTCTTACCTGAACTAATTAAGATGGTATCTAAAGGAACTCGGGCAAGTTACTCATACAGGGTAGGTCTTTTCTAAGTATCCAGGAGGTATGCATATTATAAAACTTCTATACAGTCTTTTATCAGTATGCTTAATGCTTGTCTATTAAAATAGAAGGACCCAGAAGGGTATTGAATGTTTTCTTTTGCATTCTGACAGTGGCACAGGAAGCAGAGAATTGGTGTTTGTCCCATACTGCAGGTAGTTTATTTGAAAAATAATCTTAAATTTTTAATGGAGAACCTCTTAAGTCAGTATCTTGATTACTTTCATATACAGTTTCTAATCAAACTAATTTAATGATCTAGCATGTACTTCCATTTAAACATCACAGGACAGCTTTTAAAAAGTAAAGATGTTGTAAAGTAACTTATCTGATGACAGAGACCATGTCTTTTAGACAAAGGTAAATTTTTAAATTCACCAACAGCACTTTAGCCATGTTTTATCTATTCCTTCATTACTTAACTCAGCAAATTTTTATTGAATAAATCTTATGAGCCAAAAGTATTCTTGATATTGAGTTCCAAGGGGAGTAAGACATTTTTGCCATCAACAAACATCCAGTTTAGTGGAGGGAAAAAACCCATGACTGGCCTTGTGCAACACACTGAAGTGATGTCAGACATCAGGGGGGCAAAGAGCTCAGCAGGGGCACTTAGCTGGGTTGAGGACACTTTCTAGAATAGACAATGCCTAGGGTGTGGAGATGTGAAGGTGGTTCTAGGATGACGGGAGAATAAACAAAGGCTTGGGAAGAGCAGAGGGGCCAGTTTTTTGTACTGCAGTTGAGTGTTAATGAGAAGCTATGGACCGTTCCATGACAATGAAGGTATAAACTACAGAGGGCAATTCTTTAGAAAAGGGAGCAGCTGTGAGTTTTTAGCAGTCAATACTCATAGAAGCTGCAGAAGGTGTACTTACTGGTAGAGGTTGTCCGACTGGCACATTAAGAAAGCATCATCAACCACAAGGATGCTTGGGAGATGCGTAATAGAGACGTCAAATGTAGATTCCTGTTCAGAAGCTTAAATATGGGTTTTCCCAGGAAGCATCATATTCAGCGTGGTCATTTCCCTCTAGGCAATGTCTGTGTCTACTATTTTAATATGCAATTTATTATCCTTTTTGATGTCTTGGTAACTCTCACACCCACACATTCAGTCAGGGATTTCCCCGAACAAATGTTTGTTAAATGAATAAAAGTACATTAAGTCCTCAATGTTATCAATAGCTTCTTGGAAACTGCAACAAAGCAAAAGGACATATAATGAAATCAGGTCCTTAAATAAAGTCACTTCATCCAACATCAGCCAGCATTTTATTTTTTTTTAATCAACATTATAATGCAACAAAATTGAATAAAATGACATTATTTGAGAACCTTCTGGACTAGCAAGTTGAAGAGGGAAGAAAAGCATAAGATAGAAGCAGAGAAAAGAGTTGTTCGGATATATAGAGAAATGGGGGGGGGGATGAACTAGAATAAATTTATAATAGTGATTTAGATCTGGTCAGGATGATAACAGGTGGAATGTCCTGGTTGTGTCTGATGATACTGTTAAAGATTATTTTCTTTTGACTGAAATTAAAAAGGTGGACTTTTTTTTTTGGTACAGCTCAAAACAGACAATCCAGATAAGCAGCAAGAACTCTTTCCTTCTACCCATTTTGTTTCCAAAAGAGAAAATCTGACAACTGATGGAAAATGAAGTTATTCTGGATAGTGGGAGTGGAGACAGGTCAGGTGATGGTCAGCATGCTGAAACCTGCAAATGTTCATCTTTCTAAGTAAAGATGGGGGAGAAACCAAGAGGAAATGGTTAAGAAGGAAACCTGGGTAAATCTTTGCCTCAAGAAAGAGGAAGAAGTCTTTAGGGAAAGGTCAAAACTGAAAAACAGATTTCTCAAGAAATAAAAGGGCATTGTAACTTACAAATTTTTGATGATAAGGAATTATCAAGGGATAGATAGAGAAAATATGTGGCTTAGCGTTCAGAAACAAGCCCTCTGGAATTGGAAGGAAAAACATTGGCTGGAGATTCCTGGCCATGAGCTAGAGAGGGCATTTCATAGCATCTGTATCTTCTTAGTATTCTGCTTTTTTTGTGATACACTCACAACTGACAAATAAGAATAGTGGAATATGTCAGAAATTACCATTCAGTGGCCACTACATATCAGCCACTGTGCTAGGTGTTTTACATACACTGTCCCTTTTTATCCTTAGACTGACCATCCTGCTATCTTCTTTATAAATGTGAAAATAGGGCTCAGACTCAGTATTTGTCTAAGTTTATGTAGTTACTCAGTGGCATAGTCTTTCAACTACACTTAAAAGTAGTCAAGGGAGGAGGAGGGGAAGATGGTGCTACAGGGGATTCTCTGCTTCCCCCCAGGAGGATAATTTAAAGTAGTAGCCCAGAAGGACACAAGATTCAAAAGATCCCATTACTTAGGGTGAAACTAGAGCAACTTCTAGACATTTCAGAAACAAATGATAACTATGACAGATACTGAGGAAATTCAAATCAACACAAAAAAAGGTGGGTCGAAAATGTATCTGGAGATAGCAGCTGGGATAAAATGGCAGTTTAAACCATGCTCCTTGGTTAGGGTAGTCCCTGGGAGAGGAGAGCTGCTTAGTGTGGACCTAACTGTTGAGAGTTGCATTTGGGGTAAGTGAGATAGGCATCTTGACTGAAGATGAAGTGAAGATGACAACAAGAACAGACAGCACTACTACTTCCCTTAGCACACTCAGCACTTGAGCTGATGTGGGTATGCTCTGCTGTAAGCCTGTGAGAGTGGTACTGAAAGCCCATCCCACAGACTATAGAGACATGGCTCTGAAAACCCAGAGTGGAGGCCTAGCAGTGTTAGCAGAGGCAAGAGCTAACCCTTGCACACCTTATACATGAGTGCTTGCACCCCTCCAAGTCCCCAATCCACTGCCAAGGAGTGATAGCTACACATTAATTCACCCTGACATACAGGGCCGTATACTAGAAAGTTAAAACTTCTGTACCCTTAGGACACTTGATACATAGCAATCTAGAAAGTTAAACACAGGATACTTTAAGTTTTCAAGGGGATATTTCACTATACAAAGAGAGCAAATCTCCAAAAGTCAACCACAAAGGCATAGAAGATCTTCCCTCCCTTATCAGATAGGGTTCAAAATTGCCATGATAAGTAAATTCAAAGAAATAGAAAACACAAAAAAATCTAATCAAAGATATGCAAAATAATCTCAGAAAACACCGAATATAATGGAGTTGGGCCTCCCTGGTGGTGCCGGGGTTCAAGTCTCAGTGCTATCAAGCTATTGCCAGCCACTGTGGAATAAGTTTGATACCCAGGCAGGGAGCTAACCCACATGGCACAGCAGACCTCTCCTGTCTTACCTGCTGCTCCCCTCAGCAGTGTAGTTCAGTGGGCCTGCCTGTTCTGCTCCCCACTCTTTCTCTGATAAATCCTCTCACTCCCTCTTCCCCGCACTACTGGCCTGCACCCCAGCTCTTCTACACGGAATAAATCTTTAAAAATACAGATTTTTAAAAATATTTTAAAAAAATAATGGCATTTCAGGATGTAAAAAGATCAAAAAGGAGATAAAAAAAATTCTGGAGAAAGCCAGAGAAATAGAATAGACTGTGTTGAATATCAAATCAGTGACATCAAAGATGATAAGTCACAAAGAATCTGTAAAAATCCAGAAACAATGCAAGAAGAGAAACACAAAGAAAAAAGAAGGAATACATTGAGAATTATCTAAGGAAAGGCAATATAAGAATAATGGATACTCCAGAAGCAGAAGAGAGAGAGAAGAAACAGGGAACTTATTCAAATAATTAATAGAGGAAAATTCACTCTTAGAGAGGAGTGAAATATAAAAGTCTACTAAATTAAAAGAAAACCTGATTACCTAAATTTAATGAGACCAACATAAAGACAGAATAGTGAAATTTTCAATAATGCAAAACAAAGAGAATATTGAAACTGACTAGGTGGAAGAAGCAGATAACTTATAAAGTAGTCCCCATTAGACTCCCTGGTTGCTAGGCGGTTAAGCACTGGGCTCTGGAGCTGTCGGTAGCGGTGACGCGAGTTCGACGCCCGGCCAGGGAGATTCCCACATGGTGTGGCAGACCTCTCCTGCCTTGTCCACTGCTCCCCTCAGCAGTGTATTTCCATTGATCTGCCTGTGCTGCTCCCCACTCTGTCTCTGGTGAACCCTCTCGCCGCCCCACACTTCTGGCCTGTACCCCAGCTTGTATGCATAAATAAATAAATATTTTTTAAAAAAGTAGCCCCTATTAGGCTTACATATGACTTTTCTGAGGATACCCTATGGGTCAGAAGAGAATGGAATGACATGATCAAACTAGTTAAAGATAAAAACTGAAAAAATGGACAGAAGAGCTAAAAAGGCACTTCTCCAAAGAAGAAAAGCAAATGGCCAACAAATATATGAT
>PVIJ01000845.1:61358-242197 GCA_004024925.1 Scalopus aquaticus
ATCACTTATAATCAAGGAAATGCAAATCAAAACCACTATGAGATACCACCTCACACCTGTGAGGATGGCACACATTAAAAATACAGGCAACAGCAAATGCTGGAAAGGATGTGGAGAAAAAGGAACTCTTCTACACTGCTGGTGGGAATGTGAACTGGTCCAACCACTATGGAAAGCTGTATGGCGATTCCTCAAACTGCTAAACATGGAGCTTCCATACGACCCAGCAATCCCACTTTTGGGAATCTACCCAAAGGACACAATAACACTAATCCAAAAGGATACATACACCGTATGTTCATTGCGGCACTGTTCACAATAGCAAAGGTATGGAAGCAACCCAGATGTCCAAAAATGGATGACTGGATCAAGAAGATGTGGTACATATACACAATGGAATACTATTCAGCATGGAAAGAAGATAAACACATGCAATTTGCAGCGACATGGATGGAATTAGAGGGGATCATACTCAGTGAAACAAGCCAGAAAGAAAGAGAAATATATCGAATGGTTTCACTTATAACGGGACTATAGGGAAATCGAATAGGAGAGAGACACTTGGGGGGATGGGGGGAGGGGAGGATAAGGGCACAAAATGGAGTAGAAAAGAACACAAGGGACCACAGAGATGGATCACGGATGAATTGGTGGTGGGTTACCCAAGGGGAATACAAAATTATTTGTAAAAGATACAAATAACAATAAAAATATATATTAAAAACAAACAAACAAAAAAACTGTGAGCCAAAAATATTCTATCGTGGATGTGGTGCCTTCAGATAAGGGAGGAATTAAGGCCTTCTCAAACAGAAGTTGAAGGAATTGGCAAACACTATACCTCCTTTCCAAGAAATGTTGAAAGGAAACCCCATCTATTAACTGAAAAGAATATTCACAAAGAACTGAACAAGAAAATAGAACCAGAAAATTAAGGACAAAAGAGCAGTCACAGAACCTCATATAGCAATAATCACCTAAATACAAATGGACGGAACTCACCAATCAAAAGACAAAGATGGGCTTACTGGAACAGAAAACAGAATCCAATTTTTTGCTATGTCTTGGGAAAGCATCTGAACACCAAAGATAAATATAGGTTCAGAGTAAAGGGTTGAAAAACAGTCCTACAAGCAAATGGGACCCAAAGGAAGGCAGGACGGCTGTACTTATATCAGATAAAATAAATTTCCAGCTAAAAAAGTTAATGAGGGATGAGACTATATAACGATTAAACAATACATCAATATACACTCAACATATATATCAATATAGACTCATGAAATGAAGGAGCATCAAAATATATGAGGAAATTATTATCAAATATGAAAAGCAGACTTTGGCAGCAACATATTGGGCTGGGAATTTCAACATCCCACTTTCACTAATGGACAGATCAATCAGACAGAAAATAAATGAGGACACAATGACCTTAAAAAATTAGACCATTGTCTTAATAGACATTTATAGTGCACTGCACTCCCCCAAATCTGAAAACACATTATTCTCAAGTGCACATGGGACATTCCCCAGGGTTGATCACATGTTGGATCACAAAAAAGTATCAATAAGTTCATGAAGATTAAAATCATAACAAGTATCTTCTCTGATCACAGTGGTATCCAACTAGAGATCAAACACAAAAGGAAATCAGGAAAAACCTCTGTACTGTGGAGACTTAACAACACACTACTAAATGGCTATGCGGTTAATGAGAAAATCAAAGAAGAAATTAAAAAATACCTGAGACAAAGGTCTGTGACAAGTATGTCCAACTTCACCATGCAATAAATTGGAATGCCTATATATTTAAAGAATATGTTCACAGAACTGAACGGAGAAATAGCAATAGAATAACAGTAGCAGACTTCTTTACCTCACTTTCAACTTTGGTTAAATCATCCAGTCAGAAAATCAATGGGGAAACAATGATATGAATAACACTATAGAACTAATGGAACTTATATAGAGACTATTTCCTTCAATGGCACCAGAATACACATTAATCTTTATATATATATATATTTTTATTGTTATTTATGTCTTTTACATTTTGTATTCCCCTTGGGTAACCCACCACCAATTCACCTGTGATCCATCTCCATGGTCCCTTGTGTTCTTTTCTACTCCATTTTGTGCCCTTATCATCCCCTCCCCCCATACCCCCCACTTGCTGAGTGTCTCTCTCCTATTTGGTTTCCTTATAGTCCTGTTATAAGTGAAACCATTCGAAATTTTTCTGTTTCTTTCTGGCTTATTTCACTGAATGTTGCCTGTATTTTTAAAGTGTGCCGTCCTCACAGGTGTGAGGTGGTATCTTATTGTGGTTTTGATTTGCATTTCCTTGATTATAAGTGATGTTGAACATTTTTTCATGTACCTTTTGGCCATTTGCTTTTCTTCTTTGGAGAATTGTCTTTTTAGCTCTTCTGCCCATTTTTTTGACTGGGTTATTGGCTTTGTTTTTGTTGAGTTGTGTGAGTTCCTTGTAAATTTTTGTTCTCAGTCCTTTATCGGATGTATTGTGTGCAAAGATCTTTTCCCAGTTGTTAGAGTATCTGTTAGTTTTGGTTAATGTCTCTTTTGCTGTACAGAAGCTTTTTATTTTGATGTAATCCCATCTGTTTATCTTGTCCTTCACTTCCTTCGCTTTGGGGGATGTGTCTTTCAAGATTTTGCTGAGATGTATGTCATGTAGAGTTTTGCCTATATTTTCTTCTATACATTTTATGGTTTCAGGTCTTATGTCCAGGTCTTTTATCCATTTTGAGTTGACTTTTGTGCAGGGTGTGAGGTAGTAGTCTAGCTTCATTTTTTTGCATGTCGAGTTTTCCCAGCACCATTTATTGTATAGACTGTCCTTGTTCCACTGCATTTTCTTTGCTCCTTTGTCAAAGATTAGTTGTTCATAGATATGTGGCTTTAATTCTGGGTATTCTATTCAGTTACATTGGTCTTTCTGTCTCTTTTTGTTCCAGTACCATGCTGTTTTAATTATTATGGCTTTGTAATATAGTTTGAAAACAGGGCGTGAAATTCCTCCGTTTTCTTTCTTTTTAGTTAGGAGGGCTTTAGCTATGTGAGTTTTTTTGTGGTTCCATAAAAATTTCATCATTAGTCAATCTATTTCTTTGATGAATGTCATTGAGATTTTTATTGGAATAGCATTGAATCTGTAAATTGCTTTTGGTAGGACTGCCATTTTGATAATGTTAATCCTTCCAATCCATGAGCAAGGGATGCCTTTCCATTTTCTTGTATCTTCTTCTATTTCTTTCAACAGTGTTTTATAGTTTTCTTTGTATAAGTCCTTTAGATCTTTTGTTAGATTTATTTCTAGATATTTGATTTTTTTGGTTTCGATTTTGAAGGGGATGGATCTCTTAATTTCTTCTTCTTTAGATTGGGTGTTTGCATAGAGGAATGCTACATTAATCTTAACTGCACAAAGCATTCTCTAGGATAGATCATTATGTTGGGTCACAAAGCAAGCCCAAACAAATTTAAGGACATTTATATCATATTATATCATTTATGACAACATTATGAAAGTAAAAATCAGTAACAGGAGATTAGAGAAATTCGCAAACATCCAACGGATCAAAGAAGAAATGAAAAGAGTTTTCGTAAAGTATCTTGAGACAAAATTAAAGGACAAAACATAAAAGGACATAAAAGGATAGCAAAACTTAGAGAATGCATCAAAAGCAATTTCAGAAGGGAAATTTATAGTTATGAATACCTAGAGTAAAAAATTTTGAGTAAAGAATGTTACACCTCAAAGAATTAGGCAAGATTAAAAAATAAGTACTATGCTAGCAGAAAGGAGGAAATAATAAAGATTAGAGGAGAAATAAAACTCCTTTTCTATTGTCTAAAAGACAAAAGAAAAAAAAATCAATGAAGCAGAGTGGTTTCTTGGAAGCAGAGAACTGAAAAACCTTTAGCTACCAACCTAGAAAAAAGAGAACACAAAATTATAAATGAAAGAGGAGACATTACAAGTGATGCTACTGAAATCCAAAGGATTATAAGAGGTTGCTATTGACATCTGTCTGATAGCAAATTGGAAAATGTAGACGAAATGTCTAAAATCCTATAAATATACAGCCTAACAACACTGAATCAGAAAAGAAATAGAAGATCTGAATGGATCAACTACTCTTGAGGTAATTGAATCAGTCAAAACTTCCTGACAAAGAAAAACCTTGAAATAGATGATTTCATTAGAGAATTCTACGAAACACGTAAAGAATGAATGCCAACCAGTCACAAACTTTTCAAAAATCTAGAAGAGGTGTGAACACATCCAAATTCCTTTTACAAAGCTAGCAGTACTGATACCAAAGGCTGATAAGTCACTCCAAGAATATGATTAGCTATCCGTGCTGATAATAGATGTAAAAATTCTCAAAAATTAAAAAACTAGCCATTAAATTAAAAACTAGCAAATTTATTTCAACTGCATATTAAAACAATCATATACTGTAATCAAAGGGAATTTATTCCTGAGATGCAAGAGTAATTCAACATATGCAACATATGCCTATGTTAATAGGAAGTAGGATAAAAATCACATTATCTCATTAGATACAGAAAAAGCATTTGACATAATTCAACAACTTTTCACAATAAAAAATCAACAAATTAGGCATAGAGGAACACTTCAATACAATATAGGCCATATATGACAAATTCTACTCTAACACTACGCACAGTGGTATAAATCTGAAAGATTTTTCTTTAAAATCAAACAAGACAAGAGTCCCCAGCCTCATCCCTTTTATTCAACATAGTACTACTATAAGTCCATACAGGATAATAAGTTAAAAAAAAAGACATAAATGACACCCAAAGTGTGCATGAAAACAGATATAGAGAATTCGGAGTCGAGTATAAAGCCAGAAACCTAATATTCGACAAGGGAACCAAGAATTCTCAAAGGCGGAAGCATAGCCCCTTCAAGAAATGGCATTGAGTAATTCTATCACCACAAGCAGAAGTATGAAATTGAACCCCTATCTTAGACCACTCACAAAATATTAACTTGAAGTGGATTAAAGCCCAAAAACAATAAAACTTCTTGCAGAAAGCATATGGGAAAACTTCTGGACATTGGTTTTAGTAATGAATTTATGAATTTGACATGAAAGTGTAAGCAACAAAAGGAAAAAAAGTACCAAGAATTAAAAGTCTTCTACCAACAAAAGAAACAATTAAAAAATACTGAAAAGGCAACCTACAGGATAGGAAAAATCATCTATCTGATGAGTTAATATCAAAATACATGAAGAACTCACAAAAATCAATAGCAAAAACAACAAACAACCCAATTAAAACATTCAGGCAAAGGACCTGAAAAGGTATTCTTCCAGATCAGACCATCAAATGGCCAGCAGGTACATGAAAAAGTTCTTAACATCATTAATAATCAGGGACATTCAAATCTATTTTTTTTTGCAGTTTTTTAAAAAAATTTTGTTATTTATGTCTTTTACATTTTGTATTCCCCTTGGGTAGCCCACCACCAATTCACCGTGATCCATCTCCATGGTCCCTTGTGTTCTTTTCTATTCCATTTTGTGCCCTTACCCTCCCCTCCCCACCCCCAGCTGAGTGTCTCTCTCCTATTTGGTTTCCCTATAGTCCTGTTATAAGTGAATCTAAATCACAGTATTATCTCACATAGCTAGGTGGCTTGTAACAAGAATATAAACAACAGTTGGGAGGATGTGGAGAAAAGTTTTTTTATGCATTGTTACTGGGAATATAAGTTCGTTCAGCCATTATTGAAAACAGTATGGAGTCTCTTCAGACAGTTTAAAGTAGAACTACCATATGTTTCAACAATCCCACTTCTGGATATGTGTTCAGATGAAACAAAAATCACTGTATCAATAAAATCTGTAGTCCCCCTCCCCCATATATTCACTGCAGTATCATGTACAGTAGTCAAGATATGGAAACAATCTAAGTGCTCAGGGGACGATAACTGGAAAAAGCAATGTGAACACACACCCAACAGAACAATATTCAACCATAAAAAAAAAAGGAAATCTTACTTTGACCGATGACTTGTATTCATTCATGTAATTCAACAAAAATAAACAGCCCAATCAAGAAATGGGCAGAAGATCTAGACACATCTCCAAAGAAAACATACAAATGGCTAGTAGGCACATGAAAAAAATGCTCAAAATCATTTATCATGAAAACACAGGTCAAATCCACAAGGATATACCACTTCACACTGTCAGAATGACCCATATCAAAGAACCAGAAACAAGTGCTGGTGAGGATGTGGAGAAAAAGACACACTTGTACATTATTGGTAGAAATGTAGACTGGTTAAGACCAGTTGGAAAATAGTACGGAGACCTTCAGAATATTAAAAGTAGATCTAACACAGAATACAGCAATTACAGTCTTAGGTAACTACCTTAAGAACGCAAGAACACTAATCCAAAGGAAATTGTGCACTTTGTTCATTGAAGCACTATTCACAATAACCAAGTTATGGAAACAGCCTAAGTGCCCAAGGGCATATGAGTGGATGAGTAAGATGTGGTATATATACACACAGCAGAATACTATTCAGTATAAACTACTGAATACTATTTAGTATCAATAATAACACAAAAAGAAAAACTGTTGCTATTTGCCACAACATGACAGATGTTAAGTGAAATAAGTCAGAAAGAAAAAGACAAATACTGGATTGTTTCACTTATATGTGGAATACAGAGAAACAAAGCAAAGGGTCAGACAAAACTGAACCAACTAAACAGAAATTTGAAGGTAGAATTGAGGCTAGCAGATGTGGAGTGGAAGAACAAAATGGGGTGGGGGACACAATGGATTATGGGGCAGAGACTATGGGTGCCGTGGGGTAGTATGGTGACAAGCATCTTTGGAGGTGTGATCCTATACCACTGAATCACACACAGTGTTGTAATCAGTGTGACCCCAATAAAAACAAACAAAAACCCTAAAAAAACTAAACAATAACAAAAACCCTTGGTCAGGAGTAGATAATGATGTGTAAGAACTCTTTTTCCCAAGGGAATTTTATAGTAAAGCTTTACATTTGATTCTTTAGAGAATTTTCCTTTGAGTTAGTATAAAAATCTGATGTATTGTTTGTTGACTACCAATTTTAAAATAAATGGTGGAATGCTTTTGGTCTGCCAGCTGCTGAAAAGTAAAATAATGACACATTAAGTAATGGAAATGTGGGAATTAAAAGTCGCAGAAAGAGAAAACAAACTCATCATCATTTCTTATCTCTATGTGTCAGTCCCCTTGCTTTTTCATGTTCTGTCTTTTGAGATGTCCTCAATTGCCTCCATTTCAGTGTTGTTTTTTTTTTTTTTTTTTTTTTTTATGAGAGGCAAGACACCATTTTGGAATTTACCAAGACTCTCTTGGCCTTAGTGACTAAAAACAATCGGAGTAATTTCACTTTATTTCTTCTAAAGGAAGAATCTGGAAAGTTCACAGGTTGACATTTTTTCTTCCCTTACCTTTCTCAACTCCTTACCCTGTTCCAAGTCTTATTGGAGTTAGAGCTCTTAATATGCTTCTGATTGTGTGGTGCCCAATAATTCAACAATCCTACAAATTTCTGTCTTAAAAGTTATATTTTCTCATTTTTCTCTGAAGAGTTTTACCAGCTGACAGTCTGAGTTAACTAACCATATGTAAATTTATGCAGGAAGAAGGAGGAGAAGAAAATATGCAGGAATGAAAACAAATATTTGAATGCAATGAAGTAGTTCTAATCCAAAATATGTCAAGCTATAGTTATTTTTAAAAGGATCTCCAATTTGCAGAATGCTTTTTAACATTCTTTGCCAAAAACTCCAGGCATGCATCAGTGTCTTTCAATATTTTATGGTTCTTAGTGATGCTTTGTGGTCCACATATACAATACAATGTTCAGGTTACCTACAGTGCACCCAGAGATAAATTTCCAAATAACATTGGTACACTGATATGAACCCATCAAATGCCTCTCCCTGAGTTTCTATGCCTCATCTATCCACCAAGTAAAACTGTACTGAGCAACTTCATGTGTTAACCATAAACATAACTGGGAATATGTTAGTAAGCAGACTCTGGGTATGGGCCAGAGAGGATGCATTTATAAGTAACCTTCAAACGTTCTTCAGACCTAGTGTGCATTTTTTTTTTAGCTCGTGTATATTAATGGTGAGAACCCAAACCACCATTCTGCTCTTCATTTTTAGTATTCAGTAAATTACATGAGATATTCAACACTTTGTTATTAAGTAGGCTTTGTGCTCATTGATTTTTCTAAGTATTCTGAGCACATTTAAAGTAGGGGAGGTTAAGCTATAATGTTTAATAGGTTAGGTGTATCAAATACATTTTTATTAAGGTTTTCAACTCATGATGGATTTATCAGGATGCATCCCCATCACAACTAGAGGAAGATATGTAATTTGAGAATAAGTCACTAGTGGTAAGAGCCAAATTAGGAGAGAATGATAGCTTCATATATGATGTAAACCAGTCTTTCAAAAAGGAAAAATAATTCCATGGGTCGGTCAGCAGCCCTAAGATACACATCTGAAAAGTGTTCTCTTGAGGGCTCCACCTGAAATAGGTCACCTTGGTCAATGTTAAAAGACTTTGTCCTGCCTTCTAGTACATGCTTCTATTGTACTCCCTATTCTTCCACATAATTTCTGTTCATTTTCTTAGAGCCATTTAGAGTAGAACTTACTTCATAAAAATGTATTTGACCTTCCAGTGGAGATACTTTCTTTTACTTTGATGTACATGTATAATTTTATATACTATGTGTGATCTTTGTAACAGTCTGCCTTTCCTTGCAATCACTCGGACATAAATCTCCTAGGAGTCTGGACAGTTCCTTCAAGACAGAAACTTGAATGACTACGTTTTACTCAAATTATCAGGATCGCGCAAGTGTTTACAGTTTTCTTTAATATTTGCAGGATTTTGAGACTAACATCTTTATATAGTTTTAGACTCTGGCCAGGCAGAAATTATGTTTCATTTTGGTAAATGGTTTTATCCTCAGTGTTTAGCTCATAATATGCAGAAACACACATTCAATTGTTGTTGCATGTTTTCTCTCATATATTTTCCCCGTTGAAAATGGGAAAAATGACCTCAATTATTTCGTACTGGAAATTTCACTATTTCTGATGAATTCTAGGATGTTTTGTGACATGGTTATTCCTTTACGGCTTTAAAACAAACAAACAAAAAAATCACAGGACTTCTCACTGAGAACTTTAAAAACCAATCTATGCATTTGTATATATTATACTAGTGTGTGGGTAGGGGAGGGAAGGCTCTGGGAAATAATATATGCTACTAGTCCACTTTGAATACAGCCATTGTGACCACAGTAGCACATATTTGGGTTTTCCTTGCCTCTATCCTATTGTGAGTTCTGATGTTACAGGCAGCATCTTTAGTGCCTTTAAGTTTATTTATGTATGATCACTTAAACGCAACCCTACTCTTGCTTATTTAATCCACATTTGATTTTCAATTTTTGAATTAATTGTTCCCTTTTGAACATGGGCTTTCTCTCACTAGAAGCTAGGGGTAGGTAAAGACTCTCTCCCTGTTCCCATTTCTAACTTCTGAAACAATCCAAGGAAAAATGAGGGTGGGGCGAGAAAGAGAGAATATGCTATCAAGATCATCAGCTTTCTAGAAATTATACCCTACTGCCAACATACATACACTTGTTCTTATAAGGATTTAGGTACAAATTAGGGAAAAGAAATGCCAGCCGAGGACTCCTTACTTTGTACCATATCCAGTGAAAGAGATATGACTGTATCCCAGGCAAAAGCTTTCTATAAACACCCTCCTTTTTTGCCCAGCCATAAATAATTACTGCAGCAAAATAACCACTAGAAACCCTTTGCCCCCATGTTCTGATCGCTGCCAAAGCCTTTGCCTTAGTTTGCTTCAACAAGAAAAAAACTGTGCAAATGCTTTTAAGTTCTCAGGCAATGTGACTGCCCACCCCGCTTGTTTAAGGTCATTAAAATTCTGGCCTTTGCCAAAAGACTTAGAGCAAAGCCATCCTGGTTTTGGCGTAAACTACAGTTTTGCTTAGGTCATAGGCTTTTAAATGGTAAACAGCAATGACATGGGTTCTTTTTAATAGTGTTAAGTAGAAATGAGATGCAAAGGGTGAGTGTGATAACATATAGTTGAGTTTAAAGTAAAGTTAGTCTGTGTTAGAAATTTCTAATACATTTACACTCAGGAACTATTGAAAGTAAAAATAACCTTATTATCCTGTCAGATGAAAGAAGGATTTAATATTCCAAATCTCATTTTTTAAAGACTTTTTTTTATTGAATTTTAAAAAGCCTTCACATTTATCTATGGTGACTTTATAGCCATGTTCATAGCCATGTTCTCTTTTTGGTTAAAAAGAGATGACTTGTATAATTACCTGGTAAATTCAAGTCTGTCAGAATAATCTGTTAAGGCAATAAACCAAAACCACTTCATCATTGATTATGTTTTGAACTGAAACATTCAATCGCCCTTATATTTTCTTTGATTAAAGACAAAAGAAGTGCATCTTAATTGTTATATTAATTATAACAGAACTTACAGAAATTATAACTTACAGAAATTGCCAGGATATTTTTTTCTCTTTCTTTTTTAAAAAAAATTATTTATTTATGCATAGAAGAAATGGGGTGTAGGCCAGAGGTACAGGGGGTTGAGAGGATTCTCCAGAGACACAGTGGGTAGCACAACAAGCGTATCTACTGAAATATACTGCTGAGGGGAGCAGCAGGCCAGACAGGAGAGGTCTGCTGTGCCATATTCCTGGCCGGGAATCCAGCTCAGGCCACAGCGGTGATAGTGTGATAGCGCTGATTTAACCCGTACAACCAGGAGGTCCCATGACATTTTTTCTTAAATATTATTTGTATTGTGGCAGGCGAGAATTCTACCACTGAACCACCCATGCTATTATTTGTATTATGACCGATTAGAAGTAAAACAGAACAGATTATGGCTCGATTTTCTTTTCAGTTTAAAAGCAATGATAAAAATTGAGGAAACAATTCATGCTTTGGTCTATAAACAAAAGAAAAGCCAATATAATACAGTATTTGTGAATAATTCTGAATTAAGGTATATGAGCCTATTCTTTATTTTACTCAAAAAAGATCTTTAATAGAAAAATCAGATATATGTAGGTTATACCCAACTACCTAATATATGTCTTTTAGTCAAAAGTATACTAACAATGTTTAGTGGGTGAAACCACTTGGGCGTTTTTTTTGGCAGTGCTCATTGGCCTAAAGTATTGCCTCAGTTGCCATTCTAGGGAAAGACGGAGGGCAAGGCCCTGGTGCAGGTGTTTGGTGGGGCTGCAAATGGAGCTGGTGAGGCATAATGGTGGGGAGGTGGTGTGGATAGATTGGTGCGATAACATGTGCCAGGAACTTTTCAAATGTTATTTAATATTTTAATCTTCCCTCTTATAATATGAGATAGATTTTACTATCTTTATTTAAAATATGAAGATGCTGAAGTTTAGAAAACCTGCTTAGGATCTCAATTTGGTAAATTGTATTTGAGATTTAAACATGGCTTTTTCTAACTCCAAAGTTCAAATTTATTCTGCTAGGTTTATAGGACAGAGGTCACTGTGTGGGACTTGGCTGCTTCCAAAGATTAGGGTACTTCTGGATGATGGAACTGTGCCAAAGTCTTTTTTTTTTTAAGTCTGGAGGAACCGTAGGGAGATTCTGGGATATCTGATTTATGTGTGTAATCTATTGAGACATATACTGCCTCTTGGGCTTTTCATAAAACAAATATTTATTAGCATTAACTAAATGCCAGATTTTTTCTAGATATTGAACAAGAAGTTATATATAATTCCCAGCACCCTAATGAAGACAGTCTTACCACTTTTGATTCAAGAAGATAGTATATCTTAGAAGGTTACTGTTGATGACCTGAGTTACAGAAAAATTTAAAAACAGTAATATTTTATACATTTGCTGGCTTTTAGGAAATTAAATACAACAGAGCTGTGTTTAGGAGACAGCACCACCAAGTAGTAGCTATTGTGTATTTCAAGCCTGTCTGTGAATTTGTTTTATTTGTGACACTAGACTTACTATGAATTCATATCCTGTCTGTGTTCCACAGTGTTTCTCCAGAATGGTACAGATTAAGCAGTCTGAGGTTTCTGTCTATATCTTTTAGAAGAAAAACACTTCTAGTATAATAGGTCTTTATCCCAGAACAAAATATTTCTAGAAACTACTTGATGGTAGGCTCCTTCCTTATTTCTATATTCATAGTGCTTAATATCTTCCCAGTATTCAAGTTAATCTCATCATTTTTCTGTATAAATATTTCTAACAATTATATATCATCCAGTCAATAAAGTTCAAATAGTATGAGATATAAAAGTTCCTTTTTTTTTTCCCCAGTAGCGTCTAGACTTTCATTTTCAGCACATTTTCACATTGCTCTGCTAAATAAGGGGAAACACACTGTAGGGTGAGAAATGGTCCCAGTGGGAAAAAAAAATCCAGGTGAAGAATTCATAGAAAATTAAATTCTTCCAGCATCATGTGGAACATAGTAAGATACTCCTGTGCTAACACTTATAAAGCAGAGAGAGGTAACAGCTTGAAAACATACCAGGCTTACTGGTGCCAGAGTCATCCGTATGACTGAGACTACATTCCAGTATAATCAGACCAACAACTAATGCTCAATGTCAGGGTAACATGTCTCTTCCAAATTAACTCATGGTGCCAACTGGACCAATTAATGCTCAGCTTTCTCCATTTGATTTGCCTGAAAAAGCCTTATATGCCATAAACCAATGCTAGTTGAGGGTAGAGTCCGATTTTTAATGTCTTCTGATCTGTTTATTCATCAAGGACCTCTATTGGAAAGTATTCATTTATTTGTTCACCCAACAAATATTTAATGTGTATCTAATATTTTTATTAATCCCTAGGGATACCACAGTTATTAAGAGTGGCAGAGTTTTGCCTCTGCCAATTCATAGTCTAACTGGGGATACAAATAGGCAGTTCATTAAATACAGTATGATTAGTACCATCACTGTGGAAGTACAAATGCCAAAGGTACACAGACGAGGACACCTCACCCAGACACAGGTATTCAGTGAGGACTTCCTGGAGGAAGTAAGATGCTTACACTTGAGTATACAATTACTCTTTCTACAATGTGAAGAGTGTATTGGCTGGAGGGAGGTAGATACAGGGATATCACTTAGAATGAGAAAGTAGTAATCTAGGCAAGAAATGATGGTGATCTAAAAAGGGAGTAGAAAAAAAGAGGTCACTTTTAAGAGATAGGAGGTACAATCTACACTGGTGTTTGATTGGATATGAGAACCAAGGCATAAAGAATTGTGGGGGATGATGTCCTTTTACCACCTGTCCACAACCATTCTCTCCTTCTCTTCCTATAGATCTAGCTACAATACACTCCTTCCACACAAACTTCCAATAATGTCACCTTCACCTGCATAGTGCCTCCAATAGCCAAGGACTCAGGCAACACAGCTCTGTAATTGCCTGGGGACTATCATCAGCAGAAAGTCAGTAAGACTCTCTCCGAGCCTCAGAGCTCAATGACTCTCATTCTGTCCAGCTCCTAGGGTGCCTACATTTTACTGGCATACACAAAACAATGGCATAACACCCTGAACTATGGCAGAGTAGACATTTTAACAAGAATCCCAGGCAGCTATCCATTGAATAATATCAGCTTCTCAGCGTAAGTTGAACTCAAGGGAAAAAAATGAACTATTTTCTGGAAGCCAAATATACTGAATATACAGCTAATCTTAAGGTTCTGGATACCACTCTTGAGAAAGAGATGCTCAAATTAGTGTACTTCATGTATTAGGGGGATGGGAACACACACACACACACACCCAAAACTAAAAATATTACCCTACCTTACCATATTCACCTGTTGTACAACCCCAAAGTTCCACAGGTTTTTTTTTTTTTACTATTTTTTTTTTTTAGGCTGTAGTTTCATCTACAGAGAAGTGAAAATGAGGAGGGAGGAGTTTGTTTTAGGACATGGCAAATTTCAGTTATCTGTGGGAGAACAAAAGAAACACATTTTGTAGACTACTGGGCATTCATGTGTGATGCAGGAGATTCAAATACAATCATCAGTAAATAGCGAAATCAGAAATAACAGTGCCCACTTTCAGGGTCTTACCAGCTAGTGGGCTCACGTTTGTCCTTTAGGTTATTTTTGGTAATTTAAAAGATAATGAAAAATCTCTTGAATAGCCCAACAACACTCCTGCAGATTTCTTGAACCACTTTAGATAACTTTGAGTAAGTGGTCTGGAATATTTTATGGAAATGATACCTTGAATAAATTTTTTCTTGTCATTTTTTTCCCCCAGGAGATTGTATTTTTTATGTGATTTAATGATGTTAAAATATTGTTCAAAATAGTGCTGAGATTTTGGTAGTTTTAGCAATTAAAGGGAATAAATATAAAACTACTTTTGAAAAAGGAAATTCTAGGGTTATAACTCAAGAAAAAAAAGTGTTGCTAACGGTCTTTCTAACATAACTATAATACACATACATAAATTTTATTTTTGCTAGGAACTCTGATTACATAAGAAATGCTTTAGTTTTATGCATGTGATTTTCAAAATATTTTCTTTCTATAAAATATTTAAAAATATTTTGTGTTTCTGAGAATACATGTGTCATGAATCCACACCTTTACCTAATTAGCACCACTGTGAATTCATCACTATTAGATTATTTCCCATGGGTAGTTTGGGGAGGAGGTGAAATGAAAGGTTAGAGAAGTGCATATTTTAGAATAACTTTTAAGTTCAGGTGATTTTTGGGTTTTGCTATGCTTATTTGTTTATATAATATCTTACATCTTTCCCAAAGAACTTTATATCTCCATAATTCACCTCATCTTCATTATTCTGGCTTTTACTTCATGTACCTTGAAATACGATTTTTTTATATGATTTGACAATGATATTAAAAGCAATGAGTTGTACAATTTTAAATATTTCCTCAGTAGAAAGATTGGTTTTTAGTTTAATAGTGGTTTTCCCCAGATATATTGATGGATGATTTACATGCAATAAGATTCACCCTTGGATCTTATTCATGCACAAGTTGATAATTTTTGAAGTTGTGTACAGTGGTATAATTACAACTCCAATCAAAATTAGAAAATGCAGAATTCTCATCACTTTTTTTCAGTTTACCTCCTTTCCCCTTTAGTTTGCCTATTCTGGACAAACACATCAATGAAATGATTCAGTGTTTGTTTCAGTTTGTTGTGTTTGAGTTTTTTCACTTAGCATGATGTTTTTAAAGGTTACTCATGTTGTGTATGTTAATAGTTTATTTTTATTTGGGGTAGTGTTCCAATTTATAGATATGCCACAATCCTTTCACATATCTATCAGTTCATGGATTTTTTTTTTAAAGTCTTTTTTTTTTTTTTTAGATTTATACATATATACAAGTTGGGGCACAGGCCAGAGGCATGGGGCGGTGAGAGGGCTCACCAGAGACAGAGTGGGGAGCAGAACAGGCAGATCAGAAATACACTGCTGAGGGGAGCAGCGGGCAAGGCAGGAGAGATCTGCCACGCCAAGTTCATGGATCTTTAATGTTTTTATTTCCACTTCACTATTCAGAATACTGCTCCTATGGACATTACCTAGTATTTTAATGGATTTATCTTTTTCATCTCTCTGGTATGAAATGGGTCATAGTTGTAGTCGTATGACAGGTTTGTGTATATAACAAGGTGCGGTAGATAAGACACTGTCAAGCTGTTTTCTAAAGTGTCTGTATCATCGTGCCTTCCATTAGCATTGCAGGAGTTTCATATCCTTAGTAACACTTGGTATTGTCAGTTGTTTTCATTTTATTTTTTCTGGTGTGTATTAGTGAAGCTTTAAGTTCAAGATTAGTATGTGACTAAAAATTTTTCCCTACTGAAAAGACAAAATGAAGGTCAATTTTATTAGTGTTCTCAGTTTGGTCAGCTAACAGCACAGATTTGGAATATATATAAGTCCTGGTTTTATTGAACTGAAATACTTTCCTTTTCATAAGGTGAAGTATTAAAGTGTGTTCGCTTTAGTTTGATAACTCAAACACTGCCATTTTAATGTGTTTCATCATAAATATATTTTATTGCATTCTGTGTCATCCCTCCTATCTTGGATAAAAATTCTTGTTTCATTCCTGAGTTGGAAATCATGTATGTATTTTGTCTTTTTCTTTTCTTATGGTTGTAGTGGATTAGTAATAATTTTTTTCACTCATTTTTTCCTTTAGCATACTTTCAATTATATATTATATAAGGCCACCAGAGCTGTTGGGAACTGGTTATTTTTAATGATGTATAATATTGTCAAAAAGCTGCCATTCTCTTCAAGAATATTTTACTTTTAAAGAGGGAATTACACTAAATTATGAGTGTGAATGATTATGCTTGACAAATGGTTTTAAGTCTGTATAGAATTCTCCTGTAATTGAGGTAGCTATTCATTCTATGTGAATATATAATTTCAAAATGAATGTTTTTGTTTGTTTGTCATAGTGCAAAATTAATAAATATATTTCTGGCTTATTTTATTATGGACTCTTAAAACCATGCAAGATGTTAGTCTATAGGGAGTCTACAATTTACTGGAGAAAAAAATGTAATAATCTATTAGTATATGGTCTCAAGCGGAACTATTTCTTCCCACTGCTGACTTTGTCTTCCACATGAAAGCAATTTATTATTCCTACTTAGAGGGCTTGTTTCTTTTTCACAAAGATGCACAGTGAATTATTTTGCTACTGGACATTTATCATTGGTTCACATTTCTTAATTAGATGGAGTGGAAATACCATAGAACTTGAGTACCAAACTGGGAGGTGTATGGGCAAGCAGTGCATGATTGTTCTGCTCTTTCTGGACCAGTAGTAGGCAAAAATCCTTGGTAAGTGAACCACTAAATTCTCTTGAGAGGGCTGTCTCAAGGTTTGATCAGAGGATGGTAGCAAGCCAATCTGAGCTTTCATAGTGAGCTATTCTATCTAATTCTCATTAGTAATCATGTTGATATTTTGGTTTCAATTGCTGACTCTTCTGCCTCATTTCTAAGTTGACTCAGAATTCATATGGAGAAATGGGTTCCATTTACTGGAATCACTCAAAGACTACAATTTAAGTTATACATGAATAGATTATGACTTAGATGCTATTTCTTATTAGTTGCTAAAATATTTCCTTTTGCAGACTCTCTACTGGTCTGAATTTTCAGTATGAAAGCCTGTCTTCTTGTTGAAAATATTTGGTCCACCTACTATTGGGAGCACTCTAACCCTACATTGTTGAATTGTTTTATCTATGTGACTTGTTTTGCCAATGAAATGTGAGTGTGTCACCTGATATTTCCGGGCTAAGTCAGCATGTGAATTTTTACATTCTCTTTCCTTGCTTCTGTAGTCATGGAGCATGTATTAGAAGAGAGCCTCTATCAGGTAGGTCTTGGGATAAAGTTCCTCATAATCTATATGAACTTGATAATCTACATTGAGCATTGAATATATGTGAGAATTAATACACTGACTTAAGCTACTAACATTTTCAGGTCTGTTAAAAGAATATATGGAGTATTCTGACTCATAAAGTATCTCTTAGAGAAATGTTTGACTGGCCAAATATATTGTGAATTTTGACATAAATTTGAGATATCACAGCTTTTAGGGTAGCTTTATCCAGAGTGGGTAGGAATGGGAAGGAGCTTTGCACTATATAGAAATATTTATATTCTTTATCATATCAATTTCTTTGTTTCCTTATGTCTATCATCCACCTATCATCTGTCAATCATCATCAATCATCTGTTGATATGTCATCTATCAATCATACCTATTTTTAAAAAGTCAAATTGACCATTCTTACTTGTGCATATCATATGAGCCAGTAGAGATAAGAGTTTAAGTGAATTACACCAGGCAAGGGTGTTTAGATGGTAGAGTGAACAGAAATAACTAAAGTTGTAGAAGGAGTAGGTAGGTAAGTACACTGTGACATTTAGCCAAATTTAAATAGTGACTTCCTGGTAGACTAGATTGGTTTAATAGACATTTATTGATTACTGCACCCCCTAAAAACTGTGAAAATATTCTTCATCAGTGCACATGAAACATTCTCAAGGGTAGAACAAAACAATTGTTAATAAATTCATGAAAACTGAAATCACATCAAGTATCTTTTCTGACCATAGTGTTATCAAACTAGAAATCAACCACTGAATGACTATTAAGTTAGTAAGGAAATCAAAGGAGAAATTAAAAAAATACCTTGAGTCAAAAATAAAGACATGAGCTACTAGAATTTCTGTCATACAGCAGAAGTAGTACTAAGGAGAAGTCTTTACCAATGCAGAGTCACATTGAGAAACAAGAAATAGCTCAAATAATCGAACCTTTCTTCTCAAGGAACCAGGAAAAATAGAACAAAACCAAAAGTCAGTAGAAGGAAGGAAATAATAAAAATTAGAGAAGACAGAAATTAAAAAGTCAAAAGATCAATGAAATCCAAATCTGATTCTGAGTTTTTGAGTCTTTTGCAAATGAAATTTAGAGTTTTACTTATTGTGCTATATCAGTTCACATCACTCCTCTACTGAGAGCTCTTCAGTGATGCCTCATTCCTGCTCCATCACCATGAAAACCAATATCCTTTTTGATGATGAATAACTTTGGTCCAGAGAATGGGCCATAGACTGGCAGCATCAGCATTACCTTGGAATATATGAGAAGTCAAATCTTAAGCTCCACCTCAGACGTACTAAATCAAAATCTGCATTTTAACAAGATCTCAGGTGCTTCAGGTATTCCTTAAAGATTGAGACGTACTGACCTATAAAAATCTGCCTATAGTTTTCTCTTTTGCTTACCTAACAATACTCAGATTCAAGAACCACTATGATTAGAGTGGAAAACTTTAATACATCAGGAAATTTTGCCTTAGAGCATCAGCACTCATTACACATTCTCTCTTGAATGCCCTTCTGCAAATATTTACGACTCCATTCTCTTACATCCTTTGCCTTTATTCGCTAAATGAGGCCATCTCTGTAAGCCAATGCTCCTATTTTCCCTTATTTTGTTCTGCCCTTTTTCCCCCTTAACATTTAACACTTTATTATACTATAGAATTTACCTATTATGTTTATTGTCTGTCTTCCCCTAAGAATATAATCTCTGAGGATGGGGATTTTTGTCTGTTTTGCCTACTGATGTTTCCTTAGTTTTTAGAATAATGTCTGACACATAATAGGTGCTTAATGTGTACAATGAATGTGTTGAATGAAGTATTTTACATTTTTTAAATTACCAAATGCTATAAGTTTTTCATAAAATTAAAGGCAGGCAAAATGGCTGTAAAGTACATTATTTTATTGGCATTTATGTTTTTTCCAAGAGGCTACTGAATAAAATAGTCCAGTTATTTTAACTAGAGAAATGAGCTTTTACTCATCTCCACAATTTCAATGAAGGACGTTTTATTTAAAACAATTTCATAAATTCTTCTGCTCATCATCACTTACACTCAAGGAAATGCAAATCAAAACCACTATGAGATACCACCTCACACCTGTGAGGATGGCACACATTAAAAATACAGGCAACAACAAATGCTGGAAAGGATGTGGAGAAAAAGGAACTCTTCTACACTGCTGGTGGGAATGTGAACTGGTCCAAACACTATGGAAAGCTGTATGGCGATTCCTCAGACTGCTAAACATGGAGCTTCCATACGACCCAGCAATCCCACTTTTGGGAATTTACCCAAAGGATACAAAAACACTAATCCAAAAGGATACATGCACCCGTATGTTCATTACGGCACTGTTCACAAAAGCAAAGGTATGGAAACAACCCAGATGTCCAAAAATAGATGACTGGATCAAGAAGATGTGGTACATATACACAATGGAATACTATTCAGCATTCGAAGAAGATAAACACATGTAATTTGCAGCGACATGGATGGAATTAGAGGGAATCATACTCAGCGAAACAAGCCAGAAAGAAAGAAAAATATCAAATGGTTTCACTTATAACAGGACTATAGGGAAACCAAATAGGAGAGAGACACTTGGGGGGTTAGGGGAGGGTGGAGGATTAGGGCACAAAATGGAGTAGAAAAGAACACAAGGGGCCAAGGAAATGGATCACATGTAAATTGGTGGTGGGTTACTCAAGGGGAATACAAAATGTAAAAGATATAAATAACAATAAAAATATATATTTATAAAAAAAAACAATTTCATAAATTCTTCAACATTCAAATGAAATTCTCTCTTGAGAGGCTAATGAAGAACAAAAAGAATCACTAAGCATAATTTTATCGACTTGTGTCTGAAAGTTCAGTGTATTGCCTTTTCCCCCAAAGAAATTAACCTGATTTTTTTTGTTTCCATCCAAATATGAATGCTTCGTTGTACAATCTCACTTGCTTTTGGCAAACAGGACTGTTTCTAAGAAAGACTAAATATGCTCATAAAGAAGATTCAAAGCACTTCTTGGGCAACAATTTTATAAAGCAGCATTTCGATGAGTTAAGTGTAAGTAAATCAGAAACAGATGGATTAATAGTTACTGAGTGAGACCTACTTGTTTGAAAAATAAGTAAAAACTTTTTGCTTTGTATCCTCAAATATAAAAGTGAAATGTTTAGTTTGAAACAAAACTTTTCTAGTCTTTGAAATAAAACTTTTCTAGTTTCTACCATGCTTTGACTCAAAGGGCATGTTTCTTATGTGCTTTATAATGTGAAGTGTTTTCTATTTAAAAGTTTCCTTTTCAAACCATTATAATCAAGTTGCTCCAATTGCTCACTTCAGAATCACAGTAAATATTTTATATGTAATTAGAATAGTCTGAAGTTATTGATGTTTTCTTCTATTTTAATGTGAAGGATGGCAAAGCATTTTTTTCTGTCTATTTTACCCAGACACATGTACAAACTAGTCCAAGAAATAGGTATTCTACAAAGAGACACAAATAAATACATGTACATGGATGGGGTTACATACATGAGCATCCCCACAACAGGGCATCATGGAAAATGGAGTTGGAAAATCAGTAGAAAGAACTTATGGCTGATTTTTCTCATAAAGTTTTGATTTTGTCTGCTCATCTGAACCACTTTCACTTTGCTGATTTCGGCTTCAGCTTCAAATGACCTTAGTTGCGCTGGCCTGAATTTGCTTTATAATCTTTCAGCTCAGCTATCACAGTTACTTGCCTTAGACTCTATAGTTTCAAATTTCTGAAAAAACACAATGACTGAACTCAGCTCAGTTTTTGAACTAGGTGTTCATCGTTCAGGCCTGTAGGTAGGCTATCCAGTGCCATTAGCCGTGGCTGAGAAAGTTTCCCCTGTAAGATGAAGGCATGTGGACAGATATGAAGATTGGCGACTCAGGTGTAAGTGTGTTAAATACAGACTCCGGTGTTCACCTGCTAAAAGATATTCCCTGCAAAATATTTCTGTCAAACATGTTCTCTGGAAAAAAAATATTACTTGTTTCTAGTCTCAAGATTTGAAATGTTTAAGATTTTTATTTAAGGATGTCAAAGTTGGAAAGAGTATAAATGGCTTTCAAAGTTCATAATTTCATGTAATGTGCCTGGATTTTAAGAAAACAGTATCAGTTTCATGAACTTTGAGGTGACATTTCTTTGGAGATAGCTTATGGTACTGTTTTAAATATAGTCACTCTCTTTATTTTCCTAAGATCCCTGAAAAAAAAAATCTTTGATTTGATACCTGTTAATCTTATAACAGACTTTACATTAAAAATAATATGACAGGCTTGGGCAACCTGGCAGAGAATCAATGAAAACCTGATAACAATTGGAATAGGTTTTATTTTACTTGGAGAAGGCAAAGGAGAGAATAAACAATAATTTTAAATAATACATAATTCTGATGTAGGCTGTAGACAGAAATCTGCTCTGCCAGCAACTTGAGTTCTGAAAACCCACAAAAGGAGGTAATAACCAACATGGGAAAGCACACCAAACGAAACTGACAGGCAGACCTGAGTTCTGGCCTTAGTTTTGCCAGTTACTAACTGGGCTATTAGGTTGGCTCCTAGATAAGGAGGAAAAGCTTGGACTACATGACAGTTTAGGCTCTTTCCCAATGCTAAAGAGAAGCAGGAGAAAGGGACATCTAAGGGCATTGGGCATGGCTGTACTTCTAAGAAGTAACATTCTGAAAATTCTACCCTTCCTTTCTGCCCACTGAGTACATTTATGTGAAATTTTATAAAGAACATGGATTTCTTCCACAGTGTATATCATGTTTCACTCAGAATTTAAAGTTCTATCACACATGCAATAGGTTTTACCTATGCTAAAAAACAAAAACAAAAAAAAAAAAAGGAAAACCTGATTTAGATGGCAAAGTCTGAACTTGTGATAGGCATATTTTTATGCACTCTTTAAAGAAAAATCGAAACTAAAGCATTGTTACATTGAATAGGAGCTATTCAGTCCAAAGAGATGTAGACTCAGTATATCCCATTTATTATTAACTAAGAAAACTAGCATACCTAGGCTTGAGACTGATTACCAGAACAATAGAGCAAAAATTGCCAGTGACAAAAATAAAGGTTTATCTATCATGGCACTAAATGAATATAAACCCTAAAAATATAGATTAAAAACTATTCTACCTTTAGGCATAATTACTCTAGTTCATTCCAAGAAACACAGGATGTTTTCTCACAGCAAATCAAGCATTATGAGATAGCATCACACTCTTGAAACAGGAATTCCCTGAAAGCAGTCACTAATATCGGCATTTATCCCTGGCACTCAGAATCAAGATTATAATATGAGAGCTTTTTCAACGTCTCAGTAGTTGACCTGACTGGTCATTTTCTCTCCCACAATAATGTCAACCACAGGTATCAGGGCACTTCTGTAAAAATATCCATTGGATATTTGCCTACTTAGATAGTCCAAGGACATTGTAAAATCTTAGTCTCTGGAAGAAATAGTGGCTTTCTAACAGAGTCAGCCTGCTCTGTAAGAGGCAACACTCCACAAGGTATAATTTGAAGGCCCAAGAAAGGCCAAACTATTTTCCAAGTCCAAATAGAATTGTTAAGATTTTTTTTCTGAATAAAAAACCCAAACTTACATGGTAAAAACACCTTAACATCTTAGCAAAAAATTAGTTTATTATTGCAGTTTTCCTCATGTTTGGAGGGGTTTTGGACAGTGCAAGCACTTTTGGCCCCCCAGTAAGGGGTGTAAAAGTGAGAAAGAGGCACTGAAAATAAAAATAATTTTTTCCCTACAAATGACTCATTGTATGTACCATGTATGATTTTATATATTATTTGATATTTTAGAAAATAGATACTTGTTTAATATGCATGTTAGAAGCACATATTTTTATTATGTTCCTGTCCAACGTGATAACAGATAATAAATTAACACGAAATTGTGTATTGTTTTACATTTGAATTAATAAGCCAAACAATAAAATAATTTAAGTTTACTGACCATAAAATCCAAAAGTTCTTTAGCATTATATCTCTGTAATGACTGTTGGCAATATGGAAGTACAAATATTGTAATTTCATGTGTAAGAAAGTAAAAGTAAACAGCAAGTATAAACGACACCAACTTGCCTTGGGGGGAAAAAAGAATATCATATCATGGCTAGAGTAATGACAAAGTTAACTGGGCTTACACTGGCAAAACAATGACTTTGATTCTTTGATGTATGTGCCAAGGAGATTAAAAGGGGAGGGGGTCTGTAAACTTGTTTAAGAAAACTGTGTTTTGAACTATTTGTGGTAGTTTTACCTATCCAAATTTGTAAAATCTACTGATTTTAAAACTATAATAGAGAGAATTCACAGTTACTCTTAAGAAATATTTGCAGGGACAGGATAAAAGTTTGCGTGTGCTTGAGATACCTTCTAAACTAAGTGGAAAAAAAAAAGCCACTGTAAGTTTAAGCTTCTCCTATCCATAGTGTTTCCTCAAAAGTAAATCCCATACTACCCATTTACAGCCAGTGCTAATGCAATACCCTCACTTTCAGAAAATTAATCGTTTCAGTGTTACAAAAGTTGCAGAATCTAAGGAGGCAAAGAGAAATCCAGTGAACTTGATTGCATTTAATCAAATAAATCATCTTTTCCCCATGTTTTTTGAATTTGGGAGGCACTTATATAAAACCTTCAGTAGCATTTACCTCTCTCTGTTAGAATTGGAGATTCTGCATTTTTACAAGTTTTGATGCCCTCACTGCACTGCCCTCTCCAGGAGCCAGAACTCACAAAGCTCAGTGTTATTGTGAGCTACAGTAGTGGTGACTAATCCCAGCACCAAACACTCCAGGGACTTCTCTAATACGTCGGACAAACTGATTTCCTCCTCCATGTTTCACAATGAAAAACTGGCTAGTGATGGGGAAGAAACAGTTTTCTTGTTCAGGGGATTTGGTAGCAGTTTATGGCAAAATCGATTTAATGATTCAACAGTTTTGCCCAGCACGGCAAAGCCCTGATTCTAATTACTGACTCACATATATAGAATTAAAAAAAAATCCAGGAAGTTTATTTTGTTTGAATTTTTCTGTTCTTTCAGTTTGTCTTTCCATCCTACACCTTATTAACTCTGCTGTCTCTTTCCCCACATAACTTTCTGAATGCTGTATCTGTAGCTTGGTAACAGAGCCACCATGAGGTTTGTTCAAAGATTTCTGGTAGATTCCTAGTAACTGGAATCATAGTGACCCCTTCAAACATCTCATGTTTTTCTCAAGAAATCAATTCATTCTCACACCATTTATTTTCTTGTCCTCTTTGTTTTGCTTCTCCTCTAGAGAAAGTGGTAGGTGTTGAGATTGAAAACACAGTAGACAAACAGGAAAGCAGAAAAGATTTCTGAGTACTTTGTGGGGTTTTTTATTTGTTTTTTTAGCTCCCTGGCCAGGGAGCTGACCCACATGGTGTAGCACACCTCTCCTGTCTCGCCTGCTGCTCCCCTCAGCAGTGTACTTCAGTAGATCTTTCTGGTCTGCTCCCCACTCTGTCTCTGGGGAATCCTCTCACCCCCCACATCTCTAGCCTACACCCCAGCTCTTATATAAATAAAAACACCAGGATTTATAACTTTCAAAATAATCTCATTTTACATATTGAATTACAAAAACTTTTTTCTCTGAGAATAAAAATACACTCACCCTTCCCACCCAAGTGTAAAAGATTAGGTCAAATCACATTACTTTCACTTAAAACTCTAGTGACTTTACATAACACCTAAAAGAAAAATAAAAGCCTAACTGACTTCAGAGCCCCATGTCATGTGTCCTCTATCCACCTATACAAATTCTTCTATTTTTTTTCTTAACATAGCTTCAGCAATTACCGTCTCCTTTCTTCCTCTCTTCTTTAACTCTCTCCCTCACGTGTACATACACTTCAAACATTTTCATGGACTTTGCATCAACTCGTCCTTCTGCTGGGAAAGCATCGATGGCCTCTTGTTATTTATGGAAACCTAGGTTTCACATCCTCAGAGAGTTATCTCCGGACCACAGATCTAAAGTAACCAATCGTCAATCAGATCCATGTCCCTGTTTTCAGGATAACATTTATTCTGATTTGATGATTCTTTTCTGGTTTATATGTTTCAACGTTCCTTTAATTGTCATCTGCTTTCCCTCACTAGGATGCATTTTCCCAAGCAAAAAAGCTACCCCCTCCAACTGAAAAAAAAAATCTTGAATCTGGGACCTGGAGCAGTGTCAAACGCATGGCAGTCTCAATATATATCAATATTAGCCCAATGAATACCCTGCAGAACTTTTGAGGTGCAGCCGTAATGGAGAATAGTACAAAGGTTCCTCAAAAAATTAAAACTAGAGCTGCATCTAATGCAGTAATCCTACTTCTAGGTTCTTATTAAAAAAAAAAACCAACACCCAAGAATCAGGATCTCAAATAGGTATTAACACATAGATGTTCATTGCAGCCTATTTACAGAGTCAAGATGTAGAAAAATAAACTGTCCATTGATGGACAAAGAAAATACTATATATATATATATATATATATATATATATATATATATATATATATATATAATGGAATATTTCTCAGTTTTTAGAAAGAATGAAATTCTGCTATATCTAACAATGTGGATAGACCTTGAGGTCATTCAGTTAAGTAAAACAAAAGCAGTGACAGGACTGGTTTCCAATTATGGGATTCCAATTATATGAGATGTCTAAAATTAGCAAATTCAAATAATCAAAGAGTGGAATTGTTGTTGACAGAGACTAGAGTTGCTAATCAACAAGAATAAAGTTTTAGTTAAGTGAGAAGACTAATATCTAGAGACCTCTGGAGAACATTGTACCTAGCATTAACAATACTGTACTATACACACAAACATTTCTTATGAAAGTAGATCTCACATTAAGTGTGCTTATTCCAATAAAACAGAATGCATCCTAGCATTCTGTGACCACTCAAAGTAACTAGAGAGGACTAGGCTAAGTGAAATAAGTCAAAAGGAATGGTTTCACTTGTATGTGGAATATAAAGCAGCAAAACAAAGGGATAGACAAAACCAAATCAAAACAAGTACTTGAAATGTAATTGTAAAATTGAGGCTACCAGAGAGGGAGTGTGAGGGCGGTGGGGAGTAGAGGCAGTAGAGGTCTCAATTGATTATGGTGGGCATGCTGCAGGTGTGATAACATACACCTGAAGAGGTGTGGACCTATACCCCTAAATCCTATACAGTGTTGTAAACCAATGTAACCTCAATAATTTTTTTTTAAATGGCAGATTTTCCCATAAGTTATGTAAGTGACTACTAACCTATATTTTGCTCACACAGCATATAATGAAACTATAAAAACCTTCGTATTGTTACTCCTGGTTTATTTGCTGGTTGAACTCAAACTGGGCAGTTCTTCTGCTAGTCTTGCTTGGAGCAGCTCCTGAAGCTGTAGTCAAGTAGAGACCTTAGTCATGTGGAGACTCAACAGCCATCGGGGAAAGCTAGGTCACTCTCCTCAGGTACACATTCACTGACCTTTTCCTCTTCATGCCCTCTGTGTAATCTCTCTGGCATGGTAACTGGACCTCTGCCAAGAGGACCCCAAAAGCTCATATAAGAGTGAGAAATTGCTAGGTATTCTTAATACTTGAGCTGAGAATTATTATATCACTGCCTCTGCTTTCTCTTGAAAGAGGTTGTCAGAATCAAAGACTATATGCAAGGGAGGAGTGATATCGATGTGGATGGAAGTGTGGGAATGTTAGAGGCCATCTTGGGATCCTAGCTACCACAGCGAGGTACCAGTGAAAAGGCATGGCTGGGCAGTAAAGGATAAGAGCCACAGATGGCACTTGGGTTTTGTATCAGAATTCTCAGTTCCATGGTAGAGTATTATCATGAATTAGGAAATCAATAAAAGAACTTGTATGAAAAGAGACAGGTGAAGAAAATTAACATGAAAATATATTTAAAATTTAGTGAGTTTCTAAAATCTAGGAGTTCTGTTTATTATTTAAAGAGAATATAAATGAATATGACTTTTCATTAATTTTAATAATCTGAAATCCTATCATAATTTCAGAGTTTTATTTTCACTAGATATATTAAATTCCATTTTTAAAGTATCTTCCATCTCATGCATACTACTGTAGGAATCCACAAGCATGGATGGAAATTTTCTCATGGCCTGTTTTTGACATTGGTTTTTCTGAAGTATTCCTTTTAAAACTTGTGGAATAATACTGACCCCTCCCCCCAACAGATAATCTGCCCTCCTGGGTTTATTACTGAGTTTCCAAGCCATAGTTTTAACCACTGCAGCACTTCATTAATTGTAGTCGTGGAATGCTCAGGGCAGCCATCCCTCCAGGGCTGTGGCTTGAAACCTTCCAGAGCATCTGTAATTGACTATCTGACCTCCAAAGGGAGAGGAGTGATGGTGGCATTAAGGGTTCCAAATAATGCTTGGTTTGGTTTATTCAGTGATTGTTATGACACAGTATTGGGGTAACAAGTCCAGATGTCAGGCACAAAGGCCAGCAAATCTGAAAAAGGATAAAAATGAGATGTAGGCATGCAAAGGGAAATGCTTGAAATGGAAAAAAGAAAACATCCAACTCAGTGACACCCTTTGCAGTAATAGCTACGTGGTCTGAACTGGAGGTGTCTGTGGTTGCTGCTAGTCTTTCAGATATAAAGCAAGGTGAAAAGAGGGGCACTGGTGATATAGAATTGAGTTCTATAGGATGGTGATGATTTGCTTCTGTCAGTTTTTTCACCTATGGCTGCTTTACACACAATGCCAATTATTATTTCACAGAAATACGTAAATAGGACAAATTTTGAAATTTTAATTTCTTCAAACTACTCATGTCAAGAAGATCAAGAAGAAATCTTTTGTTTCTCTTAAACTGTCTCTTCTCAGGGAAGCCAGAAGATGACACAAAGATTATTTGTTTACCATAAATTTAGAAAATTGGAGGATCTACTTAAAGTCAGTTCCTTTATTCTTTAATTAGGAAGTCAGAACTGGGCCTCCCTGGTGGCACAAGGGGTTAAGTCTCAGCACTATGAAGCTATCAACAGCCACTACAGCACAAGTTTGATCCCCGGTCAGGGAGCTGACCCATATGGCACAGAAGACCTCTCCTGTTTCACCCACTGCTCCCCTCAGCAGTGTATTTCAGTTGATCTGCCTGTTCTGCTCCCCACGTGTCTCTGGTGAACCCCCTCACAGTCCCGCACCTCTGGCCTACACCCCAGCTTTTGTATGCATAAATAAAATAAATCTTAAAAAAAAAAAGAAGTCAGATCTGAGCTAGAGCAGTTGTTCCTGCTATAGGACAATGTCTGTGACTTTCTGAACTTCCTTTGGCTCTCTATCCATACTTTCTCAAGGTCCATTCATTCAGTTTCCTCTCCGTGAAGATCACTTAAAGCTGATTAATTCTTGGGGAGTGAGGAGGGGAATGTTGTGATGTGCTGCTTAGATCTCCCTTTAGGAATGAAGGAGTTATTATGCCAGATTGTGGTAAGATTGCCCCCAAAATAGCATGCTGGCTACTTTCATGTCTACCTCACCATCTACCTCACCCAAAGTCATACCTCTTTTGTGGGGCATTTAGCAATTTATGACTAACTCAAGTAATGGTTTTTGGAAGTCTGCCCTGTCCCCCCACTAGAGGGGTTCTAGAAACTCATCCTGCCTTCGAATTCCTCTGCTGTCCTTAAAGTTCAGCCTCTTCTGCTCAACTTTTCCTCTCTTCCCTATTACAGAGCATTCATGATAACCTTGCACACACTAATCCTATTTCAGAATCAACTTCCTGGAGAACCCAAGCACCGTATATTTCCTCGAGCCTCAGATTCATAAATTAGGTTGTTAATCAACATTTATGCTTGCATTCCCAAAAGTCATCTCAAACTTGACATTTTCAGAACTGGACTCCAAAAAGCTGCTCCTTCTATGAGAATGGCAGCCAGTGCAAACTAACACATTTACTTGTTGGGTGTCATGTTATCTTTCACAGTAAGAAAGCAAGTTTCTTAAGGCCTGCCCTACTTGTTGCTGTATCTCCAGTACAAGAAACACTGTCTGGCATGCTGAAGGCACATAAGAATGTAAAAATGGGTGGGTAAAGCTTTTCTCAAAACACAATTAAGTTGGAGGAAAAGACCAAAGTATAAATTTAAGAGTAAGATAAATTTAAGAGCTGTATTTCAGGCAACATAGCAGGCTCTAGAGAAACTCTACTACCCTCCATCATTCAGAAACATGAATCAGGCTTTAAACATCTCTTTAAATTAAAAACATAAGAAACATACACAGGGTCAAAAATGAATGAAAACTAAAAAACGTTAAGAGAAAGCCAACTGAATTTAGGCAGATCTGCTGATCATGGAGTTAAAGAGAGAAAAGATATGTGTATTTTGATGAAATATAAGTTAGATTCTTAAACAACTTGTAGAAGGTTTATAATATTCAAATGTTCAGTGAAGACTATTTCAAGAAGTTGTTTTAAGTTATCAGACACGTACAGAAAACCGATTGGGAAAGAGCTTTGAAAATTTTTTAAGTGCACATTCAAGGTTGAAAGTGAGGAGGACCTAAATGCAAGAAAGCTGTTTGAATATAATTTTCAAGAACTAATTATGTCTTCTTCCTCCTTCTCATTCGTCTCCTGTCTATTCTCCCTCATTTTTCTTTCCCATTTGTGATACTTTATTCATTTGGAAGATCTACTATAGATGCCAGATCATATAGATTGCCCTTCAACTAAAATAAATGTAGATTAAATGATGCTTAACTTCAGGCTTTGCAGTCAAGTCAGGAGTGTACCTTAAGAATGACAGTTGTAGAGGTATATATGCAGAGAAGGGATGTGAGAAAAAGGAGGAGTATCTTCATAGCTCTGACATTTACTTACTGTCAGTTCTCTATGTAGTATCTAGAAGAAACTCCTAGGCATTTTGTTTATAATTTAAGTAGACTGACTTTCTGCTATCACTTCAAGGAATCCTATCATTTCTGGTTGACCAGAATTGATTCTGTTATTTGAGGTATTTTTATACACGTTCTAAGTATAGCTTCTCTTACTCTGTAGTTCTTACGAGTCTAATTCTGGTTTTAATAGATAGGTTTCTGTTCATTGAAGTGGTAGATATGAATTTGGTGAAATGACTACTTTAGTTACTTTTACTCTAATTTAAAAAGCTGAGGATCTAAAAATAGAATTTATATTCTTTCTCATCTGAAGATATAAGAATGCTGTTAAGATCCAACTTGTCTCAAAACCCAAACTTAGAATATGTGGCTGTTTGAAAAGGAATTTGCTGGTAACAACAAGTTGAATGAAAATGAGAGAAGTAGCACACTTCATTGTGATTGAGGTTTACTTAATCACGGTCTTTTACAGTCAAAGATAACAATGCCCTGATACTGCTCTGCTGAATATCAACTCTGTATTTTCTGATCTCCTCACTATGGTTGAATTTTATCATTTTCTTGCTCAAAGATTCAATACCCATTAACAGAAACCCACTAAGAGGAGTGTATTTTGTGGCTTCAGCAACCTACCAAACCAAACATTTGCAGGTCAACTCAGGAGAAGAAAAATGATCCCTTTCAAGATGGCTGTTACTATATACGCAGAAAAATATCACTCAGCAGGATATTTTTTAAGCTTTGAATTTTGATTCAATAATAGTATTAATCTTCCTCTGTAATTCTTGCTAATTTTAAATACCAAATTGAATCGACAGTGTGTGATTACATAACTAAGATTACTTCTTTAAACACATGAATATAAATTAAATATCCTTATAATTCTTTTCCTATATTTCTTGCCCTTCTGTACTTAACATTTTCCTAGAGATGATATAACACCTGTAACATTTTCTAACAAATTGTTCTTCTCTAGGTTTTACATGTCTAGTATCCATCAAACACAGAACACAGTAATTCACACTTGAAAAAGTGAAGCACAGTAATTCAGTGTGTTGTGTTACAGTTTGTTGACCTGGAGAATTTTAGAAAAGTCTTAGGAAGATACAGAGGTAAATGGGAGCAAAGAATTTCTTACTGATAGTGATGGGATTTCTGGCTATTTTAGAGGTAAGGTTAAACCACAGTGAAAGAGACCACTAGTCATGATAAATGGATTTACAGGGATCTTGTTGCTGGTGCCTGTGGTCTGTAACTGGGTGCAATCAGCAGTGAGAATACAGATGCTATAACCAAATACTTAAGTATTACTTCAATACTGTCTCAGAACTAGCACATTCATATAAATGCCACTTTAATACCACAGAAATTCCTTTGACTCAACATCTTATAGTTTTCATATCAGTTGAATTCTGCTTTTATGCTCATAAACCTACAGTTATATTTTGAAACAGTGTTAATCACCTTAACAAAAGATGTTTTCCAAAATTATGAGTTGAATTATTCAGAGCTCAGTAGGATATGTTTCATGCTCTGTTGGCCTGCCTTCTTGGGTGATACGCTTCTTGGTCAACTACTACCACTAATAGCACACAGCTGCAAGACTGATAGAACCATTTTCAATCCACTGGTGATGCTACCCATCAGTTATGAGACAATTAGTAAAGGAAGAGGAGACAAAAAAGCAATTGTGGTTTTTATGGAGAGGAAGAAACTACAGCTGTTTGGATTGTTACATATTATTAAAAAGGATAGACTTCCTTAAAACATGAATGTAACAGATGTTTGCCAAGGCTTTGCAGCCTGAAGGGAAAATAGGGTCACCATAACTATATGGAAACAGCAAAATCCATGGCATACCATTTCTCTGTTTCTGCTGGTTTAATGAGTGCCTGGGGGAGTCTCATGACAGTCAGGAGGGCTACTGCTGCCCTTTACTTACTGCATTTAGCATTCACCTTTCAGCTAATTCTCACATTCATTAGATCAGAATTTGCTGCACTGATATTCTATCTCACTCCCAATGCTGACTGCCATGGTTGACTATCAAAATCAACTACATCTACCTGGGCACTTCAGGGAAATCTTTTTATTATGCTACATGACAAGATGCACTGAAGTGGACGAAAATATCCTTTTAGCTTGTGTTACATTTTACTTCTAGATTCATAGAAGATGTTCACACATAATTTTTTTCAGTGATATCTAAGTCTCTCAAAAATGAAAAAAAAAAAAATCTCTGTAAGCTCAAGACCCTATCCTTTCAATCCTGATCTTGATAGGCAAGAGTTTAAGAAGATGCATACTATAGTTCATTTATATTTGTTACTCCTTTAAAAATCATTCTTTAGAAAAAAATTGTAGAAGTCAGCTCTCTTTACTCTCAGGATCACATGTCTCCATCTAGTATGTGTCTGATTGGTTAAGGAAGATCCATTTCCCCATAAACTGTTGATGTAAATTTTGGGCTCAGGGTTAACTGCCATAGTTGATCTATGTAATTATTTTCCACTAAAAAAAATTCAGTGTCTCCATGCATATATAACTAAGTTTAGTATATGTTATCCTTAGACACTGCTAAGTTTCTATAGTTACAATGATACATAGTTTGGATTGGTACCATTCATCTAGTCTAGGAGCAAATAAGACTTATTTCCTGCATTGACAACACTGTACTAAGAGTGAGTATTCAATTGATTAGTTGTTCTACCAGTGACACCACAGAAATCACAATAACTACATATTTTTCTACCCCCTAAGCAAGAATAATGGCTTCTAATTCTGGTTCATTTCCCACTTCTTATTTACTTTATTTCCCACCCTTGGGTAGTAATGACTTAGTTTAATGATTATTAAAGAACTAGAGTACCATAATGATTCATAGTATAAGAAAGTAGGAGAAGGAATTTTACATGAAATTAACTATTGGAAGGAGTGAAATTCTAGTTTTCTAAATTGTCCTCTAGTTATTATAACTTCATTGTTCCTAGTAGAGAAGACTAAGAGAATTTAGATAAATTTATCTTCAGTATTTCCAACTTTCTGGGATAGTCCAGTTTCTTCCCCTCATATTCTGAGGCCCTCCCTAGCTTTTCTGAGTACTGAAACCTACCTTATATCATAACTAAGAGGTCATAGTAATACTAATTGTAATAGATAAGTATGTCAATTACTATATATTTTTTAAAAAAATGTATACATTTATGTTCATACTACTGAAAGCAATCTACAGATCCAATGCCCAATTCCTATCAAAATCCAAAGGGACTTTTCACAGAACTAGATCAAAAAATTTTAGAAGTTGTGTGCAACTACTAAAGACCCCAAACAGCCAAAGGAATCTTGAGAAGGCCAAACCAATCTTGAGAAAGTAAACAAAGACAAAGGCATCATACTCCTGATCTCAAACTATATGGCAAAGCAATAGTAAAACAGTGGTACTGGCATAAAAACAAACACATAGGGCCTCCCTGGTGTTGCAACGGGTCACAGCACTATGAAGCTATCCAGAGCCACTGAAGCACAAGTTTGAAACCTGGCCAGGGAGCTTCCCACATGGTGCAGCAGACCTCTCCTGCCTCACCCACTGTTCCTCTCAGCAGTGTACTTCAGTAAATCTGCCTGTTCTGCTACCCATTCTGTCTCTGATGAATCTTCTCACCACCCCACACCTCTGGCCTATATCCTAGCTTGTCTGCATAAATAAATCTTAAAAAAAAAAAACCACCAGACACATAGATCAAGGAACCAGATTAAAGAAATTCTGAAATAACCCTAGATATCCCCCACCCCCCACACATGGTTAATTAAATATATGGCAGTCTCTTTAATAAATGATGTTAGGCCCCCAAACAGATGAGTGGTTCAGAAAGATGTGGTATATACAGAATAGAATACTACTCAAAAGAGACACTCTTACCATTAGTGACGACATGGATGAGTTATCAGCGATTATGTTAAGTGAAATAAGCCAGAAGGAGAAAGACAAACACTGGATGGTGTCATTTATATGTGGAAGGTAGAGAAACAAAACAAAGGGTCAGATAAAGCCAACCCAGTAACAAACAGGTTTCTACAGGCAAATTAATAGAAAATATTTCTCGGCAGTAACAAAACATGAATTCCTACACCACATACAACATCAAACTAACTGAAGGGAAAATGGAATTTGAATTATCCTGTGGTCAATAAATAATTCAATCTACAGTTAAACATTTTCCTATAAAGAAAACAATTTTTTTTATAAACCAAGTCTACTTCTACTAAATTTTCATTGAGAAAATAATTCTTACAAGCTTTCCCAGTAACACGAATGGCAATTGCTCTAGAGTAATTTAATGAGGTCAGTATAAATTTGATACCGAAACTAAAAAACATGAGAACGGAGAATACATCCCAATCTCATTTAAGAACACACATGAATACAACAAGTAGCATGTTAAGAAAAGACAAACCTAACCTGCTCAGTGTGGGCTAACAAGGAAATCATAATAAATCTATAAATTTCATGCACCCTGAACAGATTAAAGAAAAATATATGATCCTCTCAATCAATGTAGGAAATTAGTCCCTAAAATTAAATATTCCATGATAAAGTTCTTATCAAACTTAGAACATCTCTACTAAAAAACTACCAATAACCCATGTCAAATATAATTATTTTTATTGATATACTATTGGTATGTTTCAGGAGTACGACTTCACTCTTTGATATATGTATGTACCACACTGTACCTACCAAAGGTTTATTATTTTTCACCACTGTCAGTTGACTCCCTCTTCACTTTTCCTACCTATTCTCTAGTAAACCACCATTGTGTCAGAGTCTAAGAGATGGTTTTCTTGTGTATGTTTGCTTATTTCTTTTTATTCCATGTAAGTGAAATCAGATTTATCTTTCTTATTTCACTTAGCATAATCACGTAAGTTCCATCATTTCTGAAATAGTTAAGTGTTAGATATGTTCCCTCTGAAATCAGGAGAAAGAAAAGTGTTATAGTCTCTTCTATTTACTACTATAATGTAGGTCCTAGCAAGCATAGTAACATATACCTATATCCATAGACAGATATATATTATATATCTAAAATATTGGAAGAAACAAAACTGTTATTCTCAGTTCATATTATTGTCAACTTGGAAAATCTAAATCTGTAGACAAATCACTAGAATTCATGAGTTTAAAATATTGGCTGCATACAGTAAGATCTATGTACAAAACTGATTGCACGTCTAACAGAAAACAATTTATAAGTGTTTTTATTATACCTGTTATTGTTATATTTATTATATAGCTGATTATTTATCCAGGAATAATCCCCAAAATGAATACTTCAAGTTTTTGGGAGACAGTTTTAAACTGCTATGATAGAAGTTTAAGAGACCTAAATCAAAGAAAAGATAAAACCATGATCATGGATAGAAAGACCCAGTATAACCAAGGTGTTAATTTTCTAGTTAACAGTTATAATACAATACCAGCAAAATATTTTTAAAGATTTGAGAAATTATACATGGGAGTTCAGGGGCCAAAAGATAGCTCTTACTGAGAATATAGTATCAAATGGTGTATTTGCTCACAAGAAAGTAATATTAATTAAGGTAGTCTGGTATTAATCCAGAAATAGGAACACTGAACAATGGAACAGTGGAGACAGGAGAAGTAGACCTATACGCAAATGGCAATTGCTATCTGATAGAGATGCCATTACAGATCACTGGGGAAAGTTACCACTATTCAGTGAATAGTGCTGGGACAATTGATACCTACACAAGGGAAGTGATCACACAGTCCACAGAAGCCATTAAACATTTAGATAGGAAAGGCAAACTTTACAATGGTTTACAAAGAACATAAGGGCAATGATCTTTACAAGTTAAGGACAAATAACTTAAAAAGGGAAAAGCTTAATAAATTTAACTGCTTTAAAACTACTTTAATATCCTTTTCATCAATGAAAAAAATCAGTGAAAGCAAGTTAAAAGTTGAATATATTTTCAAGAACTATAACAATGATTTTGCATCAAGGATACATAGAGAAATATTACATATGACCAATATGAACAAAATCCCAACAGTAAAATGGTCAAAAGTTATGAACAGACATTTCAACAAAGGGGAAACAAATACAGGAAAACACATAAAACAGAAAAAGTTATGAAAAGATGCTCAATTTTATCAGATATCAGAAAGATGCAAATAAAATTCACAAGTTATACCTTAACACCCATATATTGCCAAATTTTAAGAAGCCAGAAAATGCCAGGTGCACTGAATGTTCACATACTTCCATTGTGGAATATATTGGTACAACCACTGAGTGCATACTTTTGCATACAGAGCCTGGCAAATCTATTTCTTGATATATATTTCTTGAGATTCATCTGAGAAACTCACTTACGTTCACCAAGAAAAATATAGAATTTTTTATACAAAAATTATTTGTAAGAACCCAACAATTTATAAACAAGAGAATGAATACATCTATGGTAGCTATGAATAAAATGGTATAGCAATGAAAATGAAAGAACTACAACCACATATAGAATCTGGTTGAATCTTAGAAACAAAGTTTTAGAAGATTATTTACAGTATGTAAAGAAGATTATGTAAACTTTGATAAAGTTTAAAGCCAACTATTATGTACATGTTCAGATATACATATATACATGTAACAAAAGCACAAAAAATAGGGCATGATAAGCAAAATATCCAGAAAAGTGTTTACATAGGATGGGTAAGGAAGTTATTGGGTGTTTTACTATTATACTTCACAGTATGTATATATAACCATTCTTATGTATATATCAAATAATAGAAAATAAAATCATTTAAAATCACCTAAAATTTGTTATTCAGGAAACCAGAGTTATAAGAATTGGGAATGAAGAATTTATTAAAATATTTAATTATAAAATGACTGATATTCTCTAAGTCTTCCTGAATTTCAGTAATATCAGTTGGAAATTAAATTCACTAAAGCAATCTTAAAGCAATTGTGAAATTCTTGAAATATACTTACATAAAAGTAGCAACAAGAGAACTGAATATTGCAGGTTCTCAATCTACATTTGCTGTCAGGATTGTGTGCCGATTTGGACAACATGCCCACCTTCCTTGAATTTGTTCTACCCATCCTCAGATATAGAATAAGGATCTATAATTCACTTTTGTTTCAAAATAATACTGGGGCCATTCTCTGTATGTTAGCGTGTCTTTTCACAGTCTACTTAGATTTTTTTTCCTGGACCACAGTAACCAGAGAAAACACCCAAGGTATGTGCTATAATCAGAGTGAGAACTGATTTTTATCCTTACCTAGATTATTTCGGCACTCCAATTGTAGCTTGTATAACTTCTCCTTATCATATGTGGCTGGCTCTAGTGCACCTCTGACATAGATCCTAAGTGACATTTGTCTTATTTCCATGATCCTATTATGAGCTACTGCCCCTAACAACTTACTGCCATCTCAAAATGTTCTGTATTTCCAGGTGCTTTCTAAATGACCACCTGACATCTCTATGTGCAAGCTTTCATTATTCTTGAGTTGAGTCAGAAAATCATTTATTTCCAACTCCTTTAAAAATTTCTTTCCCTGGGTCCTTATATAAATAGAACTACTGACAACTTGTCCGAAGGAGCCAATATCCTTGAGCTATGTAACCATAAGATCACGATGAAAATATTAGCTAGCCATTCACACAATAAAGCTGTGTAAAATCCAAATTCAGTGGCTTACAAAACACTGGAATTTCTTACTTTTTTATTTTTATTTTTTTGCCTTTAGGTCATAAATCTGTTTGGTCTTTGAGCTAAAGACCATTAGATGTTACTTGGGTAAATACTTTTCATGGTAGATCACAAAAGTGCAAGGAGCCAAACCCATACCAACCCAACCCATTTAGAATTTTACTCCAGTCAAGGCTTTGTACATTTCATTGGCTAAAGCAAGTTGTATAGTGAGACCCAACATTAATGATGTGTGTGCGTGGAGGGGGAGAGGATAAGACTTTGTAGTCTAATATACTGCAAGACGACAAACGCAAGCGAAAAAAATATGAATAATCCAATTCACCAAAAACACTCATACCACTCAAAATGGAAGGTGAAAGGCACTTGAATATTTTTCTTCTGCTGAGTTTCAACCTCTTTTCACATTAGTTTGAGTTAAAACCGTCACTAAGACTAAAAATCAACACACTACCTCAATTTACATATACATTGTAGAAGGAATATGTGTTTGAATATTCTATCAGTGGAAAACTCTAGACATTGAAAAAATGTATACTCCTGCTATTCTGAAAACTGACCGACTGACATAGAGGGATGATAAAATGGAAGGGATGATAAAATTGGTGTCTGTCTAATGAATGACAGTCAGTGGAAATGTGGTGGGAAGAGCTCCAACTTTGAAACCAGACAGATCTTGTTCTCAATTCTGGCTTCTGGTGATGCCAGGTTTGAGACTCGTGTCCTGAGGCTCATGTCCTAATGTGGGGAGAGGAGATAAGTATCATTTTTGAGATATTGCTGTGAGGATCTTTAAGTATGTGAAAGGATTAATATCTGACACTTGGCACTGATGGAGTTGCAGTTTTCTGGAAGCATTTACAATATATTTTATGGAGTATTTTAGACTTTCCTGGGTATCTTTTAAAACAGATTTTCCCCCCCTCTAAAATGGCTAAGGTGTAATTTTGCTTGAAAATAGGATGCTATCCTGCTAGAACTCTTCAAACCTATGATTCAACGGTTCCAAAAAGGACACTATTTATTCATTTCAGAAAACCATTTGCCACACTGCTGCATACTTTCAGATGTACAAATAAAGGGATCCCAGCTGGTTGCTTTATTTTCAAACAACTACAAAGGAAACAGTAGAATTTTGGCTTCTTGGAATTTTCCTTTGAAAATTTTCACAACCATGTGTGGTTGGAATCTGGCATTTATCTTTTGCTTCCACTCTGGAAATTTATGCAGCACTCTAGCATTTGGTTTGGGTCACATAACTTTTCAATTCTTGGTCACAGTCATCCACTTGTGTAATTTCCTTCCAGTGTGAAAATCCCAGATACCAGAATGTGTCTACACAGCATGACTTTAGGCATAGTAATTGCCATGGATTAGAAGAGTTCACACAGCTAGATCCCTTGTGAATAATAAGAAAACAAAAAATTTACCTAGACATGTGAATAACCAAGATTGAGCATATAGCTTATAATCAGTAAAATGAATTTTCTAACCATTGACTTTATAGGCATCATAAAAATGTATTTTACAGTTCATGTACAGGAAAACATACCAGTCTCCCAATGGCCAGATGAATGCTTCCAATTTTTAAATCCTTAAAAAAATTGTTCTAAGAACTTTCAAAAACAGCCTTGAAAGATCATCTAGTTGATGCGAGTTGATGTCAGACATTATATTCTTGCCCTGTAGGACATCACTGTATCCAGGATAACTGCTCTGACTACACTTTGAGAGGAACAGTGATCCTGGGAAGACGTTTATGAAGAACCTCAATCTGAAAAGATTTTCCTCTTTTGGCAAACAAACAACAACACCACCATTACTCTTCTCATTGGAAATTTTCCCTGATTCTTTTGCCTATATCTTGACAACTCTTTCAAAGCTGAAATTCATATTTCTCTCCCCTAATAGGGTCCTTTTTAAAATTTTTATTCAGTTTACTAGTTCTAATACTGATCTGTAGAATCTTACTCCTTGACACTGACCCTTCCCTGGCTAGAAAAACAGTACCTAGCTCTAACTTATCATCTTTTGAATCAAAATACTATTTTTTTTGAGTCCAAAGACATTTTGTTTGATTAGATAGAGGTTTTAAGGTACTTTCAGCTTCAATACTAGCTATCCATCTTTTCTTCCACACAGTCACCAGAGAAACAACTATAAGCCAGATATCCTGCTATGTTCCAGAATACAGAAAAAGATCAGAAAATCAGCAGGTACAGCCTGTCTGCACTTGCATCCAGGATTGTGACTTACCAGTTGTGTCATCTTGACCAAGGTCCTTAAACTTTCTGTCCTTCAGCTTTTTTACCTGCAAAATGGGAACAATTATAGAGCCCTATGTCAGAGTTTTGAAGGTTAAGTAATGCATACATGTATATTGCTTAGAGAGTTCATAGATGATTCTATAAACAATGCTAGTCCTATGTCCTCAGAATTGTTTTGTCACCATAATCATTCTGTTTCTTGACCTTCACCAGATAACCATCATCCTAATAAAACAAAGTGGATAGTTTATATGGAAACAGAAACAAGCATTGAGAAAACACTTTAAAAGATAGGTTCACAATAACCTGGTTCTGGTTTGCAAAATCTTTGAGATAGACCTTGAAGGTCAAAGACAAATAATATACTTTGCAACTTTTCAAGGGGACATTTATTTCAATACTTCTTGTATCAGAGCTAAAAATGTTACACAACCTAAAACCTTTTGCGTCACCTGATTGAAAGAAGAGACTGTCAATTATGGAGCTAGGAACATGCTTTGGGCTAAGACCTGTGTACAGGAGCTTCATGTGAGTAGTCCTCATATTTACATTGCTTTGCCTTATGCTTATGCAATCGTACCACATAACATTTTTAAAAGACATTTATAATTACCATTTGTTTTTCTTTCAATATTTTATTATGAATACTTTTAAACATAAACATGAAAATTTTACATTCATTTATAATGAATGCCCATTATCAGCCATTGATTTAGTTACCTTTTTTCTAAAACGTGCCTTAAACATATATATATCTCCCCATGTATCCATCCCTCTACCCATATATTAACCTATCTCATTTTCTGATGCATTTCAAAGTAACTTGCGGATGTTAGTACCTTCCCTACCTCCCATGGCAATACAGATGGAGTCAGAAGGCATTATGATATGTAAAATAAACCAGGAGGAGAAAGACAAATTCTGGATGGTGTCACTAATAAATGGGATATAGAGAAACTAATCAAAGGAACAGATAAAGTCAAACCTAAAAACTAACCCTGGAAAACTGATTATAGAGCTGAGGAATCCGGAGGAGATGAGGAGTGGTGGCAGTGTGGGGAGGGAGCACAATGATCTAAGGTGGTGGTCACTATGGTAATAACACTTGAAAGGGTTGGGGGGCATTCTATACTCCCAAAATACAAGCAACAATGTAAACTAAAAATATCTCAAAAAGAAATTGGGAAAAAGAATACATTATCATTGTCAATGAGTTATCTCTACTTTGTATCAAATTATTATTATTATTATTTTTCCTAAATTGATTTTGGATCTTGTTTGTTTCATTCTTTTGATGCTGTGTAGACAACCACAGTTATTTGCAGTTCAAGCTTGAGAGATTTTGAAATGATGTGTGCTTAGGATGTCTCAGACGGATAGGACTTGTGACAAAGTAAAAGACTACTAGAATGGTGGAGTCATCGCTTAGTTACAATTTTATGAAAAAGGATTTCGAAGTCACAACCAACTAATTAAGGAGGAAAAGTATGGCTGTGCCACCAATTGCATTATTCTGTTTTTTCCTTCTTGCCAATGTAGTATGATTGTGAAATTCTATTAATAAGCATTGTAAGCACTTTCATTTCAGAAGGTCAGTTTGGTTACCCAATAAATGTTTCATGCAGGACAAAGTGATATGATTCAAAAACATTTTCTGCCCAAAACTTAGTTTGCTAAATCTGAAAATCTATTACCAGAATTGTTTCTATCTTAGTCTTTATACTACATATTTTTGGACATTTACTTTATATAGAAAAACAACCTTCTGTAACTGAACATATTAGTATTAAAAGTTCAGGAAATTTAAAGAAAGATGGTAAAAATTTTTGCATTTAAGTATATTTCCATCTAGAAGAGAAAGGGCTGAAAATGAATAGTATCTAGTCTCTAGATAATATTTGACAAAGACTATGATTTACTCATTCACTAGACAAAAGTGTATTACATATTTTCCATGTTCTGACCAGATGTCTGAGATTCTGGGGACCTAACCATGAAGGCAGGTACATTATATATTTCACAGTTTGGTAAGACTGACAGATATTTACCAAGACAGTATGAGTCTTCACAATGGGCCAGATACTGTAAAACCAAAGATGGAAAACTCTGCTTCAAGGTGTTGACAGTTTAATGAAGATGCTGATAAGTTAAGCAATGACTAAACACCATGATAAGAGCACTGAGAGGAGAGGAGGCAGGGTATTATAGAAGGAAAAGGGAGAGTTAAGAGAACGTACAGTCATTGTCCTATTTTCTAATCATAAATTTAACATTTTATTATATGCTATAAAAATATGTGAAACTCTGTAGCTCAAGTAATCTAGATGCCTGGTGAGCAACTTATTACATGTTGAGAGTCAGAGGAAATGAGAATGTAGAGGAAGAAATTCTCTTGGTGTCCTTAGGGAAAGCTTCCTGAAAGAGAGGTCAGTTGAGCTGAGTTCTTCATGAGGGCTGCACAGTGCTCCAGGAGGGGGATTCAGTGTTAGCTAGTGCACGGAGGCTGGAAAGCATACATATTTAGTACGTGGTAAAGAGCCATATGTAACTAGATTTGGAGTTTAAGAGTATTAAGCCAGGAAAATAAGTGATTTTCTAATTTTTAAAATATCTGTATGCCTTAATAAAACAAACTTAGGCTTTCTCTTGAAAGCAAACTTCAACATGGGGGATAAACTGAAGACACCTGGTACACATCTTGAACACCTAAAAGTAATAAAGGCAAAGCATCGAAACTGGTGTAATGTTGACATCAGTTCCAAGAATTTGCTTAAACTATAGGGTAAACGGAAGTTATCAGGGTTTTTTTTTTCCACCCTACCACCATTAGCATCAATGATCAGACCTGTGTTCTTACAGGCGTGCTTGATGGCAGCACCTGGAGTGCAGCGTGTGCATGTGTGAGTGGGCGCACCTGAGCCAGAGGGCGGTGGCAGAGTACAGTAGAGACCAGTGAAGAAACCACAGGAGGATGCCAGAGAGCCCAGAAAGAGTAAAGATTCACCAGGGGGCGGGAGGCCTGCCAGCCTCCTGCCCCCCAGGCCCTCCTGCCTGCCCTGCACCTGGTTGCCTCACTCACATGGTGTAGAAAAACATTAAAAGCCTGAAAAAGCCACTGAGGGCTCCAGGACTCCTCCTTTACCTGTCTGCCTAGATAGTAGAGAACCTCTGTGCTTTGCTTGCACTACAACCAATCATAGTGTTTATTCACTGAATCTCCACATTTTTGCTGAGAAATTAAGTACCACATACTCTATCAACTGTTAGATTATTATAGAAGAGATATAAAATACCAATGCAAAATAGTGTATATGACTTGGAAGGCAGACATATTAACAACTCACAATATTCTAAACAGTATAAGTGAAATGAAGGACACATATTGGGTACAGAATTTTTTTTTTTTACCCAAAACGGTAGGTTTATTATAAAAAAGGAAAGAAAGGGATATTTGCAGGCAGGAAAAGAGCTGCCCCTGAAAAGGGACAGGTTTGTTAAAAGAGACGCCTGCATAGACACAGGAGGGCAGTCTTGGGAGGCGAGCTGCTGAAGTTACTAAATGTGAAGAGTGATTTTAGAAAGGACTCACGGTCCAGCAGTCTGACGCTAGAGCCTGCCGTCTCCCCCCCTGCATTTTAGTAAAATAGTACCTTGTGACTTGTCTTCATGGAGTTTCCTGAAAATGGGTTCTGAGATGGAAAACTACATGCAGAAGGTTTACGGGGAAGTTTTTGGGGAAGAATAAGCAAAGAAAGAGGAACTGACCTGAGAAGATGCCGTCCCACCAGGGATTCTGCCCATTCTAGGGAGCCATGGAAGCAGCGCAATGCTTCAAAGATGGTGAAACTGAGGCGGCCAGGCTTTTATCCCTAGACTTCTGTCAATCACAACAGCTGTGAACCCTAACGCTGGCCTAGCATCTCGGGAGGACCCCGCCTCAGCTGGGGGCAAATACCCTAATGGGCCCATCAGGGAGCCAGCAGCAAATGTTTTACTGCAGATATGGTGAGTTGGTAGGTTAAAGTTGATTCTATGCTGAAGAGTTTCCTGTTAGTTTCTCCATTGTAGGCTTGTAGTGGCAAGTAAGGCCTGGGGCGGGTTCTCTATGGATCCTGGCAGATGAGTAAAGGAGAGTCCTGGAGTGCTCAGTGGCTTTTTCAGGCTTTCAGCGATCTTTCTACACCATTTATAGTGAGGCAATGTAGAGAGGCCAGCAGGGCACCAGGCAGGTTCCCCATGATTCAGGCAGAAGGGTCAAGGATGAGTCCTGGAGCCCTCGGTGGCTTTTGCAGGCTTTTAATGATCTTTCTGCAGTGAGGCAACCCGTGGTAGGGCAGGCAAGGAGGGCCAGGGGGCCAGGAGGCTGGTAGGCCTCCTAGCCCCCAGCAAATCTTCACTTTTTCTGGGATCTCTGCTGCTGCTGGCTCTGCCTCTGCTTCCGCCACTTCTGCCATGCTCCTCTTGTGTCTGCGACGCTGCCCTTATATAGAGTCTCTCCAGGCGCAGGTGTGCACTCTCAAGCATGCGCACGCCACCATGAGGCACACGTGCAAGACTGCAGGTGTCTAATATTAAATCTAATGGTGGTAGGGCAGAAAAACCTGACCCCTCTTTCACTTACCCTACAGATAACCAGGTGCAGGCCTCCCCGCGAATATTTACTCCCTCTGGGCGCTCTCTGACATTCTCTCATAGTCCTGCCACTCTGTAGTCACTAATTGTCTCCTAGCAGTTCTCTGCCCCCACTGTCCTCTGCCGCAGTCTTCCTCTATGTTGATACTGCCCTTATATGCTCAGCCTCCAGGCTCAGGTGTGCCCACTTACGCATGCCCACACCATGCTCAAAGTGTCCACCATCAGACACGTGTGCCCTCAGCCCACACTCCTAAGACCTTCTGTAGCCACATGATAAAGGCCTCAGGTGATAGTCAGCAAGGCTAGTGGAGTAAAAAGCCTGACCAATTCACTTACCCTACAGTGGGATTATCTGGTATTTGTCTTTTTCCTTCTGATTTATTTCATTTGGTATAATCTCCTCCAATTCCATTCATGTTGTCATAAAAGGCAAGAGTTAATCTTTTTTGATAGCTGAGTAGCAGCTACTCTTATCTGTGTCTTCCATAGGACTAGTATTTAACCATATTAAAATAGGCATGTGCTACAAGTGTTTTGAGTTGAACAGTTCAGGGATAATGAACTTCTAAAACTGAGTCAGTACCAGTGGGGACAAAGAGAATGGCATTAATGAAAGAAATGGGAGGAACAGCATTAAAGTCTGTGGTATGATTTCCATAAATTATTTTTACCTTAAATACACTGAAACACAACTACTACAGTTCATTTTTTAGTTATATAATTTTGGATTCATTTTCCTGAATTATTTCTTAAAATATTTTCCCTCTACACAGAATTTTCTCAGTTTGCTTTTCTGATTACATATCAAGGAGAAAAGAAAAGTTACAGGTTGTTTCTAACTTCCTTCCACTTTGTAATTTTTTAAAAAATTGAAGTAACAATACATTATAACATACATAAATTTCAGGTACTCATCTTTAAGAGTCAACAAGTGCATGCATACATCCTTCCCTGTATAAAGATCACACTAGATGGATCAAGAAGATGTGATATACATACATAATGGAATACTATTCAGTGATCAAAAAAGATAAACTCATGCCATTTGCAGCAACATGGATGGAACTGGAAGGGATTATCCAAAGTGAAACAAACCCAGAAGGAAAAAGATAAATGCCAAATGGCTTCACTTACATATGAAATATAGGGAAATAAAACAAAGATCAAAGACAAACTTTAAGACTGACCCCTGAAAGCGGACTGTAGATCTGAGCTATTCAGGAGGGACAGGGAGAGAGGAAGAGAGGGAGGGGGGTGTAGATGGTGGGAGGGGGCAGGAAGGAGGGTCACAATGAACTATGGTGGATAATTATGTGAACTTTGGTGGTGGGAGAATGATGACGACCACACTTGAGGGGAGAAATCCTATATTATGAAATAATTGTTACTTCACTAAAAATATATATATGTAAAGTTCACCACTAGAAGCCCTAATCTATCTTCACCATAACATTATCCCATTTATCCTGGTTTACCCATTCAATCCCCTCCCCTCTTCTTTTTTGGAAACCACTAATTGGTCTCATAGCTAAAAAGTTTATTTTTGTTTTATTTAGTTCAACTGTTGGTTTTCTCTATATTTTACATATAAGAGAAATCATATAATGCTTGTCTTTAACTGGCTTTTTTCACTAAGCATAATTCCCTCTAGGTACATCTACATTGTTGGAAATGGCAGGATTTCCTCTTTTTTGGGTGGGTAGCTAAATAGTATTCCATTGCAAACTAGTTTCCCTTGCCAGCATTCATTTCATCTTTATCTATTCTTTAATCACTGGGCACTTAAGTTGTTTTCAGTTCTTGGCTTTTGTAAATAATGCAGCAGTGGGCTCCATATTTCTCTTTAAACTAGTGTTCTTGATTTGGGGGATAACTGGCTCATATGGAATCTCTATTTTTTTTTTTTTTTCAGTTTTTGAGTACTCTCCATACTACTTTCCATAATTTACATTCCCACCAATAGAATAGTTCTCCTCTCTCTACATCTTCTCCAACATTTATGATTTCTTGAGTTTTGAATAAAAACCCTTCTCACAGGTGATAGTTCTTTGCTGCTTTTGTTTGCATTTCTCTGCTAAAGAGAGATGATGAATATTTTTTCATATGTTTATTGACCATTGGTATGTCTTCCTTGGAGACCTTCTACCCATTTTTCATATTTTTTTTATTGTTGAGTTATATGAATTCTTTATATATTTTAGATATTTACCCTTTGTAACCCCTTGTGTATGGTGTTAGAGCATGGCCTAGTTTCATTCTTTTACGTAGGTCTGTACAGTTTTCCCAACACCATTTTTTGAAAAGACTTTCCTAGCTCCATTGTAAACTCTTCCCTTCTTTGTCATAAATTAGTTACTCATTTGCAGGTGTTTTTATTTCTAGGTTCTCAATACTGTTACACTGATCTGTGTATCTATTCTCATTCCAGTAACAAGCAGGTTTCTAAAAACATAAATAAAAATGCCATTTATTAAAAAATAATGCCAACATTATTTCACCCATACTCAGGATGGCAGACCCAAGGATGCAGTCCCTAGTTAATTTGGGTATTGATATGGGCTGCAATTGAATCTGTTTACTGCTTCTGGTAACAGAGTCATTTAGATAATGTTTTTTAGTTAATGCATAAGCATGAAATATGTTTCCATTTCTTGTGTCTTCTATTTCTTTCAACAATGTTCTATAATTTTCAGAATGTGGGTCTGCTTTGGTTAAACTTATTCCAAAGTATTTATTGTTAAAGTGATTGAAAATGGAATTATTTTCCCGATATCCCTTTCTGACAGTACATTATTTGTGAATGAAAGCACTATCGATTTTTGTCTGTTCATTTTGTAGTGTCATTTTACTGTGTTTATTATTTCTAATAATTTTTGGTTACTGTCTGGGACTTTGTATATTATCATGTCACCTGTAAATAATGGTAATTTTACTTTTTTCCATTCCAATTTGGATATCTTTTATATATTTTTTTGGTGTCAATTGCTCTTGCTGAGACTTCCAACAGTATATTGAGTAGTAGTGGTAAGAGTGCTGTTTTGTAACATGTTTGCCTAAGGTCTTAAAGTTCAGCTGACATTTTTACCTCAGTGAAACTGATTTTGCTAGATATCTTTCCGCTCTGATCTAAGTGAATGTTTCCAATTCCTTTCTCAACTCTGTATAGCTTTTGACCCCAGCAAACAGTCAAGAAGTCCAGAAAGTGAAGAGTGAAAGTATTTTCCTGTCTCAGGATATGATTTGGGAAAGAAGTTGTGATGCATGACAATTAAAATGTATCTTGGAAACATGGGAAATCTGATTCCAATGGGAAACTTTTCCAGTCCTGACAGGGAGGAGACTTTACCTGTGGATAAAAAGTGTTATAATGTAGTGGCAGAAGCTTGGGAAATGTGAGAAAACATAGAAAGACAAGCTGTATAAATGTGAGCAACTAAATTCCTTACACTTTATTATTCTTGTTGTAAAATTACAACACTATTTCCTGTTGTAAACAACTCATAGGATACAACAAAGTGAAGTAGTTTCTACATTGTAAAATACTATATCGTAGTTTACATATATGTTTATTCTCCTAATATATCTGTTTAAAATAGTAGAACAGTAGACTTAAATACTGGGGTATACTGTGTTTTATTAGTTATTATAATAACAGCTAATTTTTATTAAGTATTTACTCTCTTACAAGTCACTGTGTTGAGAGTTACTTCATTTGATTTTCCTTTTTTTTTTTGTGGGACATTGGGATTTATTTATTTATTTTTTAATATATATTTTTATTGTTATTTATGTCTTTTACATTTTGCATTCCCCTTGGGTAGCCCACCACCAATTCACCCGTGATCCATCTCCATGGTCCCTTGTGTTCTTTTCTATTCCATTTTGTGCCCTTTTTCTTCCCTCCCTCCCTAATAACCCTTTGGTGCAGGTAAACTCATTTTGCTTATTCTACAGATAAGGGAAATAAAGTATGTTGGAGAAATGAAATATGTTTTGAAGATCTATTAAGTGGCAGGTAATACCTACATGTCTTCAGGGTCTAAACTACTAAAGTTTAGCAATATATGATATTACAATATGTACAAAGAAACTTTTGGAGTGATTTATTTATAAGCATGTGTTGTGCATGTATGTGTCTGTATATACACATTACACATATAGGTATGCATAAATACCTACAACAGGAAAACAATCATCAGATAAATGTGCTGCTACAGACATTGAGGGTGTATGTAACTAAAGGTAACAATGAGCTACCTTAACCTTTTGTCACTTGGAGTAATACGTTTGGAAATTAACAATTTTGTGCAAAACCCCTGCCCAGTCCTTCAGAGCAATTTTGTCTAGTAGAAATAGAATGAAAGTCATATATATAACTTTAAATTTTCTAATAGTCATGTTAAAAGAGTGTTAAAAGGAAATGGCAGTGTTAATTTTCTGAATATTAGATATCAGATATTTAAATTCCTATTTTCCTTGAAGATGTGAGGAAAAAAGAAATCACAGAAAAATAGAACACTGTCCTATTTTACGAAATCAAGACTGAATTTTCAGTTTTAATGTTTTCTGCTGTTGTTACTGCTGTGTTGCCTGGGTAGTCTACATTTACCATTCAGCAGTCTTGTTATAGAGGGTTCATATTTTTCAGATAATTGGTTGTATTTTATGTACAATCCTTGATGAAAAAAATAATTTTTCCTCAATTTTTCTTAAGCCTTATTTATATCTATCTTAACACCATAGCCTTTCTAAGGACATGTTGCATCCAACTAGATTCCAAATCAAAGTGGTTATTACTTATTTAATCCAACAAATTGCCTGCTATATGCCAACTAGGAATGTAATCATAAAATAGTTTTTTTCATAGGTAGACCTTATATTCTAAACTAGAGGAAATACAGAAAAATGCACATATCAAAATGAGTTATTTGTTTCTATATCATTACAAACACAGACAGTATATGGGCACTTAACCCTAAGCCCTTGTTTCAAACCCACTATATAAGACATATTTGCTGAGAGGATGGAGAAAATAGGAGCCATTGCTTGAAAAGAATGAAGTTTGATGCTTTATCAAATGAAAAATTGATAAATATCTAGAATTTTCATTAAACTCTAACTTTGGTTTGTTTTCAGTTTTTAAAACTTTTAAACTTAAAATGATACAAGTGTTAAATTCTACTGTACTATCAACTTTTTAATTTGTTAATTAACTGCTCAATAGAAACAGTAAAGAGACTGTAGGAAAAGAACTGGATTAGGGAATGAATTTATACATAATCATGATGAGTATTAGAGTTTTCATTAAAATGTAGTAAATAATGATCATTTTTTGTTACTCACCATTTATGCACTATTTATGTTTAGAAATAATTCTTCATTCTTGGGGTTTGGGGGTCAAAAAAAGGAGTACTCCCTCTCCATACTCTCAAGCATCAACAGTTTGGGTATTCAACCTAAGCTCAGCCAAGGTCAAGACTAGTGGGTCCACTGGTTTCTGTAAGAGATTCTGCGTTGGATTTTTTTTTTTTTTCGGTTGCCAAGTTTTCCTTGCTCCCTGGCATTTTCTGAGCCTCATCCTGCAACATTCTTGTCATTCGCTGACTTAGCAATAATCTATCAATTAGTATGACTTTGGAATTAATTAGCCAAAGTCAGTTTTAGGCATTAACAGATTTGACATATACAGAAATTGGTAACAAGAAGTGTGTCATTGAACTCAAAGCCTCAGGGAGATAAGAATTTTATCTCTGATTAAACTGAGGTTAAATGTAGTAAAAAATCCAATAAGTGCCCAATCTATATCTGGTAGCCCATGACATACAATGGCAAAACAACTAATTACCACCTGTGGGGGACTCCCTGGTGGTCTATAGGTTAAGTTTCAGCACTATCATGCTGTCACCGCTGACGCCTGAGTTAGATCCTTGGTCAGAGAACTAACTCACATACGGCACAGCAGACCTCTCTTGTCTAGCCCACTGCTCCCCTTAACAGTGTATTTCAGTAGATCCACCTGTTCTTCTCCCCACTCTGTCTCTGGTGAATTTCCTCACCCCCTGTACCTCTAGCCATACCCCCGTTCTTCTATGTATAAATAAATAGATAAATCCTTAAAAAAATTACCACCTGTGATTATCATTAATGAGGTGTCCAGTAAAGAGAAATATTTGAGGTTATCCTACTGATGCAATAATAGGAGAATTAAGATCATGCAATTTCAAGGATGCAGGGAAAGGTGTTTGATGCTGAAGGAATAGGCCAAAGTTCAAAATTCTTGGTTCAAGGTATGAACTAAAACTTAGGAACTTTCAACCCCAATGCTAATATAATTTATCTTCTTTTGCAGCTGTGGAGTTGGAAATCAAAGGAAAATTTGAAAATGCAGATTATCAAATACATCCAAATTTACAGTAATGCCAGGTCTACCATGTGGAACTGAATTTTGATTCAGAAGGGATGAAAGAATATGCATAGAGCATATTGGGAGATATAGAAGAAACAAAAGCCTTGATGTCTCCTGAACCTGACCTCTCACTGACCTCTCTTAAACAGCTATTTCAGCTTCCATGTCTCATAAGGATATCTTATCCTTGGACAGAAGATGATGAAGTCAATATTTTGAGGAGAAACATTTCTTTCAAGGGAAACTATTTCTTGTCAAAACTTTTCTACACTTCAACATCTGTAAATTTACATCCATCCAGAATGGTTGTAACAGAGGCTAAATTCAAAGTTGCATTAAGAGAAGAAAAAGGAATCCTCTTACACTGCTGGTGGGAATGCAAATTTGTCCAACCTCTATAGAAAGGTGTGTGAAGGACCCTGTGTGGAAGGTTACTAAAAATTGATTTACCATATAAGTCAACAATTCCATTTCTAAGAGTTTACCCAAAGGACACAAAAAAACATTGATTTGAAAGGAAGCCTGCACTCCTATGTTTATTGCAGCACTATTTACAATAGCTAAGATATGGAAACAACCTAAATGCCCAAAAACATATCCAGAGTGACTGGATAAAGAAAATGAGCTATATATACACAATCAAAAAAGATAAACTCATGCCATTCTCAGCAACATGGGTGGAAATGGAAGGGATTATCCTTATTTCCTTAGTGACATAAGTCAGAAGGAAAAAGAAAAATATCAGATGGTTTCGCTTACAGGAGGCATATAGGGAAAATTAACAAAGGGTCAGGACAAAGACAAAACTTGCAGGCAAACTATAGATCTGAGGCATACAGCAGGGTATGGGGAGGGAGAGGGGTCAAAACAGGGGCGGGAAGAACACAAGGGACTATGGTGACAGTTCACAGGTGATGTGGTGGTGGGAGATTTACGGGGGCTACACCTGAGGGGAGAAATCAAATATTGTACAAAAATGAACAATGTAAGAAAATAAAGAAGTTTAATCAATAAAAAGAATAAAGAACAAAAACCAAAGTTACAATAAAAGAAGATTTTAATCATCAAAGAATTGGGAGACCTGGAAAATGTTTTGAACAAAAATTTGGTAGAAACATATGTGAAGATATTCTGAGGTTACCATGAAAACAAGAACACTAGATCAGATTGAATTTAACAATCAATTCAATCACAGTGTTTTCTTGGCTGAATCGCTAAAACCTGGATTAAATGTGGTTGATGCCAAATAAATTTGAGATGCCAAAAATTCCTTGGCATAATGTATAGGAAAGGATCCAAAGGTTCTGAGTAATAGAATTGCTGGAATAAAGGTATTATTTGTGATCTACATCCTCTCTCTTCTAACACAAATACACCTACTCCTCTCTAAAAGGAGGCAATCCATAGTTAAATTACTAAATCACTCCACATCCAAGGTCTTCTGTTGTTTTAAGCAGACAGCCCTTATTGGAATTTCTTATGCCTTTGGAAACACACATTCATTTTCCTAGGGGAGCTTAAGCCTTTGTCATGTTGAGTGTTTACAGTTCTATGAGTCTTCCATCAACTCAAAGTGGCAATATGGGGTAAACACAGCAAAATGAATATATTGTTAAGATGTGTCCAGAAACTGACTGTGAATAATATAACTGTGCTTCAAAGCACATGCCTGTATCATTACTAAAACAGCAACACTGTCAATGATGGTACAGTAAATCCTCACTTTGAGTAGTTCATAGATTTTTTTGAAACTGCAACTTATGTGATGGGTAACAAAACCAGTCCTTGAATAAAATTTCATTCAACATAGGCCTGGATTCTTTCTTTTTCATCAAAGTTATAATAAAGTGATGTTATCAGTTGTTGGAGGACCCGCAGCATAGCAGTCCATTCTGGTTCTTTTCTTTCTTTTTTTTCTTTTTAAGTGAAGATCAGGATCAATGGGGCCACTTTACATCAGCTTTTCCTTTACTACTGTTAATATCTGACAAATTTTGATTGCTAACTGTGACTTTACAAGAAAATCTAGAATATAGAAGTTCCAAAAGATTTCTAGGAAAAATTTGAGTTTTTATGTTTGCTGTAACTTAAACAGTTAAAATGTTTTTGCAGACATTTTTTTCCCAGTAAAATTGAAAGAAATAATGTTCTTCCATATGTTAAGTTGAAAATATATGTTAGCCCTTTTTTTCCACCCTATCTAAAAAATAAAAAACCTCAAATTTTGTACTGGATGTGAAATTCAGATGTTCTCATTCTAAGATTAGGACTTAAGTTTGTTTCCAAATACTACTGCACTTTTGAATTTATGGCCTTTTTATACCCTGATTTATTTCTTTTTGAAGGCTCTGCTCAAGACTTAAGACTCTGATCCCTCTATAGTTGGCTTATGAGACTTGAAAAAGAGAAGGTTCCAGTAAAGCATAGAGACAGTCTGTAGTCAAGGGATACGACCTCAGGCAGAAAAACCAGGGGAAAAAGACCTTGTCAGTTTCTACTTCCAAGAAAAGCTGGTTGCTGTTTTGATAACAGTAATGTGCCTTCAGTTCAAAGTTACCAGCTATCAAAACAAGTTGCAGTTCAAGTAGACTCCTTTCCATTACAGAGAAGCAAATCCTAGTGTGAAAACTAGTGTGTTTTTACAGAGAAATATATTTCCTGTAAATATATTTACCGGAAAAGCTAAGTACATGACGATCAAGCAGAAATCAATAACAAGCTTAACTTAAATATTTAGGCAGAGAAATGTAGAGTATACAGCTTATACCCATAGGACTAAGAAATCATTAGAAAAAAATGTATTAGAGGGAAATCGTATTTTAAAAGATGGCTCTCACTAAAGAGATAGAGTAATAGAGAGTTATCATCTTTCAAAACAAAATACAGAATAATTCCTGCTCCATCACATGTGGTAACTGTTCAGCAAAGCAGCTCTACTCTGCCCTTGGTATGAGGTTTGAGCAGGAAGTATTATTGTCTGCCATGGGAGCCAGGGCAGGATCCAGCTTGAATCTCCAAGTCATTTCACTAGGAAATATGAAATTGCAGAACAATGTGGGTGGGCAATGAAGCTAACCTGACTCTCATTTGTTAAATAAACACAGACTTGAGCAGCTGTACTTTTGAGAGCTTTAGCAATGACATTGACATTGTAGCACTTGGCGAGAGAGAATTTGACCCCATAAATCTCTGTGAACAACCTCCTGAAATCACCCCTAGTACACTTGCAATTTAGGTAATCTAAGTGAAAGCAAGTGTGCTTGTTCTGAAGTGTAGCTTCAAGAAAAATATATTATCTTCCACTTCCAAGAATCTTTTCACCACCAAGTCTTTCTATAGCAAATTTCTGGAGCGCCTTCCCCACTAAGTTTTAGTCCAATTCTTGAGATTATGGGCAACGTTGGTTCTTGCTGGAACCAAGAGCACTAGAGACCTCATTGCTTAACAGTCCTCTTACATCGTTATTACATTTCTGGCAGCTAGAGCAGGTAAAGAAAACTATATTCTTTGTATCATATAAAAGATGATTTCTTAAAGATGTGCAGACAGCAAAATCCATGCTTAAGCAATTGTAAAAACAAGAAAAACCTGAAAACAATTAGTAATCTATTTATACATGTAAAAACTGGAAAATGATTTTGTACTGTATGGACTGGATGGTGCCCTTAACATTTTTCTTCACAAGTTTCTTGGCAGGCAGGGGCATATTCTGGTTTTAAACAAAAAGGAGATCACAGTGGGGTGGTTGTGAGTGTGTAAAATGAACACTATGGATGAGGCCTGCCCCTTCTGAGCCAGATGCATGTTTCCAAAATGAATAACAAAATGACTGCACCAAAACTTTTCATCATGTCACACTCCTGCATTTTATAACTATGGTATTTGTCAGTGTAAGCAGTGACAAATCAGCATTTATAAAATAACTATGTTTTAAGTTTGTGTATTTTCCACCAAAGTTTTTATCGGAGAACTGGGAGTCAAAATTCTTTTGGATTTAAATATATGAATGATACTATGCTGGGACCATGTAAAGCATATTGAGTAGAACCATGGCATTTGAGATGAGAAAGACTCTTAGAACTCATGGAGTCTGTCACATATACTCCAGTGAGACTCAAAGTCTTACTTAGAATCTGTCCCTGCTGACATAGTGATAGTCACTGTTATAAACAAAATACCAGAAATAAAAGTAGAATATGTCCAAGCAATTAGGGTAGTATTTGTGATGTGGTAGAGTCTCTTAAGTTTTTAAGAAAGCTACATGTTCAGAGTAGATAAACAGAACTGGTTTTTGTATTTGTCCATACAAAGTTCTCTTTCCCTAGTCATAATATTGCAAGGAGTTTCATAGGTTTGTGCTCTCATAACATGCAACTCTTTAGAGACTTTGGATTTTGTTTTTAAACTGTAACAGTGTCTACTGGGCGACATTACATAAACTGTCACTTAATTGGACTAATCTCTTTGCCAGATGAAGCTGGTGTGTGTGTGTGTGTGTGTGTGTGTGTGTGTGTGTGTGTGTGTGCGCGCGCAGAAGGAACTGTCTATTTATTAGGCCTTGTTTGTAATTTCTACATAAACTGTTGAGTGGGCCTTGTTGCTTACGGAAGATGGAAGTTGGCCTAAAGATACCAGAGATACACCAGACAATGCTTCCTGTAAGAATCAAGCAGTTCTTTGATGCTCGAGATCATATTGTAGAAATCAATTAAAGGTAACTATAGATTAACTAGCAGGGAAGACTAGGTGATCTTAAAAAGAGTTATGTGAATGCAGGAGGTACCACCAATGAGGATGGGAATTCTCATGATGCAAACAGTGAGGAGAATTTCCCTCAGAAGAGGAAAAGGTGAAAGAATCTCATTTATATTCTAAATAGAAATGCAGTCCCTCAGAATTTAATGCAAGTTTCTGTCACTGGCAGAAGCTTTTTAGCATGCTGTAGTTCAATTTGTTTATTTTCACTTTTGTTTCCAGTGCCATTGGAGCTGAGTTCCTAAACATATCTCTATGACTGATGTCAAGACACAAACAGCCTGTTGTTTTTTTTCTATGTACTTTGTGACTGAAGAAAACTCTGGAAAAGACATCTTACTAATGGAGAAGATATTTGTACATCATACATCTGATGAGGTGAATATCCAAAATATTCAAAGAACTCATAAAACTAAACAACAACAACAAAAATACACAGCAACTCAATTGAAAAATGGCAGAGGAGCTGAATAGACATCTCTCCTAAGAAGATATTCAGATGGCCAATAGGGACCTGAAAAATATCCACCCTCTCTTATTATCAAATAAATGCAAATCAAAGAAATAATGAAATATCCCCTCAAACCTGTCAGAAGGGTCATTATTCAAACTTTTTTTTAGGTTTATTTATTTATACATACAAGCTGGGGTACAGGCCAGAGGCGTGAGGTGGCGAGAGGGTTCACCAGAGACAGAGTGGGGAGCAGAACAGGCAGATCAGAAATACACTGCTGAGGGGAGCAGCGGGCGAGGCAGGAGAGGTCCGCCGCACCATGTGGGATTCTCCCCGGCTAGGCATCGAACTCACATCGCGCGCTGCCGACAGCTCCACAACACAGTGCTCAACCACTGCACCACCAGGGAGGCTCTCATTATTTAAACTTTAAGAAAAGCAAGTATTGGAGAGAACGTGGAGAGAGGGGAACTTAAATTGGTGCAGCCATTACGGAAAGCAGTATGAAGATCCTCAAAAATTTAAAAATAAGACCCAGTTATCACACTTCTGGGTAAACAAAATACAAAATACAGAAATATTAATAAAAGGGGTATGTGCATGCTATGCTCATTGCAACTACACACACACACACACACACACACACACACACATATATATATATATATATATATATATATATATATATATATATATATATATATATATATATAATACGAAGAACTAGAAACAACCTAAGTGACTATTCATTGATGAATAGCTAAACAAGATGGAATGGATATTGGTAAGTGAAAATAGCTTTGAATGGAATGGAATGGAATACTATGCAGCTAGAAAAAGAACAAATTCTGTGTTTTGCAACAACATGGATGTACCTAGAGGGCATTATGCTTCATGAAATAATACAGAAAAACAAATACCATTTGATTTCTCCTATATGAGTCTATTGAGAAAACAAATACAGTAAAAATAAAAATAAATTTTTGGACTATTAAGACCAATCACTTGTTACCAGAAGGGAAGAGGCAAGGAGGTGGGTAAGTAGAGTACAAGGAGACATTGTTACAGTGATGGATAGATTTGGACTGTTAGTGCCAACATTAATGTGGTGCATTCACAAGTTGATTGTCAAAGATGAACACTTGAAACTTACATAATGTTAGGATGCAATATTACCTCAATACATTTTTTAAATTAAAAATAAATTAAAAAATTGAGACCTCAGGAAGTTCTTCAGTGGACACTATTTGGCTCTTTTAATCCATTAGCTGTTTTTCTCCGGGGGATATATCCAACTACAACTTTTATGAAGGTACCCTGTGATCTGGCACCAGGAATTGGCTCACACTTGAGCCCTCTCACAGGATCTTCAACTTGTCTGCCAAGGGAGTCATCATCTCAAGAGGAAAAACCATTGCAAAAATTTCCCCTCATCTAACAGGAATGACTAATTTTAGATGCATCACAAGAAGACTTTTGTTCCAAACACAGTTTCTAGAAATAGTGGGACATTCCAGTCCAACAGATGAAAACCTTCCTCACAAGAACCAAACCGACATTGTCTGTTTCACTGTGAATCCAATAGTCTGCTTCAAGAAGACAAGAAGGAGATGGGGTTTCTAAAATAATGTACAACTCCTTGAACTCTCTGTGTAGATTCTCTAGATTGTGTAATATTTAAAGTGAAACATCAGTCCCAAGCGAGCTTTTCCACATCACTCTTGGACCCTCCTTTCTTGCGACTCTCACTTGCTAAGTGAAAGCACATTTTATCATCAGGCTGAACAATGGTTTAGTTGAACATTTAAACCTATTATACAATTGTGACAATTTTAAAAAATTAAATTCAAATTTTAGACTAATTATATTTATGTATATGCTATGTGTTAGCAGATTTTAAAATTATAAATAAAATTTAATATTAATAATTTAAAAAATGCATGGTATATTGGGCTGTTTATTGAACTGAAGATGGAATGTTGAATCTAGTACTACTTTTCTTAGAGCAGTGGCTTCATCTCTGTATTCATTTGTGTAATGAGAGAAGTGATCTAGCTGTCTGTGAGTTCCTTCCAGACCTAAAATTCTTTTATTCTAAATATATGTTCATTTCCCTCACATCAGGATTAACCATCAGTATAAGGTAGTTGCTAAGTGCTGAATGAATGGATTAGATATGGAAAGATATCAGCTTTAGCCAGCATGTCAGGATCTATTCATGGAGAGGGTGGGATTGAATTAGTACATAAAGTGGTCAGAATTTTAATAAGTTACTCGCAGAGCACACAAATATGGGGGCATGGTAAGAGGTAATGTGTGGAGGCAGAAAAACTCAAGATGTGTTAGATGCCAAGAAGCAGAACAAAAGACTTCTTGGAGACCACCTTTAGGAGAGACTAGCATGCAGTATAGATCTCAAAATTTGGTGAATCTTCAGTGCTTGGTTATACAGAATTCATCTAAAATAAGGAGTACATAATTTTTTGTTTGGTGTTGTGTGGGAATGAGTACATTTGCAAAAAAAAAAGTTTTTGAAAAAGAATAAAGTATTTCTCCATTTCTTTCCCTGTCTGTTTTCTTCCAAGACATGGCCTTAAAAAAAAAAAAACCTGTAGTTTTTTAGGAGAAAATATGTGTATGAGTTGGCACGGTGGAGAAAATAGAAGAGACAATCAGTGGAGTTCAGGATTCTATTATATTTTCAAGACTTATAATTTACCCTCAGAAAAGGTAAAAATCCTGCATTGGTCCTTTGTGATTTCACATTTTTTGCAAGCTTCGCCATGGTTTTATTGTAAAATGATTTTATTTGTACAAAAAGAGAATCATGCAATGTTATGTGATTGCTTTTATGGCTGGCATGGATACACAATTTTTCAGTAGACCATACAAGAGGGATTATGCTTTCTTAATTTAAAGATTTAACATTATAAAGCCCTTAAAACCAATTATAAAATTTAGTGTGATAGTTCCATCATGGCATTATGGAGACTTTTTCACACTAAAAGTCCCTATGCCACCTAAGTGTCATAGTTCATGGACTAGAAATCAATATGATTTGACTAATGGAGGCTTGTCTATCTATTCTATACCTCTAAATCATGTGTAAACTGATGTTACTTCAATAAAAGTAATGCAAAAATAAAATAAAATTTTGCTCCTTAATATTCAGGACAACTTTGGAGAAATAAAAGTGGAAATTATAATCACAGAGATAAGCCATTTGGGTGGAATTATCATGTGATGATAATTGACTGAACTCCTGGGATGCCTGATGAAATGCCAGTGAACACACTACAAAATGTTTGCAGCTGAGAGGAGCAGACTGGAGACTTGAACAAAAGTTATCCCATGCTTCAAACTGCCCCATGTCGATGGGTCATTTACTATGAGAAACAGGAGAATGTCCCATTTAAGTTTCAGACTCTAAAACCAAGCCATATGAGTTCAAAGTCCATACCTGCTAGTTACTATTTGGTTTATCTGGGCCAGTTACTTAAATTCTCTGGGATTTATCTCCTTACCTTTAAGACAGGAATGGTGTATTACCCATTGCATAGTGGGTAAAAATTAAATTAAAGTATGTTAAGTGTGTAGAAGAGTTTATTAGAATAAATGTTCAGTATTATTATTATGACTAGCATGGACATGGAACTTGAGTAATGGTAAAGTCTAACACTAAGCAAGTAAAACGAGCATGGAATGATTCCAAATGTTCAACGTTCTGGCTAAAGTAATTGAAAAATGGGAAAGAACTCAGGTTAACTTGTATTTCTCAACTATTTGAAAGAACTGATCTATTTGCAATCTATAGTGCAATTGTCAGTTGTTAAAGCATTCTCACAGACATTATTACTTAGTTATAACATTGCCCTTATTAGTAGTTAGGGAAAGTATTTGATATGCCTTTTCAGCAGATGACAGAATTAAATGTAAGAGGTTAAGTTATCTGACTAAAATCAAGTGGACTGTAAGCAATGGATCAGGTATCAGAATTTAGGTCTCCTGAATTCTTTCATAGTCACTACTTGACTACTATAATGAGCCAGTCCTTATTCAAGGATAGATTCAATAATCATAACTTTTTCTGTTTTTATTATTTTACAAATCAATTAATTCTGGCCATGTAATTGCACATGAGCATCTACTGGTGTGTTTTTGCTTTTGTTTCTTTTGCCATTGGCGTTGAATCCCCAAATACATCTTTGTGGTAGATGTCCAATTGTATATCCCGTATGTTTTCTTTTAAGTATTTTATGGTTTCAGTTTTTATATCAATATCTTTAATTCATTTTAATTAATTTTTGTGTATGGAATTAAGTATGATTCTAGTTTCATTGTTTGCATGAGGCTATCCATTTCCTGGTATGGAAAATGCTATGGCAATTTCTTAAGAAAATAAAAAAGAAAATCCCATATGATCTACCAATACCTCTGTTTGGTGTTTATTCAAAATATATGTAAACTCTAATATGAAAAAAAATATGTCCCCCCTATGTTCATGACAGCACTGTCCACAATTCCTAAATCATGGAACCAACATAAGAGACCATCGAACAATAAAGAGATAAAAAGTTGTGGAAGACATACTCAATGGAATATGATATAGATATCAAAACAGATTTTTGGTACAAAATGGGTGGACCTTAAGGTGGTTATGCTAAATAAAATAAATCAAAAAGTGAAAGATAGATATTGGATGGTTTCACTTATCTGTGGAATGTAAATAACCAAAAAACATATACTGGACAAATATAGCAAAAACAAATCTTGGACTTAGTGAAAAATATTACTGGTTAACAGAGGGAACAGGGAGGAGGGAATAGGGTATGGGAGGGGATAGGGCATTGGCACAGGTTTTGGTGGAAGGTAAGTGGTGTGTGTACAAATGGAGGAGAAAAAATGTAACCCCCAAATTATTATAAAAGTCAAGTGAAATAAAATAAAGTGGCAAGAAAAAAATGGTATCTACTGGGTGGACAGTGCTATTGGTTGATACAATGTTCTGTATCCCATTGATTTTTCATAATTAATAAAAAGTAACTAAGTGTTAAGTGCTAGGGATACAGAGCTGAAGGTTGAATTCATGACCTCAAAGAACTCATATTACAGTGAGGAATGCAGACAGAATATTAATTAAGACATACTAAGATATGCTAATAATGTAAGGAAGCAACATGCTCAGAGGATATAGTATGTATAGGGAAAGCACCTCATCAGGAAGAAGGGAGGGATTAGTGGTTAGGAAAGACATCTGAGCTGAGTTCACATTGAGTTTAGGAATTAGCCACGATTTATACTTGAAGAGCTCACATGAATTGCTATTTATTGTATGTCAGACACTGACTTAAGTACTTTGCATGTGTTAATACAAAACAAAGAAATCTAGCACTATTTAGGATGATATTATAGCTTTGAATGCAAACATTTATCTTTAATGTGCTCACTCTTTCCGTTTTCAGTGCTGCCATCATTTCTCTTCTGAACAACTCTTCTCATAGTTCAAGTTATTTCCCACACAGCAGCCAGAATTCACTTTTTAAATGATAAAATGGGTATGTTTCTTTTCTAAAACTCTCAATGATTTCTCATTTATTTAGAAACCCCACATTTTCTTTATGATCTGCTGGACCTTGCATGGTATGGTTCCTTCCTTCCCACTGCTTCCTTTATTTTCATTCCGCATTTTAAATATTTTTCTCTTTTTCTTTATTGTTTTCTCTCTTCTATTACTACCTTTCATAGCTTACTGTATTTAGTACATATATAGAACACTGATCCTAGGGGACACTAATATGCGATTCCTAAAATAAACAGGAAATAGTCTCATGCTTAGATTTGGCAAATAGTCAAACATTTTTGTTTGTTTTTTAATTTGTAGGGTCTTACCTATCTAAATTGTAAGTCTTGCATAATTCTCTAATTTAAACTTATTATTCAAACATTTTTATTTATTTATACATTTGTAGAACACATTTTGAGGAGTGCCACCTGCTAAATAAAAGTCATCTTAAAGACATCAACTTTAAATTGGAGTCAGAAGGTCAGCAAGTTTAAGAGCTCCTAAACCTTATATTTTGGAGGAAAAGACAGTAGGAACAAAATTAATAATCAGAAATTATATTTATCATATGTTTATAAAAGTTCAAAAATTCCTAAAAAATATAGTGGATTCTCCTTCACCTTCATTCAGTAACTAGGACTTCTGTTTTTAAATTAGGTCCCAAGGATTAAAATTGAATCATTCTTTGAGTTAATTAATTCCAGTAAGAATTTAAGGATGTACTAGGATGAGTCTTATTATTGGCAAATTTCCTCGGCAGGGAGCACCCCCAGGGTGGGGGAATTGTAAAATTTTCTCCTCTGTTTTCTAATCAGAAAGTATTGATTTAAACTTGGGTGGTTCTTAACACATTCTCACAAATCAGAAATTTTATTTGCCAAATGTTAATTCATTCTAAAATGACAGTAACACATGTGTGATGAGTATAATTTCATAGGTTTTATATGTTTGCCCAAGAAAGGACAAGGAAATTATAAACCCATATAGCACAAAGTAAATGAAAGTTATACATATCTATTCAGTAAATCCAGTTCTATGTTAAATGATTAAGAAAGATTTTTTTTTAAAAGATTTTATTTATTTATACCTACAAGCTTGGGTACAGGCCAGAGGCGTGGGGCAGCGAGAGGGCTCACCAGAGACAGAGTGGGGAGCAGAACAGGCAGATCAGAAGTACACTGCTGAGGGGAGCAGCGGGCGAGGCAGGAGAGGTCTGCCGCACCATGTGGGATTCTCCCCAGCCGGGCGATGAACTAGCATTGTGCGCTGCTGACAGCTCCACAGTGCACCGCTCAACCGCTGCGCCACCAGGGAGGCCAAGAAAGATTAAGAGGTAGCTGCTAGAGGGCTGTGATGGTTTCATTCTAATGCAATTTTATATTATTTTTGTTTTTATCTATGAAGTTTTCTGCAATTGTATGTAGTAGGATATTAGAATATGAGAAGGGGTGTAGTTATTTGAGAATAATTTCTCAGCAATGAAAGCCTCCTCTTTGTAGGCCTAATTTTTCCTTTTGTATTATTCCCTGGAGAAAAAAGAATAGATATGAATAGGGGGGAAAACAGGGTAAATACTTTTGAAGAATATGTATAAATAAATGTATCGGTATGGTATTTTTACTATTATTGCAATAAAATTACACCATGAAGTGTGGGTGAGCCTGTGTGCCTGAAAATCTGAAGACCAGCAGCTAAAAGACTACAGCTACTTAAAAGAGGGGTGCTACCATCCACAAATAACAAGTATTCCTAACTTTCAGTGGTCATGAAGTAACTAAAAGAAGATATAAATTAGTTTGGCAATGGAATCTTAGGCTATTTTGTTGAGGTCATACATGGGGAAAGATAAATATATTTTTTCTGCCTAATTGTGATGGATATTCAAATTAGACTCACGTAAGAAAGAGATGAACCTTTTCTTTGTTTTTCTACTATGACCTTACCATGAACTCAAAAATATTTGTCCTGAAAGATCTCATTCTGTTTGTGAATTGTGAGCTGTCTACATTTGGACACTCAAATGGACCTCTTGGTCATTTGATTCCTCTCCCATGTGCAGACAGGATTACAAAAAATATCAGAGAAAGAAAGACTGATACTTGTTTTTGTTCAATCTATTGCTTTACAAATGTAACTGAACCCATGCAAAGATATCTCTTGCCAGGAACAAACAGAACTCCATAAAACCAATTTGCATAAAAGTAAAGTGTTGGTCCTAGGAGATAATCTTTGCACTTGCCAGTGAAACTAGGGGGAAAGGCCCCATCTGTGAAATTATATCCTCTACTTTTTCCACTAAGGCTCTGAGGGGTTCAAGTTAGAAATGTATGCAAAAAAAGGTTTGTTAACTGTGAAGTTTTTAAATGCTCATGTCTTCAGTAGGATCTTTCCAGAAACAGATCCCAAAGAAAGGAATTTAATGTATGTAACTTTCCAAGAGTATCCCAGAAAGCTTTGGTAGGAGAATGTCAATGTAAACTGGGGATATGAAACCAATACAGAATAGGTTAACAAGCAGATTAATGCTATCATCAACAGTCTCACTGGGAAATTCTGGAAGACAACGTAAAGAGCACCTCAGTACCTATGTAGTGAAGAAGATGGTATAACCTTCTCTCCCACTTGTCATGGGCTGACACTACACTTAGGGGTGTCAGTGCTTCAACACTTTTGCCCCCCCTGCAATGTTGGCCATTCACACCAAGAAATCCTTCAGACAGAGAGAATGGGTGCTAACGATAAGAAGTTTGAAGGGTGTACCAGAATGTTTGGGAATTGGGAGGATGTAGAAGTGTATCCCCCATGTCTGCTACTATTACTTATTATCATGAAACAGAAATTGACTTGAAAGTAAGCTTTAAATCCAGCCCTGGGCTATGTCTACAGCTGGGTCCTTTATAGCATATTATACCAGTGTAAAGAATTAGGTTATTTAGATTTTATGTTAATTTAGATCATTATTTTATAATGAGTGAATAGTTATATCTTGGTGTATGTGCATATACAACTTGTCCTTTGAAGGAATTTTTATTATAATTGAGAAAGCAATTAAAAGTAATGTTAAAATATTTTACTTTTAGTTGATGTGGTTATTCTTAAATTATAATAATAAAAACGCACTGTATGCCAGTGACATTCACGATTATTTATGTAACTCAATATTATATAAAAGTGTCTTGTAAATACATAATTTTAAATTGCAAAAAGTTTCTTCCTAGGATTTTACATTATGAACATGTTTGAAGTAAATATTTTTGTTAAGAATAGTGATACAAGTTGTTGATACAATGTTATATGTTGATCACTTTAAGTCTTTTGTCATTTAAAAAGTTTGCACTGTCTAATGTTAGCTCTACAAAAATGAAAACATTTACATGTTTTCACTTCAAAAATGGATACTATGAAAAAGTTATTTTGCATAGTTACTACAAGAGGTTTTTGTATTTGTTGTTAGGGCAATGGAAACACAGTAATTGAGAACTGGTAAGCATCAAATGTGAAAAAAAATCTATGATGACATGAATCCGAGAAACTCTACTAGTAAGGATACAGATTTATTTTTTATAAGAATGGCTTAAAATAATTGCTTAGAACAGATGTTAGGTACACCTATTTCTCAAGAATAGAAAACCAATCCATTCATAGCTTCTAGTTAAAAATTCTGGATTGCTACACTCCTCTGCTCCTTTACTTTGTTCAATGGAGCCCTAGGAAACAATGGCATGTAAATTAAAAGACAAATTATTTGCATCCTCCAACACACCAAGTACTCAATATTACTTGGTAAAGATGAAACAAAGAACTATAAGAGAGAAATGGAAAGGGCATAGCTAGCACTGATCTGCAGCAAGTATTTAATCTTGCTCGGCAGGAATTGAGGATTCCGTGCTCTAGTCATGAACTTCATGCCTTGGTTTGCCTACCTGGCAGGCCCTAGTTTTGCAGTCTAAAGTTCAAGGGGAATACAAAATGTAAAAGGCATAAATAACAATAAAAAAAAATAAAGTTAAAGTCATTGACCCCAAAATATTCCTACATATTCAGGAGTCATAAATTATTTTTATCACAGGTACTATGTCTTAAGTACACTTTTATACAGAGTTGAGAATTGATGAAACTTAAGTTCATTTTATTTTCCAGCATACCTGAAAGATATTTGTGGCCATGTAATTTATAGGAATTAATTCTTACAGAAATTATCAGTTTTGCATATTTCAATGTTTCTTACAACGTAACTTTACTTTCTCTTTGTTAGAAAAATATATTTAAATTGTATTATTTTTATACTGATAGAATTTCTTTGTATACAAATTTATACTTGATTTTACCTTCAGTTCATAAATTTACGAGCTCTTAAGGATGGGGTTAAGTTAACATTTTTCTAGCTACAATAACTATAATAATGGCAACAGTTATAATGAACACATTAAAAACTCATGCTAGTCTAGGTCCGTCTCATTTAATGTCACCAAAACTCTTCTGAGTTAATTATCATTGTTATAGTCAGGTTATAGCTAAAGCAAGAGTAATTCCAGAAGGTAAAGCGACTTTCCCAAGGATACACAGCTAATAGGTAGGAGAGAAGGGAATTGAATTTGGGCCAGTGACCACAGAATTGATGTTCTTAATTCCATACACTTGAACCCTTTCTATAGATACATTTGTTTAGGGGGTGTCCAACTTGTAATGGAGAATTCCGTGGTGGGTAATTGTCTACTTCTTTAGGGTAATGAATTCTATTTCTTGATTTGTATAATTTAATATTAAAAATAACTCCATCTTCCTACAACCTACTTTTAACCAATTGACCAATTGACTTAGGGTCATAAAGATTATGTCTTGCCTATATTTAAATCACTGAACTTTGAATATTTTGATGATGGCTCTCAGTTTGTGATCTCACACTCTTTCATCATCTCCACTCCAATTCTATCATAACAGACTCAGATAATAGTCATGAACCCTTATAATCATTCCTCTTTGAATACACAGCATTTGATTGTGTGCTTTGGTAAGTATGGTGTTCCAAACTGATGAAATTATGAGGAATAGACTAATTAGTCAAGATTGCAGCACATAAACACCTTCTGTATTTCAAACTCTGTCTAATAGACTATAGGGCAAAATGGAAATAATTGATCTGTTGGAATCAGACAGATCTGCATTTGAGTCAGTGTTTTATTTCTACAACTTATTATCTCTTGCCTTGGGAAAAACATTCATCTATTTTTTTTTCTACTAGGAATGTAGGACCAGGAAAACCCAATTTAGAAGGCATAGTAAAGGTTAAGTGAGTTAATGCATGTAAGGTACATGCATGACACAGTGTTCACACACTGGGAAAAATGCTCTTTTTTAATTAAAATACTAGTTAGTCATCTTGCACATTTCCCTAGGTAAATGACATATACAGAGAAGTCAAACATGTGCCTAGCCACTTCAGGATACGTTGCTAGGAGAGCTTGTTGTGAAGGTGGAAAACACTAACAGTTCTTCATGCAAGTCAAAGCTCTGAGGTCAGATCAGTGTAATTTCTGCATAATGTTTGGAAATTTTAGCACCCTAAATTTGACTCACTAAGAATATTGTTTCTAAACAGTAATTAAAAGAATAAGATGGTTTTCTTGGTTTTGTTGGAAGGCTGATATACTAGCATTATTGCATTCAGCATCTAACTGATTCTAGACACTGTACCACTGAAACATTTAGGGATATTTTATTGTCCAACTGTTAAATTTTGATGAGTTTTTTACACTGCTCTTTACAGTGTGTTCTCATTTACTAATGCCTTATTGTGCTCAAATGTGTTCATTTTTAATAAAATGAGGTATTTGTTCTAAATTCATTTTTAAAGTTCTCTATCAACCTGAAATATTGTATAATAAACCATTAAGTAACACAACATTGGTCATTTCCAATATTTATGGAAAAGAAGTAACTTAACTTCTTTAAAATTAACTAGTATTTAAATTTAACAAGTATTAAGTCAAAGGCAGAAATAAAATTTTTGAAATGGGTGCAGTATGTGACGTTTGCTTAATATCTTTCTTTCCTTTGCAACATTTTTCCTGGATGTAATTGAAAAGACCAGTCAGAAGCTATTTTTAAACTAATTTAACTAATTTAAATTAATTTAAGATGATATATGTGACTCCGTATGGTTTTTATGTTATGGTATTTACTATCCTACTATCCAGGGAAATTTAGTGTGCAAAATGTTAATTAAATGAGAGAATTTAAGCACCCATTAAACTTGCTTTTCAAAGAGAATAACACCACCATAAAAAAGGTTGTGGCATAACACATTTTGTATTGATATGGTAATGACAAATTAACTCTTGTGAACCTATGTTTGCTATTTTGGCAAATGCTCCAAATATATTATGGAATTTTAATTCTAAGGGGATGTGATTTTCAAACTCCTCCAATTTTGGTTTTTTTGGTTCTGTTACGGTGCAATCCCTATATGAAATTGGTTACCTGACTGTGGGTCCTCACCCATGTGCTTAAAAAGGGACTTATTATAATAAGACTAAACTGCAGGCACACACAATAAAATTACTAAAGGGTTTATTTTCAAAAGGAGGGGAAATAAAGAAAGGAACTGAAAGGAATAAAAAAAAAAGGGAGAGAGATAAATTGGCGAATGCGTCCTACCAGTTCCACTGAGCTGAAAACCTAATGGCGCACTAAAAACCGGTGAACAGCCAAGAGAGCCCCAAGGCCCGCATGTCTGGTTATATACCAAACCTGGCTGCTTAACTACACCTTCAGTTCCCAGCAATCCTCCCTTTGGTGATGATGACACTATGGGATTTGTAGTCCTTGGTGTCTTGGGTCTCTTTGGTCTGAGGTGGGGCTGGGGTCCATAAAACCTATCTGTGGAGTTTGTTCAGCACATCCTTTCCCCCTCAACAGTTCTAACAAACCAATTTCTCAACTTCTGGTTTTGTTCATTCTTGCCTTTAAAATTACTTTCCTCCTTCATTAAATTTTTATTTTGATTAGATGAGTTTTCAGGATATTGATTTTAAAAAAAGATAGGTTCAGAATTCTTGTATCATGTCTGCCTCCTCATTTTGCAATCATTTTGTGGATTTTTTTTCTCCAAATATAATTGGCACTTATATTATCTTGTCTTTTGTATCTTTGTTGGAAAGCACTAAATATTATCTCCCAACGATAAGAGACCAAAAGAGAATTGTACATTTTGCTCTATTGGAAAATGTCTATCCCTGCCTTGCCAGGGTTCCTCAGAGTTTGGAATCAGGAGAAAAATGATTCTTCCTGTGAAGAACTCTGAGACCCTCTCATGTTTGTGGGTTGTAGGAAGAACATGAGCTAAAAATGAATATGTCCTCATATCCCTAGGGATACTTTCAAGATAAGAGATTCAAAGAACCTTTGGTCCTCACATCTTTCCAAGCACAGATATTAGCTCTATAAAACCAAAGGATTTTTTTAAAATAAAGTTATGAACAGTGTTTATTCTTTATCAATTAGCTAAATTGTTAGAAACCAACCTTCCTTAGTTGACTGAATATGTTGGAAACAAACTAGATGTCAGGCCTCCCTGGTGGCACAAGGGGTTAAGTCTCAGGACTATGAAGCCATCAGCAGCCACTGCAGCATGAGTTCCATCTCCAGCCAGGGAGATAATCTACATATAGTGCAGGAGACCACTCCTGTCTCATCTGCAGCTCCCCTCAGCAGTGTATTTCAGTGGATTCGCCTGTTCTGCTACCCACTGTCTCTGGTGAATCCTCTCACTTGACCCCCACACCTGTGACCTACACCACAGCTCTTGTATGCGTAGAAATAAATCTTAAAAAAAAATGAGATGTCTTCTTTTCCTATGTTAAGAAAAACAATTATGTATTCTTTCTGCACATGCAACTTACCTGTAAACCATGGCCAAAAAGTGACAAAACCCTTTTTCTTCTTTTGTCTTTGGTAGCTCACATTGGTCAAAGTGCATTTTAATTACCTCCTCTTTATCAAGTACCTACCCTTCTTTGTATTCTAATTTGTCAGGAATGCTACTTCTAGACACTATGGGTTAAGTAGTAAGTAATGCAACCTCTTAGCATGCAAGAAACTTGGATTATTATAAAGAGAGGAAAAAAGTAGTAGCCAATTGCTAATTCTATGTATAGGCTTAAATTTGATAATTATAAGCAAGAGTATGACCATAATTTGTTTCAAAATTTATAAAAATCTATGAAAGTTATAAAAGTGACACTCTAAAACTATGTTTGCACTGTTGAGTCAACATTTTTGGATAGAGTATACTTTTTGTGGGCATCTAAAGTACAATTTTGTTGAATCTAAAATAGGTTCAATGCCATGGATACCAATTATTTTACCTTCATGACTTTGAGCTCTAAAACATTATTTTTTCATCTCTGGATTATTCAAGTTCCAGGCAACTGTGGAGAGTCCTCCCAAAAGTTCACTCTCCTCAAGATTCTTAAAATTTCTCATTTCCAGGAAGGTTCTCCCAAAAAGAGGTCATTTCTAAATTTCCATTTAACAGTTTTTATTTGAATACAGTGGGGGGGAGGAGGGTCACATAAATAAAATGAGATAGAAATTACCTGGGGCATAACTGTTAACTTGAAGGAGAAAGTATCAGGGAAGTAGATTAATTTACAGAAGTATCCCTGTACCATGATGGTGATTTAGACTGTGAACTTCAGAGTTGCTCCTATCTTCACTTTGGACCAAAAACTAGACATTATATAGCTTGGATGGGCTATACTGTATGTGATGGAATCCTCTGGATTTCAGATAGATTGCATTTCATGTAAATACAGGGGTTTGTTGAGGAGCAAGGGTAAAAATCTGCCATATGTTCATAGCACTAAGTGATAGTGTTCATGGGTTACCCAGTATAATTTAGGGTATTTGGCATAACTCATGTTTTTATTAGTTTTTAGAGAACTGGCTTACACTTTGTTATCTTTCCAATGCCAAGTCTGAATTGAAAATGAACATTACATCAGCTTGTTTCTTGGTACTTGGGAAAAAATCCAGCCTGTATAGACAAATTCGACCTGGATGCCAAGGGAAGGGACACATGATGTCTATTTAAAAGTGTGGCACCAAGCTTTACATAGTTTGGAATACAGTGTTGCTTCTACCCCATTCCTGGTCATGCACACTTGCATGTGTGCATACATGCACAAACACACATACACACACAATAACTTTTAAGTTAAAAATCTACTGAGTATACACAAGAATAAAGATTTGTTTAAGTATATTCTTGTACTGATTTTTGGCAAGAATTTCGTCACTCTGTTACCATCAGCCAAACAGTCATGTTATACTGATTAATTCCCACGAGGAAAGCACTGAAGCAGTGTCTAAAAAGTGGTTTTGAATGGATCTTTATTGTACTTATCTCCAGGATTTCATACTACCTCATTATATTACTTATTTTTTTAAGCAAACTGTAAAGAAATTGTGACTCAATAGATATAGAGATCAAAAACCCTGGACAAGGTCACATGCTCAGTAGACTAAGGTCACCAAACATAACTAGACTCAGACATTCCATTACATGATTATCATCTTGTTTTTGATACAGTGTGGAGAGTTTTGGTTTGGAAACAGCTATCACAATAAAGATAAGTTAGTGTGCAGAACTTGTTTTAATATAGAAAGATTTATAAGCACCTTTCTCTAGTTTAGCAGTTGGTATTTGTTGAATTAGTTAACTACTGAAATAGACAATTCTTTAAACCTTATTTATAATAAATAAAAGATGTGCTATCTATTTATCTATCATCTACCTACATATTTAATAAAATATTATTAGGTCATATCAAAGAAGAAAATCCCGCCATATCCTCCCTGGTGGCGCAACGGGTTGAGCGCAGCACTATGAAGCTAGCCAGAGCCACTGAAGTGTGAGTTCGATACCCAGCCAGGGAGATTCCCACATGGTGCAGCAGACCTCTTCTGCCTAGCCCGCTGCTCCCCTCAGCAGTGTATTTCTGTTGATCTGCCTGTTCTGCTCCCCACTCTCTCGGTGAGTCCTGTCACCACGCCACGCCTCTGGCCTACACCCTAGCTTGTATGCATAAATAAATCTTTAAAAAAAAGAAAAAAAAAAGAAAATCCTGCCATAGATAGTCCCCATAGATGGGACTTGAGGTCATTATTCTAAGTGAAATAATTCAGACAGAAAAAGACAAATATGGCATAGCACTACATATGTAGAATCTAAAAAAAAAAAAAATTCTCAAACTCATAGACACAGAAAATAGCAAAGAATAGCTGTGGCCTGGGAGGTAACTTTTAGCTAAGAGAAATGCAGTCTGGATATCTAATGAAAAGCACAATGACTATAATTGATAACACTATACTGCAGAATCTATTTTTTTAAAATAGTTTGAAACTTAAATATTCTCACCAAAAAAAGGAAAAGAATAAATATGTGAGGTTGATAGATGTTAACTATCAATAGATGGTGAGAATTTTTTAACTATGTAAAAGTATATCAAATTACCATAATGGACACTTTTAAATATTTTACCATTTTATTTGTTAATTACATTGCTATTAAAAAAAATCACCAAAAAGGAGAGAAAAACAAGAATAATTTAAACTGAGAGAAAACACTAAAAACAAAACAATAAATTAAAGACCTCTGGGTTTTGTTTGGATTATTTTAATATCTTGAAACTTGGGTGTGGTGACATTTGCTGGCATCTCTCCATTGTTTTTATCAAGGACCTTGTTCTATATTTCTGTGATGTTCAGCTTGTGGCATTCTCCCTCTGCTGTATCAAAAGTTCATTGTGACTGTAAAAGCCATTTTCTCCCTAGCCATGCATCTGAAAATTGCCAACCAAACAGCTTGGCTGCTTCTATATTCATTATACCCAAGTGCTCTTGATTATTATAGTGGGCAGGGACGTAGGCAATAGGATATTGTTTCTGTGGGACTACCTTAGAATGAGCTTTGTAGCAGAATCAGTAAGGAGAAAACAGTACCCATGAAATTTGCTTAAAGTAGTTATTCATCTGTGATTGTCATAAAAAGAACAAGTCAAATAAATGGTTAAGTTTTGGAAGAGGTTGATAGTGAACTAATTTGGTCAGCTCTCTCTGTCCCAGAAGTAGTACTGCTACCTCTTTCTAAGGTTACTGAGTCCTGGTTGAGGAAAGATGGTTCGTCCTTCTTTCTTTGGCTTGACCTATTTGTACATAGCTATAGTGATCAAGGGTCCTTCCTTCCTCCCTGCCTTCCTTCTCATTTGAGCTTTACTCTTGTGCCTGAAGAAAAGCATGTTTCAGCTATGGCATTTTAAGTATAAGATACATAATAAAATATCTTTTAATTTTCCTCCCATCGCATTATTAGAAAATTGAATGATTTCAAAGAATTATGTAATCACTAAAGATAAAGCTGAAAAAAAAATCAAACATCCTATCCATTTGCATTTCTCTCCTTCAGTTATTAAGTTAAATAAATAGATCCCTTCAAAAACTTCAAAAACAAACAATACAAAATCCCTAATTTTGTCCAGCTATGTCACACTTTGAGATAGTATTTGCAATTCCACAGAAAGTTCAAAATGCCAATTGATGGGATACTCAAAGACTTCCAATGTCTTCCACCTACTCAGTAGAAAACCCTTCCTAGAACCAGGAGGAGACCTCAGGAGGACAAGGGCATTGGAGTCAAACACACTTAGGTACAATGTGCTTCACCTCTTCAGGTGTTGTTATCACACCATACCCACCATCAAAGCACTCACATTCTTCCCATACTCCTTCATACTCCCTCCCCATTTTATTTTAGCCCCTCTTCCTTCCCCTCTCCCTCTGGTATCCTCTATAGTCATAATTTTAGGGTTGGTTGTTAGTCTGGTTTATCTGTCCTTTGGTTTCTCTATATTCCACATATAAGTGACACCACCCAGCATCTGTTTTCCTCCTTCTGACGTATTTTGTGATAACATGGATGGAACTGGAGGAGATTATGCTAAGTAAAAACAAACTTTTTTTTTTCACCCCCCAAATGAGATTGTAACCATTCACCATCACAGGGAAGCAACACATATGAGCACCCCTCCCTTCCTCTATTCTCTCTCTCTGTTTCTTGTTTTTTAAAAGGAATTCCTGAGCAGATGGCTAGTCATATATTTACTCGGGCATCCAATAACCATCTAACATCTATGTGCACCAGGTATATGCTGCACAATTGATATGAAATGGTACCAATCTTCCCTGTCTTCAAAAAGCACATAGTCTAATGGAGCATACAGACCAGCGGACACACTTATAGAACATTTTCCTTTGGCATAAGTACAGGATACCAGGGAATATTTAACTGGGGGTACTTCACTTATTTGAGGACACTGGTAGTAGTAGTCCCTAAGACAGGAGAACTAAACTGAGACAAATAGTAAGTGACTAACAAGTCAGTGAGGTGAAAATAGGAGGAAAAAACCAGAATATTAAAAAATAGAAATATTAAAAAAACATAGAAAAAGAATATTCAAGGCAGAGAGCTTAGTTTTGCAAAAATCTAAAGATGATGAATAAAATTTAAAATGATATATTCTTTTCTGGTTAAGTTCCAATAGCAAATACTATATACTTCCTTCCTAGTTTTCCTTACAGCTTTGTCAAAGCTAACACTTATTGCATACTTATTCTTACTGTATGGTGTGATTTTCACTGTTATAAATTGTTATCAGGCTTTTCCTTGAAGGTAAATGGATTTCATTAGTAGCAGATGTAGTTCTAATCTGTACAGTCTGTAAAATATTCAAGGGATTATTTGGATTAAAATCCTCTAAGTATTAAAGAAAAAAATATTATCACTACTTTAATAATGCTTTCCCAAGTTGCAAACAAATGTCTGGCTCCAACAATTACATCTATAATTATTCACACATTTCAGACAGGCATATAACAATCCAACAAAGAAACTTTGATAGCTAACCTCCCTTGATTTGACTGTTAGACTCAAAGTTTTTGTTTTAATGGCAAAACTTGAATCACTAGAGCAAAAGTTAGACAGGAAGACTGAACTTGAACAGGATGAGAATATACACTGATTACTTGAAAATGGCCTATGACTTGGCTGTGTTCTCAGGGGCTTGAAATACAAAAGGCCTGAAGATTAGAGATAATGAACAGGGGTACAGGAATGTGAAAAGGCAAATGGAAATGGGCACAAAGAGTGAAAATCTGTACATTACTCATTAATTATCACTGGAAAGTATTCATCACAAAGAACACACTGAAGAATCAAGTAGATAAGATGACGTGGCCAACTGGCATTACCCAACCTTTGCCACTGGTTACACTAGAATTGAAATGATAGGCATCTGAGTGGAGAGGTCACAATATGGACTCAAGTGCACTCTAGCTTCTTCTGAATGGCAGCAACAATGACCAATGCTGAATTCCTGATATATCTCTATTCCTCAAGAAGACCAGCTAAATGAATATATTGTGATTTTTCTATCATGGAAGAGAAAATAGGTCATCTTCAGAGGTATAGATACTTTTTCTGGGTGTAAAATTGGCTTTTCCGCTAATTTGAGCATATGCCAACATGGCTATATGGAAAATTGTGGAATATTTGATACAGAGGCATGGATTCCATACAGTATAATATCTGATGATAACCCTCTTGACAGTCAAGGAGGTGTGAAATGTATATCATCAATATCAGGTACTGCAATATCCAGAGGCAACTGCCCTGTAGGATGCTTTGATGGTCTTCTATTGGTGCAGTTGAAATGTCAGTTTGGAGGAAACACTCTGAAAGAATAGGGTGCCATCCTTTGCTACATGCTGTATTTGTTAAATTAGAGACCCCTACATGATGCTCTATTACCAAAAGGAAGGTATAGAACCCAGGAATTGAGTCAGACTAACTTCTTGTTCTTCCTGTTGCTTCTAACAGGAAGCATAGGGGGCATATATAACTACTGCTTTCCATAAGCACATGCACCATTGCAGAAGAAGACTGTAGAGCCAGAGCCTTAGAAGTTAGTTTTTATATCTGCAATTACTCATGTACTACTTGGAATACAAGTAGCTCAATCACAAATCACATTAGAGAAAATCACAAATTAGTGAAAAATATTGTGGTCACTAAAGGGGCAGGGAAAAGGGTGTGGGAGGAAAGGGTAGAGGGCATCAACCCAGTTGAGTGAATACCACTAGAACTTTGGTGGTGACTGCAGTGAGGCATGAGCGCGTACCAAAGTGGAAAGCTGTACTCCTAATGCTTAGCAATAAAATTTTGTTTAAAAAATAAATAGTTATAATTTCAAAAAATATTTGAATACCATGGTTTAAAGAGCAAAAGGAATATCAAGGAGGTTACTATTGATCTAGTGTTGGTAACGTTACATTGTTAGGCTGTATATAAGTAAAAGATGTATTTTAGATCCATGTATTTAGGCAATGACTGAGGGTACAGATAAAAAACATATACACAAATAACTAATGCCAGGGGGAAGGAAATTTTGTGACTAAGAATAAAGCAGGAGAAAGAGGACATACCATTAAAGGTAGATTGGAGGAGAAATGCCAGACAGAATAGGCTATTATGAAACACCGAGTAGGTGAAGATTGTAGAGACCTGAATAAGATGAAAGAACATGCTGTGTCACTATGGGAGGAGAGGAGTGAATGTGTAGAGGATCATCAGTTACAAATATCTATTGCAGGGCCTCCCCGGTGGCGCAGCAGTTAAGCGCTGCGCTGTGGAGCTGTTGGCAGCGGCGACGTGAGTTTGACACCCGGCCAGGGAGAATCCCACATGGTGCGGCAGACCTCTCCTGCCTCGCCCGCTGCTCCCCTCAGCAGTGTATTTCTGATCTGCCTGTTCTACTACCCGCTCTGTCTCTGGTGGACCCTCTCGCTGCCCCACGCCTCTGGCCTGTACCCCAGCTTGTATGTATAAATTAAAAAAAACAAACAAACAAACAAAAAAAAAAACCAAAAAACAACAACAAATATCTATTGCAGGGCATAAACTTGCCTCATTCAAGGAAGAGCAAGAAACCACAGAGAAAAGTAGGAAGAGAAGGCAGAGGAGGGAGTTGGAGAGGCAAATAGAGACAAACCAGCAGGCTCATGTCCAAAGGCTGCATTTATCCAAAATATGTTGAGAAGCCCCTAGAGGATTTTGCACATGTAATCTGATTTATATCTTACAAAAACTACTCTGCTGTTGTAGAAAATGAATCACAGTGGGGAAACTTAGGAGATGTTTGCTGAGTCCAGGCGGAGAGATAATGGTCAGTGGTTTGCACTGAAGGATTAAAGGTTTACATTAGAGAGAAAGTTTCCTCTAGCATTCAAGGTAACCTTTATTAGCACTGAAAAGTAAGGCTTTGGTTCATACCTTAGGCCCACTAAGGTTTCAACCTGCTAAAAATCTGATCTATCTAGTGTAAAATTTTGAGAGCACTTATATATCATTATTTTCTAGTACTTCCATATTTCACACCAAAAAATGTGTGGGAAACTTTTTTTGAGGAGGCTGTGATATCCACTGGGGGACAGTGATTTCTAAGCTACCTATGATCAGTTTTGGATCTTTCTGATATCCAATATCAGATTTGGCCCAGGACATGCTGCAGGGAGAATATCAAAACAGAGTCCCGTGGGTCATTATTTCCATCTCTTCCTCTTCTTAATCGTGGGTCAAGAAAGCTTATGAAACAGAGTATGATTTTGGAACCTCTCAAGTTGCAAAAGAGATAAAGGAAGCCCATGTTGGCAGTGACGCCCACAGCTACAGCAGCAACTCCAAGGCCACTGTGGCGCAGCCTCCACTGTCACGCGCCAGAAAAACACAGCTGCACAGGAGCCTGCTGACCCAGGGGAGACCTTCGAGGATGCCAGATGATTGACTTACTGTGGTTTTAGAGGAGATCCAAGAGAGAGCAAAAGTTTAGCGCACAGTTGAAAACCCACATCTTTTCTCTCAACTCATTTTAATTTCTTCTCTCCAGTGTATGTGCGTATGAATCCAGCTCTTACATAAATTATATTGCAGCAAAACAATTTTGTACCAAATTCATTTGTCAATAGCCTGGACAACAAAGATGACCATGAAATCATCTGTATCTTTGCCCAAATCACATTTTCCCTTACCATATAAGCTTGGATCACTTCATTGGCCTGTCTGTCTGGGTTTTCCCAAGCATAAAATAGGTATAACACTGTCATCAAAATAATACAAATACAGGTGGTTGTGAGGATGAAACACAATGCAGTATTTAAAATAAATGCACAGCCCCTTTCTTGGTCTCATATGCAAGTGATAGATGATGAATGTTTGTGTTCTCCCTTCTCTCCTGTGGTCATTTCAGCTAGCTGCCAGGGAACATTCTCCTTGCTGGTATGGATACCATGAGACCGAGCCCTGCCTCCCAAGGATTTGTGGATCTCTCCTGGCAGGATTTTTTTGTCTCCCAGGCTTCTAAACTGAAAGGGATCTTAGAAAGTATCTGGTCCCTAGCCCCCATTTCCAAATGAGGTAGCAGCAGACCAATGAGTGTAGGAGACTTAGCTAATGTCCTGCAGACACAAAGGATCATGCTCCTTACTCCCAAGCATCAGGCACTCTCCATTGGCACCAGGCTGTCTCATCGCTTTCTGCTTCCCGTGGCTGTTGAAAAACAGTGTGAGACTGCCTAAAACCTATCGGCCAAGTTTTAGAGAAAGAATATATTTTCTCTGTTTCATGATATTCATGGTAAGTGTGGCCTATTTATTGTGATGACTTTAAACTTCCTTGACTTATTAGAACTAAAAGTTGCGGGTGATCATTTCGAATTCTGGGAACTTAAAAATATTTGGCCAAGACTCAAATGACAAGCTGTTTCCAAATTGTTTGTATGAAATGAAAGAGGATATTGACAATTTAGCACATCGCTTGTATTTAGAATGAAGTTTATAGTGATAACTCTTAGTACAACATGGAAACCCCACACTCGGGCAGCTGAGTTGACCTTTATACACCAGAGTTCACTTCGTCTTTTAAAAAAGCGATGAGCAACAAGCCAATTCTAGCATAAAAATTTAAAGGTATCTTTTGTTATAATTTAAAATTAAAAGCATCTTTCATTATATATCCTGAGAGTATGAAGAACTCATAACTCATGGGGTAGGGCTGGGGAACTTCAAGATTATATCTAGAGTCACAAACCCACTAGCTAATTAAAGTTTCTTGATCTGCAAAACATTCCTAGTTTTAGAAACATAGTCCCTGAGTCCCTTGACTCCCAAAATACTCTCTGGGTTTCTTTCTTTTTCCATTGCACTCCTACATTTATTTAAAACAGACCCAGTAGTACAGATCCCTTTACTCACAGAAGAAATATTCTTTCATTCTGAATATATGTAAGCATCTTTAAATGGTGGGTACCTGTTTTTAAAAAGTACTATTGTAACAATCGTTATTAACTGAACAGTTTGATTTTCATGAACTCATGTTCATTTTTGTGATTTTGCATTGTCATATTTTTTGCTAATAAAATTATTTTTGGTTAAAAATAAAAAATAAAAGTACTATTATGATATTTTATGTAAGTTTTAAAGAGCCATAAAAAGTTCGTCAACATCATTAAAAAATTTGGGGGGGGAGGCAAGATGTGGAGTATAGGAAAAAAAAAAAAAACAACCTTGCAAAGACTTGCAGTAATTTGCAAAGAAAATAAGAAGTGAATGCAGGCTTATTATGTGAGGAATCCAGAAAAGCATTTGCATTTCCTAAGGAAGGCCATGGGAGTGGTGGATTCATACTTGAGTGCTCTAGAGAGGATGGGAAACATTTTGATTAAAAGGACAATTACGCAGAAGTCCATACCTGGCATGTGTCCCAAGTTTGAATACGTACATATCAGAATATTAGGATAGGTAGCAAAGAACTCTGTGAGATTTCTGGATCTTTTGGCTTAGAAATCTCCTTGCTCTCTGCTCACTGACTCCGTCACCCCATCAGGATCCTTCATACTTGGAGGTTCAGGCCTGCTCACTCTACAGGCTGTGTAAGGAAGGCCCTCTGGGGCTATTCCTGAGCCAAACTCACACTTCGTTGCTTATAAAGGCACTGACCCTTTCTACTTGCTACTTACGCCTCTTGGAAACCACATTTTTTACCTAACATCTTTATCACTCAAAGTACAAACTCTGATCCTTTGTTTCCCTAGCCTGGATTCATGAACCTACCCCACAACTGCTCAGAATTTGACTCACCTTTCCAAACCTGCTCAACAGTCTTTTTGATAACTACCCTACACAACAAAATCTCCAAGTTCTATTTTTGTTGCCATTGTTTTTAAATATATAGCTTTTCTACTTGTTCCCCCAGTCCTTTCTGCCCAGTACTGTCATATTTTTCCCAATCATAGTGAAACTTTACCCACAATGGCAACCTGCTGAATTTGAAAACATTTTACTTGGTATGGTGAATAAATGGCTGAGTGACTCTTTGTCTATGCTTCCTATCTATCTATCTATCTATCTATCTATCTATCTATCTATCTATCTGTCATCTATCAATCAATCATATATTTAATCTACATTTGCAAGCACTTGGCATTCAAGGCCCTGAACCTTCCTCCTTCCTGTGTTTTCCATATTTCTATTTCTCTTCTTTCTAACATCTCTCTTCTTTAGCAAGTATAGTTTTGCTCATCATTGCCAGTGGGCATGGTGTCCTCACTTCCCTTGGCTCACAGAGATTTCAATGTCTTTCCCATATCTTCTTTCCATATATTTCCATAAAATTTCCCAAATGTTTTTCCCTCAAATTTTATTGTCAATTTTTTACATGTATCATCTTGGGGGTACATTTTCACACCACCATATGTGTGTTTCATTCACCATCCAGGTGAGTGAAGGTGCAGCATAATCTTTACAGGTGTAGTGTAATCCTTTTTCAATGCAAACATCCATAAAAGTCTAAGTTGCTCATGAGGTGTTTCCACAATATCTGGGAATATGCATTGCCTAAGTTACTCAGTTCTTTTAATAAGTACTATTTGCACCATTAGAAACAACTTTAGCAGAAGCAATTTTCCTCATTTTTATTTTGTATTTACATTATTTATCTACTGTCTGTTCAGAGTCAGGCTCAATATGCTTTGTTGAAAAAATAATCACATTAATAATACATTCTCTATATACCAAAACTATTTTCACAAAAGTGGTGAATGTCTCTCAAACTTACAATTCTAACAATAACACATCAGCCTTATGAAAAAGGGGATTTATTGACTGAAAGCAGAGTAGCTTCCTACAGTGGTTAAGTACCATAAGTTTTATGAAAGAAGACTAAAAGTACATAGAAAATTGTCGTGCGGCTTGCATGCATGCAGCCCACCCCTCATCCAAGAGGATGTTGGCTGTTAGGAGATGAAAAGTTTTGGACTTGGGGGAGGCAATATGAAGGAAGGCCTAGTGGTCTAGTTTAAGGTTTCTTTCTTTCTTTTATTCCTGTTTAATAATGAAAAGTAGAAGATTATTTGGTTTATATATTAAAAAAATAATTTGAAGTGGGTTCAATAAGTAAAAATGATAAATTGTCTGAAGCCAACCTTGAAAAGTATTAGAGCAGCATTTCTTCTGCTATCAGAAGTAAGCAAGTGATGATGTGCGGGACATTTTGTGCAGATGTAAAGACACTATGAGAGATTTTCTAACTTATGTGTGGTTCTTGTATCCAATATAATAGCTCTTTAATTCTTTTTACTGGATTGTATCCAAGTTGTGAAATCAACTATAAGCTGCTCTTTTCAACTTGCCAGTGATGTGAAATTGTTGACATAAAAATTTCCCTGGTTTTCGCTAAGCCTCTTTAAACTCTGGATGCACTCCATTGACAGCTTCCGAGTTATGATAAATATCTACCTTTAATTTCAAATTTGAAGATTACTTGAGTTATAAAATTACATTTTCTTTGGAGCAAATATTTTAGAGTGCACTGAGATGACAGATTCATGAATTCCCCAGAACTTTCACAGGAAATGGAGAATGCAAAGGTTATGTAAACATAGTCTTACTAATATCTTCACTGATTGGACAAACTTAATAGCAAACACATTTTATTTTTAATAGATTGCAGAGTGTATAGCATCACATATGTGTGTGTGTGTGTGTGTGTATGTGTGTGTGTGTGTAATCTTGAAGGAGATGGATAAAAATAAGGCTATTTTGGATATATGATACTTTCTAATTCTATATTGGGATATATGATTAAAAAGCATGCCTCTGTGTGTGTTTGTTTTCATACTCCTCTATTTATAATATTCTTTGTCATATATTCATATAAAAATGTCCGTTGAAGGGAGTTGGTTGACAGTGTAGCCGATAGCTGAATAGTTTTCATTATTACATTACACTAATGCTTATATTTTTATTATAATTATGCATCCATTTTATATTTGTGTATATAAAACAATTTTGAAAATGTGTTATATAGAATTACCCTTGATTATCCTTGATAACATATATTATCCTTGATTAAAATTCTATGAAATCACAGGGCAATTTATATTGAACTGTGACCACGATTCAAAATAATTTATTGTTATCCTTTCCAGAGATTATGAATTAAACATTTAAATTATGTATTTTGTCTTATTGATTAATTTCATTCTACAATGTACCATACGCTGTTATCATCAAGGATATTAAAGAAGATAAAACATGGATCCTGCCTTTGAGAAGTTTATGTTTAACATAAAAAACAAACACAAAGGGTACAAGTATAGCTGATAGACACTTAAGCAAAATGCAGTTACTAAACAATCTCAACAGTTCATCATGTAAATGATAATGTGGGAATGAAATCCAGTGAATTGCCAGATAACAGATGCAAAGTTGAAAATAGGGCCAGTTCCTCTCAGAAAACAGTTTCATTGCTTTTAGTAAGTGGATAACATCATGTCCAGGAGGATACTGTGTTGGCATCCTCCCCAAATCTGAGGCTTGATGTAACACTGAAATACATTATTTCCACTTAAACGTAATTAATGAAGATTTCCTATCTATCAGAGAACATTTACAACAAGTTATACTAAATATTTTCATTGTATTCAGTTCTGTTATTCACAATTAATTAAGTTCAATTAAGGCTCAATTAAGTTTTTGCAAGGTCATAATTATCACATCCAGAACCTCTGCTCCTGGATGAAATAATAAATTAGGTTCCTACAACTTCTGGCAACTGATCGATATGTAGCCCAGTTACAGGTATGTCTCTGTTTATGGATATCTTAATTAACATAGGTTTCTTGCAAAAAATTAATTTCATATATTTTGAATGAATAAATCCAGAGCTTTGGATATCATTTGCATTATATAGGTTACTTTACAACATCTTGCAAAATAAACTAGATTCATCAGCACTGGAAATCTGTTCTAGATAATCTCATTTTTTTTTCATTTAGCACTTAGTATTTTAAAAATTCTACTATAGCCTCCTGAGCTACAGAAACTGCTGTTCCCCAAAGCTTAACATATTCAATGTCATATCATCTTTTGAAATGGAAACCAGTCTACATCAGTCAAAGTGGACTTCACATTTCCTGACAGTGGCAAATGTGACCAAGTTCTTTGGCGCTAAACTTTACAACAATGCTATTCACTACACATTTTTATATCAGTAATTACTTTATGAACTCACAAATTTGGCTTCTTTCTCATATCTTTTTTAGTACATTCCCTGCCACTCTCCTCCATACCTTTATCATGAACGATAGATTCTATGTTAGCACTTTCTGGGGCAGCCTTAAATGCAAATCAATAAGTTTCCTCTTCTCTTCTCTGGATCTACATATATTCTCTGTAACATATATGGGCACATTTTTACATTTAAGAAAACTGGACAGAATTTCAGTACTACATTTGGGGGCCATTTTAAGCAAAATCACCAAGAGAAGGCATAAAATGTCAAAATGTGGTACTTTATCAAGCTCTCTCACAACATGTATGAAAGGTACCTCAAATATTGTACTTTTTTGTGCATGACATGAAAATGCTCCAGTGATTAATTTTGGGCTTACAGATAGATTTTAGGAAGTAGAAGACTTCACAGATACGAGATCTGTAAATGGTAAGGATCACGGTATACAGAAACACTGCCTTTTCAATTTGCTTCCTATCCCCTGGTTGTAGTAGTGATTTCCAAGACTTGAATTACTACTAACTACAGGATCACAAAGACTAGTTTAGGGGAATTTCCTCAAGATTATGTTGTGTGATAACCATTCCTTTGACAAGAATACACTAATATCTACTAGGGACCTTACTGTTACAAACAGACTAGAGTAAGAATATAGATATTTATGGCTTGTGATGTTCTCTGTAATATCTTACCTATGTAGTCAAACAATTACATTCTTACATAAGCAAGTATGTTACAGCCTGGTTGCTCAGATTTAAAATTGGAATCCATGTAGCTTCTAAACTATATATAGTGATCCTTATCATTCATAGATCCTGTACCCACACATTCTCCTACTTTTTAAAATCTATTTGTATCTGGCTAATTTTTCCTTGATCTTTGAAAAAATGTTACTTACAATCAGGTCACAGATCTACCTCTCGATGAAGCACTAAACAAATTAAAAATAGTTTAAAATGTTTGTTTCTCAGTCATTCATGGTCTTTGTTGTGAATCACTTTTCAAATGAGAAATTTGTTCCATGTGTTCTTCATCTACCATGGAAGCAACACTGATATCATTGTTCTCTCTCCTCGGAGTGATATCTCATTCTCTTCATCCTCAAATTCTACCGGCTATGAGTTCTCTAAGAGGTCTTTTCTGTGGGTTTTTTGATTCCACAGTCCTCTTAACTTGAAATATCGACAGTATGATTGGGGGTGGGTGGGGCTATTGTAGACATCTAATTGTCAAATCCATGAAACTTGACTAAAGTGGAAGAAATTTGGATAGATTTAATTCAAAGGTTGAACTGTAATAAAGTGTTAGTCTGGAATCTCACTGATGTCATGGCATAATATTTGTGACAAATAAAGAGACATGATGCAAGAAACTGAACAAGGTACAGCTGGAAAGAGAAGATGTTGGCCTCAACTCTAAGAAAGATAACCATAGTGAGTAGGAAGGTCTACAGAATTTGAAAAAAGAGCAATGAGACTTTTGGCCTCATGGTGGAATAAGAACATGAAAGTATTGAGCAAAGTCACATAAATATTGAACAAACTATAATGATTGATTTTAAGGAATAGATAAAAGCAAAAGCACGTGTTATAAGCAAAAAGAAGCAAAGAATCAAAGTGAAAGAGGTCATAAAAAACATACCAGGGGCCTCCCTGATGGTGCAGTGATTAAGCACTATGCTGTGGATCTGTGGGCAGCAGCGACACGAGCTCGATGCCCAACCTGGGAGAATCCCACATGGCATGGCAGATCTTGCCCATCTTACCCACTGCTCCCCTCAGCAGTGTATTTCGGTCCATCCGCCTGTTCTGCTCCCCTGTCTGTCTCTGGTGAACCCTCTCACCACCTCACACCTCTGGCCTGCACCCCAAATTGTATGCAAATAAATAGATAGATAAATAGATAGATAGATAGATAGATAGATAGATAGATAGATAGATAGCAAAATATTTCACATGCATTTCAGAGTATAGGATCTTGTGACTGGTGGTGAGTTTTAATAACCAGAAGACAGAAAAATGGTTGTGAACACCAATAAAGAAGGGAAACAGTCTGTCCTGAGAGTCATACATAAACCAAAAAAATCTCAAGGGATTTTCAGTCCTCATACCCTAGAAAAAATTCCAAACAATTAGTCATAAAAAATGCAAACAAACTTGCTATTTATCTGGAACTTATGCTGGGAAAAAAAGCATTCTGAAAAATCAAAATACTAGTTCTGAATCATTGCTAACATAGGGTCTATATTTGTACTACCTGGATGGTGCAGGTAACATGATCTGAGAAATTAACCTTAAAGCTAGTCCAAAATCATGAAATCCCTTAGGTCCCCAGAAAAAGTAAGCCATAAACCATAATTTCATAACCCTAAGCATTTTGGAATCCAGTCATTTTTAAAACCAACCTAAAAATCAGGCCACTCTAATGGATTACAGAACTCACAAGAAAATCACCGTGAGGAAGCGTCAGCAGATGGGACAAACACATGAACTAATGCCACAAAGCTTAAAATATTAGAACAATATGAAAAAGATTATAAGATAAACGTACTTTAAAGACATTTCAAAAAGAAAAACCATTTAAGTATAAACATCTCACATACATTACTGTTTTATTCTAGAATCACAATTTGTATTGAGTGCTTACAAACAAGGAATGCATTCAAACTGTCTCTTATGCAGACGCTAAGAGTGAAAGTTGAGAAAGTCAAATTTGTTTGGATATGTGATAAGTCTTTTGGGTTTGGTTTTATGTCACAAGTGTCTATCCAAAAACTATAATGGAAAATATTGCTGCACCAGTAAAGAAGAGAAATCCAGTCAGGAAATTAAAGAAAATTTTTTAAAGTTCAAACAGGCAAAAACAAAGTGAGAAAGACAACTATAGGTTGGTGTCTGTATCTAATAGAAATGTTTTGGAAATACAAATTGGAAATTGTGGAAATTGTTCTTCATGAGAAGTTCAATAGTTTACAACCTCATTACAAGTTAACAGTAACAATAATGGAAGTGAAGTATTGCTACTATAGATCATATTTTCATGATAAATGCTAAATTAGCATTGAACATTTAATATGATTCTATTAAACTTCTGCCACATGTCATTGTTGTACATATTTATCTTGTGCACTGTCACACAGCTTTTGCTTTGGAGAAATAGATTTTTGTATACAAGCTCAGATTATGGTTTTTTTTTTTTTTTGGTTGTTGTTTACTGGAAAATGTGTTATGATTTACATGCAAAACTAGATGTTCTAGGGACATTTGCAGATTAGGGAAAATACACCTGAGATTTCTTTCAGTTCTGTGATGACTATAGCTAACTACCCTGCTATTTCTTCAGATGGGAAAACTACTATGGCTCTATTGAAAGGGGGCTTGTCATGCCATTTGCAGCAACATGGATGGAATTAGAAAGGATTATGCTCAGTGAAATAAGTCAGAAGGAAAAAGAACAACATTGGATGGTTTCACTTATAGGAAGAATATAAGGGAATTAAATAAGGGGAAAACAACAACAATAAGAACCACAATAAAACAAAACAAAAATAAACAGATAACCATAATTCAGAGACATTCCACAGGGGAGGGGACAGGAAGAGCACAAGGGACTATGGTGATGGGGCACAAATGAATTGGTGGTGGAAATTTTGGGGACTACATTTGAGAAAAGAAAGCAGACATTGTAAAAATTTAAAAAAAAATTTAAAAATAAATGAAATCATAGGTCTATTAAAAAAAGAAGGGGGCTTGTGGTAGACATAAAGGGGAGTAGGGTAAGGGTAGAAAAATAATGAAAGCTACAAGTAATAACCTTTTGCCAAGATAACTACATATGCCAGGCAGACCTTTCCAAATGCCCTTTAAAATATGTAGTTAGTTCTCACGATAATTCTATTAACTTATCACTAATAGTAATTTTATCCTACTGATGAGGAAAGTAAGGCACTTCCTTAATTTTCCCAAGGTCACACATGTCTTAAGTGGGGTAAGCAAGGATTCAACTACCAGCAGACCAGCTCCAAAATCTAAATGAATGATTGCTTGAGAATGTTACAATTAAGAAAGTGTTTTTTTTTTTCTTTACTCTGACATAGATATTGGGTAAATCAGATGAATTTGTCTAATTTCTCAAAATGTATCAGGCACCAACTTTGTATCATACATGATAGACACTATAAAATGCAATATATGAGAAAATTGGTACCTTTAATGGCAGAAACTGTTCAAGCTTCAGAGCTGTACATAGTTGCTAATTCTCTCATGTATTTGGAATAAAATTGTTTCAGAAAAAGAATTTAAAATCATTAGATCCAACTTAGTTCAATTTAATGCATCTCTTATTCATATCAAACCCTAGGCAGTGGTATAGAAAGATAATACAGCCCTAACCTTCAGGGATGTTATCCTCAGCAGAAGGGACAGGTTATAAATAAATAACTCCAAGAGAAGAGAATGAAGTGCTTATCACTTCATTGTGGAAATGAAGATACAAACCTGTGAAAATAATTAGTTCTAAAGTGTGTGTGTGTGTTTGTTGTGTGTGTGTGTGTGTGTGTGTGTGTGTGTGTGTGAGAGAGAGAGAGAGAGAGAGAGAGAGAGAGAGAGAGAGAGAAAGAGAGAGAAACTTATGCAAAGCAGAAAGAAGGGTGGAGGGTAGAGTGGAGAGAAAGAGGGAATAAATGGTTAATGGAGATTTTGGCAAATGGAATAACATGGACAAAGAAAAAGGCAAGGAGCAGCTTGATTTAGGACCAAAGCATGTGAGAAAGCACTCTTGCCCAAGATGGTTAAATTCAAGATGGTTGAAGTGAAGAGAATGGGAAGTTTTAAAAAGAGAACAACATGTTAAGATTAAGAAATGTCTTAAGTAACCAATTCTGGTATGAATTAATAGCTAAGTTGAAGAAAAAAGAGACTGAAGAAAGGAGAACATTAAGAAAACAAGTACCAGTAGGTCTCAAAATTCCAATTTTATTATCCAATAGCCTTTTCTATGAGTTTTCCTTAATCATATGACAACAAGAATAAATCAAACTCAAGAACATGATCTTTGGTAATTCCATTAAGAGACATTTAATCTGGTTTTTGATTTTGTCCACATATAATCCAGATATTGACATATATATATATATATATATATATATATATATATATATATTTATATATATATATATTCATGGACCTTTCTTAGTGGAAATAATATTTCTCAGTGTGCCTAGGTTCAAATCTTGACTTACCACTAAGTGAACTTTATGACATTTGGGAAGTGTCTTAACTCTATGCCTTAGGTTTCACAATGCCAACCTGGGAAAATAATAAAGACTATCTTATAAATTAGTTTAAGGATTAAAGTGCTTAGGATAGTACTGGCACCTAGTAACCATTTTATAAGCTTCTGCTATCATTATGGCTAAGAGAAGTTTTAGAAGATGATTTACATTTACTTTTGTTAATAATTCAGGAAAAGAGGCACCTCCCTGGTGGTGCAGCGGTTGAGTGCTGCGCTGTGGAGCTGTCAGCAGCAGCGATGCGAGTTCGACCCCCCGCCAGGGAGAATCCCATGTGGTGTGGCAGACCTCTCCTGCCTCTCCCGCTGCTCCCCTCAGCAGTGTATTTCTGATCTGCCTGTTCTGCTCCCCACTCTGTCTCTGGTGAACCCTCTCGCCACCCCATGCCTCTGGCCTGTACCCCAGCTTGTATGAATAAATCTTAATAATAATAATAATAATAATAATAATAATAATAATAATAATTCAGGAAAAGAACTATGTATGTGAAAGACTCTCAATGGTGGTTTTTACCAGACAAGAGTATATTAATAAAGGTTACAAAAAGTCCTTATATACCAAGGAATACGAAAACACTACAAGTATAGTAATGGATCATGTTATTTTCTCAATATTACATTTGGGTCTACCTTTCTTGTTTACTTATCCTACCAATGTGTACATGACAGTATTGGACAAAAAGAATGAATTGATATGTTTGGCTAAGAGCTAGTGTATGTCTAAATTAATGAGATATTCCCCAGAAGCTAGACTTTCGTTATATTTTTTAAGAGGTTTTATTTCCAATTTAGAAGACGACATATTTGGAGAAATAAAGAGTATTTAAACTGAGTCAAATGAATTCTATTCAGTTCTATGTTCTATTTAATCTGTAATTTGTCTTCACTAAACTTTGCGAGGCATTCAAATCCTACATATTCATCCCCTCTTGAAAAGTTTTCTCACAATATCTGTTATTTGTAGTTACCATTTGATATGATACAAAGTTTATGTGGCTATTTCAAATTATTACACACAGAAGCAATTCTGCTCTTTGATGGCTTAATTTTATTTTTATTGTCTAAATCTATTTCCGTGACTCAATTTCAGAAGTAATTAGAATGCAATGATTTAAAAAATGGTATTTTTTGAAGTGTTCAGAGGTATTTTTTCTTCCACTTCTCTCATTCTGAAAGACTGAAATAGAATCCAATAGCAGAAACTCAGTCAGAAGTTGGTATTTTCTTGTGACTCTGTGGCTCTATTAAATAACCTTTGAGGAAAAACAGATTCTAACTATATAAAATACAATGAAGGAATAAGTAAAAAAAAAAATGATATTCTTGGTTTGGTAAAAGTCCATGAGCACTGACTTGGTTGACAAATGAGTTGAAAACAATAAAGGACTGGAACATTCCCTGGTCCTGTAGGCATTTCTAATCTTTCAACCCTCCAGTGAAGAAAAAGAATGTACCTGAACAAAGCTCTCTCAGATTGCTCACAGACAAATACAGTCTGTGGATTTATATCAAATATTTTTCTCTATCATATTTATGATAAATATGACTTTGTAGACTGTAAGCTCTGTATAGTGAAGTGCTACAGTACTAGGCTAGTCTGTGTTCTCTCTTGGAGATTGAGAACACATAATGACATACCTTCTTGAATGGAAAATCAAAAATCTAGAGACTATCCAGAGAGGATTTCACTAAAATTTTCCTAAGTTCATTCCTTGGCTACTTCCACTTCCATGGCGAAAGGTAATAATTTTGCTTTGAACTGTGGTGTAGATTTTACAATGAGATATGTGTGAATAGATGTCTTCTTTTTACCACTTCCATGACATTCCAAAGGATATTTTGTGCATGCATATATGTGTGTGTGTGTGTGTTTATATATGATGTTCCTCCGTGGAGAGTATAATTATATATTACCATTATGAGATGGAGAGAAAGAACAGGTTTATTGAGTTTTACATTGCAAAACTGATGGGTCAACTAAGGTTGACTATGGTTTTTTGTATTAATTAGGAAACTTGGGAGAATAATTTCTCTTAACTTTATATACTAATTGGATGTCATTTTCAATGATTTTGCATTTTTGATAGCTCTAAAAATATAAAATTTCTACACAAATTAATGTACATGGAAAAGAGAAAGAAAATATTAAAATTAATGAATTTACATAACATATTGAAAGATTTAACAGAATAAATGTACAGCAAGATGATTTTAAGTTTCAGCAAATCTTTATCATCTAATCATGAAAATCCCAAATGCAAAAACCATGTTTGTTGATTATGATTGAAAGCTCTGTAAATTGCACTATGGACATAAGAAACCTATCATCACTCTGGAAGTCCTAAGAAGGGAATGGATTTTGCTACTTTCGATCATGAAGTTAAAAAAAAAAAAAAAAAAAAAATATATATATATATATATATATATATATATATATATATAGAGAGAGAGAGAGAGAGAGAGAGAGAGAGAGAGAGAGAGAGTCTCTTTTTAGCTAAACTAGAATTCTGATGAAAGACAGTTATTAAGTAATTTTCAAAATAAATGACTGCCCAACTAGTGAAAAATGTCTCAAACTAATTACCAAGTTAGACATCACGAAGTAAATGTGACATTAAGCATTTAGGTTACATTTGCAGTAGCTTTAGCATGCATTATGAGATGTCTCTGTCTCAAAGAATCCATACACAACTCTTCGCAGTCTATGTACTTCCTATCTTGCCTGGAATTTATAAGTTAAAATGGAAGCCAGTTAGTTTCTCTTTTCAGTTAGAGTCACAGATCCTAGTGGAAGGTCAGCCTGACATTTTACTTTGTTGAAACAATCTTGTCAAATGATTCTTACAGTGTAGTAAAAGATGATGGTTTCAGTTGGGTGTGCTAATATCATTTTTAAAACATTCTCACAAATAAACATCTGATCATTTTTAGCGGTATTTGTAAGTAATACTTTATACCAAACAAGTGGCTTAGTCCCTATGCCCCCCTTTGTAGTGAATTAAATACCTAAATGAAAATCAGGGCTATGATTAGAATTTTTTACCAATAAATTCTATTTCCCAGAGATGAGTTGTATAGGGACAGCTGAAAGAGGACATTCTTTCTCAAAGTTAAAATGTATTTTTTTTCTCCCTGAAAAATTCAGCATCTGAGAATGTTGTAATAATAGATTTTGCAACCATAAACTAATCTTAAATGTGGATATTATACTTGCTTGGCTGAAATGTCATAAAAACACATCCTGCAAATGTAATGGTAAAGATAAATATGTCAACTTATAATGTCAAGTATTAAACTTAGCAGAAATAAATAAGAGCTCACCAAAAGGAAGACTTATGTTTTAAGAGCCTTAAACTAATTTGGCCAGAGTTTTTGTCTTAGAAAGGACAACTAATGTTAAATTTAGTGTGAGAAAAGTTTTTTCCCACAGTCTCAAAGAAAAGGCCATCACAAGTTGGTGCTAACAATTTTATATTTCTTTAGGAATATAGAAAATGTAGTTTTAGAAGTATCAGTAGATAAGGAGAGCTAGAAGTCTGTAAGGCCTTTGTTGTTAATTATAATCCACCATGCCATCATGTGACTATGAGATGCTAGTTTTACAGTCCTAAAGATTGCAAAGAAGGGGCAAAACTTATCTAGCACTATATTTACTGTCTCCAGATATGAGAAAACAGAGAGAAAAATGTTCCCTGCCAAATTGTCACTGTTCACATTACTGAACTTCTATGAAGGATTTTAGATATCTCCTATACATTTTTTAAAATACAAACAATCCTTATTATTCATGGATTCTGTATTTGTTAATATGCTTACTCATTAAAATTGATTTACGACCCCCATATCAATATCTGTGGCACTTTTATGGTCATGTGCATGCGCAAAGTCACAAAAATTTGAATTTCCTGATGCATGTTTCTAGTTGATGTTAAATGTACAATACTCTGCCTCTTGATCAATTTTTACATGATAAATAAGGGTCCTTTTAGCAACCTCTTTGGTGCTGTTTTTCTCATTTTTGTGCTTTTTTGGGTGATTTCTCTGTTTAAAATGATCTCTAACTATAGCAAAGTGCTATCTTAGTGTCTTAGTGTTACTAACTGCAGGAAGGTATGATACACTTTATGAAGAAAACACATGTTCAATAAACTTTGTTTGGAAATGAGTTTTAGGGCTGTAGACTATGAGTTCAATATTAATAAATCAACAGCATATATAAATTCAGTGTTTGTGACATATACATTATAGACCATAAGTGCCACAAAAAAGCAAGAATTGGTTTTAGCACTTTTTTTTGCCATAAATTATTCACAAACATAAGCAAAAAGATATCTTACATCATGATAGAATGAACTAAAGTTATTTTTATGAAAACATTCATAATTGCAAAGACAAATAAAATTTAGTAAATACACAGGTCTGTAATTGAGAATTATAGGCAATCTGTTAGTTCACATTGAGATGCTGTATAAACAGGTCACCGTCAGATAGTAAGTTTAATTCACAGAGACATTTAATACAAATATTACATAAATGTGATGTAATTAATGTCTTCATTAATATCTCTGTCTTAATTTTTAAAGGCTTACCCAATTTAAATACACTGTCAATAGATTTTTCAAAATTGTGTAAGATTTTATACAGATAAATTTTCCATTACTAAGTTTAAAAACCACAGTTTTCAGTTAAGGAAATCTGGTAATGTTCACTGTTGGCCACAGAAGCATTTTTCATCTTATGTCATGTGAATTTCATACCCTAGGTCCCTCTCTAACTCAGCTACCACATCAACACATTCTCTAAATTCATTAAATTTTGAGAGACACACAGAGTTCTTAAAGAGTTCGTCTGAAAATAAGTTCATCTAAAATATGCTTTCTCTCTGATTTTTTAGCTCTTTTCAATATTTACATATTGTGGCTAAAGTGTCTAAGCCATTTCAACAAGCATGTGATTGTATCTTTGTGGAATTTTTTAAGACATGAGTCCTGATTGCAGACATAGTGGCAAATGCTAGATTGTTAGCAAATGATGCTAGCAGCAGCCCCCTTTTGTCATTTACTATGAACAGTACACAAATAAACCAATGATTACTTTTTTCTTGGCAATGGGCAAGGACTTGAGTGGAGTAGACACAATTTTCATAATATGTAGCAGCTGAAAAAACGTTTAGTTAAAGCTGACTTTTCTTTATTTGGCAATAAAGAGTGTCCCTAAGAGCATCTCAGATTCACCTGCATGATTCCCCAAAATGGCAACTTTATACAAGTGGATATTTAGCTGGCTCCAAAGAAGGAAAGAATTGCCATGTTGTATTACAAAGCATGTAAAAAAGGGAAATAAATACCCAACTATGAATCTCATCAGAAGAAATGTATTTTTTTAACATACAAAGTTGTTAGAAGACATTTAGAAATTATTAATTTCCTTGACTAGTTTAACTAGCTAATCTAAAATTAAAATAATCTAACATCAAAGTAATTCTAATTAGTATTTGCTGCAAAGGGTCCAGATGAACAGATCCATAAGTAAAAGTCAAAGTCATTGCATTAACTAAGTTTAATTACTCTGCCTTTTAATTTTGAAATGAGCTGCCACATACAGGAGTTCTTAGATATTTTCGGTCAGTATACGATGGGAAAGATTCTAAGTTAGGTTTTTTTTTTTAACTATTGCAAGTGTGTACTCGAGTTATCTTCATTTGGCTTACTCCAAGAATCTCTGATTATAAAGTAAATGTAAATTTTAGAAATATTGATTGCCATGGAGATTTTCCAGTTCCATTTTAAGATTGAGAAATGTTTCCAGAAAGACTTGTGAAATTACACTAAAATGACTGTTACAGTTATGTTCCTTCTGATCTTATCAAGACTCTTCTGGTCTCATAATATTTTTCAATACCCATCTCTTTTGCATCCCTCTTATTCTCAAGAGTAGGCAAAGCCCTTACTGCAGGTGTGCTGATAAGAAGTGTCTCACAGTCCACCTCTCTATATTCAATCATTTCACATACACCTTCACTTTTTTCAAAACCTCACTCCAATAATTTGTCAGTGTCTCACTGAAACTTCCAACTCTGTCCACTGACAGCATTCTACCTCAAAAATGTGCTATTTATTTAACATGATTCTTTCTGTTCAAGAACTTATTAACATGAGTATTTAATGTTACACTCTTTACAATGAAGCTAGCTATCTACTTCTACTCTGTTGAAATTTCTTTCTGGGGAAAAAAAAAGTTTACCAATAACTTCCTGATAGCAAAGGACAAGCAACCTAGATTAATAGCTAAGAATACAGGCTCTGGGCCTCCCTGGTGGTGCAGCGGTTAAGCGCTGCGCTGTGGAGCTGTCAGCAGCGGTGATGCGAGTTCGACGCCCAGCCGGGGAAAACCCCACATGGTGCGGCAGACCTCTCCTGCCTCGCCCGCTGCTCCCCTCAGCAGTGTATTTCTGATCTGCCTGTTCTGCTCCCCACTCTGTCTCTGGTGAAAGCCTCTCGCCACCCCACACCTCTGGCCTGTACCCCAGCTTGTGTGTATAAATAAATAAATCTTTAAAAAAAAAGAAAAAAATACAGGCTCTGAATCACCCTGTGTTTTAACTGTCACTTTCCATAGTATTTTGGGTAAGTTTCCACCTCTGTGTACTGCAGTTTCCTCATCTGTAAAATGGGGAGCAAAATAATACCTATTTCATGGGGTAGCTATGAGTATTGAATCAAACAAAATTTGTGAAATACTTAAAACAGTGCTCAGCACTTTAAACTGTCAAGTAAAATAAATCAAATATACATATTTTCTTCATTTTCTTCTCCTTCAGTCTCTCAGGGCCTGTGTTATATTGACTCCCACAGTGGAATACCTTCGCCCTTAGTGAAATTGTACAGCTGTGGAAGTGAACTAGTAGAAACAACAGAAGGTCTAGGATGTTCAGAATGTTTGGTTGTCAATTTATTGCTTAATTGAAATTTCTGACTTGTAGAACAGTTTAGGATAACAGAATTTTGAGCATTTAGAGATACAAAAATAAGTTTTGTGGCATTGAGGGAAATGGTGATGAAGGTGGGGAGAGGGATGAATTAGCATTAAAGAATCTACAAACTATGCAGCTATTGCTAGAATGGTTTTCAGCACTAGCTGATGATAGCTCACGTGCTAAGCTTCCTTGGGGAAATCCCTGGAAGTTAGTCAGTAATGGAAAAGGAAGGGGAGGTGATGAATTTAGTACACTTTCAATTACTTTAATTATTTAAGAGCTAATATTTCTTAGATTATTTAAATTTCTTTATTTGAGACAATATATCTCTTGGTCACTGAAATTTTTATTATTAACAACTTCACTACAAACTAGGCAAAACAAGTAAATATCAAATCATTCTCCATTTATATTTGTTAATGAGTCTACTTGTTTGTGCAGTGTGATGATCACACCTGAGGTGGGAGAACCTATACTTCTAATACACAAACAAGGACGTCAATCAATGTTACCTCAATTAAAAAAAAAAGAATCAGGTATGAGAATGAAGAGGAATTATATATAGAAAAGTATTTTTTTAAGTAACACATTTGAATTATCTGCCAATTTTATTAGAGTTGGCTGTTCTTTATTCTCATAATGTTCTGGCATGATATCTTGTGATCACTTATTCCACTTTTTGAGACAACCAAACAGAGAAATGAAGGAGCCTGAATGAGGTCAGCCAGGGGATCCACAGCTGAATCAGCATGAGAACTAACAGTTCCTAACTCCCATTCTAACCCTGACGTCTTCTAAATCATAGCCCCCAAAGGAAAATAACTATGTACAGGTTTCTAGAGACTAAAGCTGTCTTCCAAAGTTGAAGTGCTCTTATTTTTTAAAAAAAATCAAACACTTTTTTTTTTTGGATCTTTACAATGATGTTTATATATTTACAGTTTTCTGCTGCTGAAACAGCAGTAGAATAGTCTTTGAAGTGATGGGTTATGTGTGTATTGGCAGAGTTGAAGACACACAATGCCAAAAGACTCTTAAAAAGATTAAACTGTTAACCACAAATACATGGTTTCTGTTGGGAAGATATATTTGTCGCTGACCATATTAGCCATTGTAGTTAATATTGGCTCTGGGAAAATCATACTTTGGTGATGGGCCAATATGCAGTATTTGAAGGACTACAGTTGAATTTATAGGATGGATACAGTTGACATTGCAGATTTTCTCAACATCAAACAGTTAATGAATAAGTCACAAAATATTCTGCTGACTCTTAGGCTTTTAAGTTTCTTTTTGACATTTTTAAGAATTTAAACTCTCAGATGCACTGTCTCCCAGAATTCTGTTCATCTGTTTCCCTATCTTAGTTCATGCACTTAAATGTGCCATTCTTATGGACCATCATTATATTTGAGGACTCTTCAGGTAGTCACCTGAAATAAAAGACAATGGGAATAGGCAAAGAGGTGGACATAGTGGAGTGATGCCATAAGGTAACTGGCGTTCAGTAATGATCCATCAGGTGGCTGAGCGCCGGGCTAAGCCCTTATTTCATTTCAACCCTAATTCAATGTAATGAATTCATTTCTGACACTGACCACCCAGAGTCAGCATAGACCCTATAGACTAAAGGCACAGTTCTAAAAAAATGCCTTATTTCTGACATCAGTCATATACAGGGAATCACCAGGCCACCTGTATTTTTGAATGCCAGGCTACATATTTAGAGGGTCCCCCAAGAACCTTGGGTTCAATAATTTGCTAGATTGATACAAAATGTAGGAAAATACAATACTATAATTATAGTTCCATAATAAATACTGCAAATCAGGAGTACCTGCTAAATAAACAGACACCTAGGATGAGGTCTAGGAGGAATGCAAAGACTGTGTACCCTGCCCTGCGTGAGCAGGGCATATTACCCTCCTGGCACATCATTGTGTTCACCAACCCAGATTTTCTAAGACTTGGTCACTGCTGCCAAAAGTAGTTGGCTTTTATATAGCTCCTTATCTTTCTTCATATAGAGCCTTTGGGAATCATAGGAGTGACTCCTACCTCCTTACTGGAACTAGGATACTGGTAAGGCATCTGTGTCTTTGTGACAGCTGTTTGGATAATAACCACTATTAACCCAAGACAGCTTTTTTTCTGATGATGACAGTAATGATAATAATTACTGAGATCTGTGAACAGTTTTTGTAAACTCCTTCACTTACTTTTCACAATAACCCAATCACAGGAGAACAATTTTGGCTTAATAGAGAAGGAGAAAGTGAGTTTTCGGGTGGTTAAGTCATTTGTTCCAAGACATGTAATGATGTTCAGTCTCAAAACTTTAACCTAAGTCTGGTCACTAGTCAGATTCTTATTAGAACGTTCATAGAAAGAACTGATATAAGCACAAACCAATTTCTGTCTAGGCACCGTGTTGCTTTCACTCTTGGTTCTCTCCTTTGAAAGTCACCTTATAAACTTCAATCCTTTGGGGAAAAATGAAAAAATGGTTTGACTTTCTCCAAAATACCAAAAAATGTCAGCCCAACCTTCTGAGAAATTTGTCAAATGTTTAGATAATTTGATATAGCATCCAGATAATGATACCACAGAGAAAAAAAACAATAAAATGGGGACTATGTCATAAATATAGACTCTTCTCTGGTCAGGGCCTGCTGACTTTTATATAAAGCTTTTCATTTAACTAAATCTGTTGCTAACCATGCAGCAAAGCTTTATTCTAGTTTCATCCTTCTGATTGTTGAAACAGTGATGGCTCATAGAGTCAACCTTTTTTTTTTTTTTTTTGGTAAGACTCTTTAAAATGCAGTACTGATGATTTCACTTATATGTGGAATCTAGAGAAACTAAACAAAGGGTCAGACAAAAACAAGCTGTAAGACTAACCCTTGAAAGCAGACAGTATATCTGAAAGTCAAAATGGGAGGAGGAGGGAGAAGGGAGAGTAGAGAACAAGTGGAAAGGAGAGCACAGTCATTGGATGAAGGGTAGTAGCAACAGGATTTATCAGAGAAGAGGGCTGACAAGGAGATGTGAATTCTAATTTCTAATCTGTCCCTGACTAGCTACATTGCCCTAATTAAATATTTTTACTTCTCTGGATAGTGTGTAAAGTCCAGATATGCAGCAAATTTTATTCATATTCCTACACACACACACACACACACACACACACACACAAACACATATACAAATTTCTTCATATATATGTATATATGTATTTAAACATTTGTTCCATTAATTTAGTCTTTACATTTATTTTTATACTTATTTCTCAGAAATTCTATTATATCAGGAAAACAATATTGCTATTAACAGTTTATATGGGTATTTTTCATAATAGCATGACATTGCAGAAGAGTCATTGTATATACTTTAGTAGCATCTGATGCCCTCTCATTTTTTTTCCAAGTCAGCAGCCATTGCTTTGTTCATGGTCTGGGAAAAATGCTCAGAATATATGACTTAACAGTGACTCAAGTATTCAGTTCAGCTCAGATGGTAATCATTCTTTGACAGACAAAAGCAAAATAAAAAGCCATTCTTTGGCTACACAACACAATCTTCCTATTATTCCAATCGCCACAGATTGTTTGAAAAGTGCAGCATATTTGGAATTGCTTTCCTCAGAACTAGGGCTGGACAAAGTAGCCCACACCATTCTAAAAAAGGATTTAGGTCATATGTAGCAGGCCAGGAAGCAAAGGCAGAGAAGGCCAAGGGAAAGGTTAGCAAGTAAGAGAGCTGAGGAATTCAGAGGTCTCCTACAGGTCTGTCCTGACTCCAGAAGCCCTTTCAGGACACAGAAACAACTCTGCCAGCAGATGAGCTTACATAAGACCTCTCCTTGTTCTTTCCTGGGGCATTCTTTCCTTTGTTCCTCTGGATCTATGACTTTTCTGTGCCATCACCATCATCATTCTCATTAAAACCAAATGCATATCTTAAATAAAAACAGTCTTTACATACCTAATTACAGTTTCTAAATGTGATATCTTTGTATTACCTACTAACTAATAGTAAGATGATTGATAAGGCATTTATTGAATACTTACTATGTGCCAGACATAGCACTCATATATAATCTCATATAATCCTTAACAGTGATCCTTTAAAGAGGTTAGTCTGTTCTCAATTTGTAGGTAAAAAGAACTGAAATGTTGATAGGAAAGATTATATAGCAAATAATTAACAAAGCAGAATCAAGCCGGGATTACCTATCTTATTTTATTTTATTAAATACTTGCTAAATTGAATAAAGTATAAATTGTGTGATAATAAATTTCTAATAAGCATAAGCAGATGCATTCATTACAACAGCATGTCTGAATGCTGCCAGGTGCTAAACGATAGGGAAGGGACACAGAGATCAACAAAAGCGTACTGGTGGGGGGGGGCTCTCCCCAGTGATGTTAAATTTCTTTCAAATCAGCAAACTTTTTGGAAAACCTATAATACACCAGACATGGTACTAGACACTATGGCATATATAAAAATAAATAAGAATCAGTCTTTCCCTCAAGAATCCTACAGAATAGGAGTAGGACGCTCAAAGCTACCTAGTGCAAATACAAGCATAGAACAGAGTTTATTTCCTAAAGAGTTTACCAGTGTTGACTCTAAAGTGAATTACCAAAAATTTATGGGAAATAAAGCTGATAATAAGTTTTTCCTTTTATCTAAGCCACAAATCATGGGTGACTCGAATATAGGATACAATTCCAGTCATTCTCTTTAAAGGAAAAATTAAAAACCCCAGAGTAGTCCAGGGTTTGGTAAATGTCTAATGGAATATTTCTGGTTTAATACAATATACCATTAATGAATCAAATAATTGATTAGTACTGAGTGGAACTCAAGTCTTGAAAGAAGCAGGCGAAGAGCCCATCAACTCATTCTTTGACAAAGACAGGTCCAAAAATATGGTGTTGTTCTGCCCCAGAATTGCTCTCAACACAGTTCAATTACAGATTTTCCGACCCTTTCCACTGATATAGGATGGCCATCTGTTTATCTTCCAGGGGTAGTTGACTTTATTTTCTTGTAATTTGGTTGTGGCTATGTGGAGGAGGCAAGCCTGGTGTCTTCATCTGCCACATCTTGCCAGACCCCCCTGGTTGTTTTGAATTAAACAGTCAATGATTGAACAATATACACTCAACCTCCTAAAAGCAGGAATTTTTTTTCTCCCCTTTCCAATCTCTTCCCCCTGAAAGCAGGAAATAAATTTCTATATGAAAGTTACCTTCTCTGCCAAAGAGAGGCAACTGTTCCTCAAAGACAGGAATAGGAAGTACCAGAACTTTCAAGAATTTGTCTGTTTTTCTTCACAGATTTATTGTTTCTCTGTCTAAAATCTTTATAAGCTGGCCATTTTGGTCATTTAGTAGGTTCCACATCTAATGGATTGTCATGGGCTTGAAACCTAATTTGTGTTTTCTTTTGCTAATCTCTCTCATGTCAATTTATTTTGAGGCTGACCCAAAAGGAGGAGAGGGGAACAGATTCCTCCAAAATTTTCCTCACCGAGTCATTATTTTTAACTTGAAGAAGGTGACTTTTGAGTTAATAGCTGAGTAAATGACTTACAAAATACATGGTAAGAATACATGTTTATTTTATTTTATTTTATTTTGTCTAGGAAACATAAAGTCAAGACACTATGTAGTACAATGGTTAAGAACCTGAGTCAGACACAGCTTGGAATGTGGGTTTGAGTCACTTACTATGAGATTTGGAGCAAATTAGCCTCCCTGAAGTGCAGTTGTTTTTTTCTTTAAAACAAATATAAGTATAACCTTCCATTTTTTCACTTCTGGAATTCACTTTATTAACTAATCAATGAAACACACACCTATGAAGTACTTGCTGTCTACTGAGCACCATACTTTCTGCTTTCATGGTTGACAGCCTTGTCAGAAAGGGCATTAAACCATTTTCTACCAAAAGAAGTATGTTGTGAAAGAGAAGTAGAAGGGCTTGGGGAGCAATACCAGGAGACCTAACCTCATCTGAAGAGTCTGCAAAATTCTAAGAAAGTGAAGTTAAAGTTGAGCCCCGAAGCATGACATGGGAGGGTGGGCTATCAACAGAGGGTAGGGATGAGAGGACCAGGCATTAACAGCTTTTTATAAAACTACAGCCACTCTCCAGACCTGCCTCACATACCTAGAAAAATATTTGGGATCCACCACTGATTTCAAATATCCCTTAATGCTCTGAAATCTCTCTAGAGATAATTCCTGAAATACCATATTTACTTGTCCTCTTCATCCTCATTAGCTTCACTTGAAATCTTACATAAACTTTATTTTCTAGATTTAAATTTTAATTAGTTGTAGATTTATGGAAAAATTGAGAACATAGGTAAAACTCCTCATGTTCCCGGCAGTTTCCCAATTATCAACATCCTAGTATGGAGCACCTGTTACAATAATGAATCCATGATGATTGATACATATTCATTAACTAAAATTCATTTTTCCCTAGGTTTCCTTTGTTTTTACCGAATATACAGTATTTCAGACTTGCCTTGCTTTTGATGACCTTGATAGTTTTGACAAGTACTAGTCAAGTATTTTTGTAGAACGCCCTTCTATTGGAATTTGCCTAGCGTATTTCTCATAGTCAGAACAGACTCATGTGTTTTAGGAAGAAGACAGAAGTAAAGTGCCAGTTCATCACATCATAATGAGTATGTAGCTGAGAACATCAATGTCACAGCACTTTTGAAGTTGATCATGACCCTGGCTGAAGCAGTGTTTGTCAGTCCCGCCCCCCCCCCCCCAAAGTCACTCTCGTCCCTCTTTTCATGTTTCTTTTTGGTAGGAAGTTATTTTGTTGAGCCCACACCTGAGTAAGGAAGAGTGTTCCCTCTTATGAGGACAAAGTATCTACATAAACTATTTGTAATTTTTCTGCATTGAAGATTTGTCTCTTTTTTCTATTTATTGATGGATTATTTATATTAATAACGACTCATATATCTTTACTTTATCTTTTTGGGTTATCATCCAGTACTACTTCCTTCATTTTGTTGGTCAAAGTACTCTAGCTTTGGTCACTGGGAACTACTTTAGGTGATTTCTGTCCCTTTGACATACCCCCATTCACATAAGTTTTCTTTTTCTAATCTTTTGGTACTACAAATGTTCCATCACCATTTTATATATTTCTGGACCTAGTTCTAGAGTCAGCCTTACTCCAAGAATTCATGGTTCCTTTCTTGGTGTGGGTGTTAGAAACCAAGATCTGGTGCTAGTGTTTTACACTGAATTTTAAAAAGCTGCAGCTAGAACATAGTTGCTGATCCAAATGCACAAAGCATAAAGACAACAGCACTGTCCTAACTGAAATCAGTTTGAAAAACTAAAATACAATATAATAAACTCATCCATGCATTCCCATCATTGTCTAGTTGTTCAGTGTCCGTGGTGGAGCACTGTAAACAGAGGTTTTGTTCTTGTTACTTTCAGCCCACGGATGTTAGCTACGTGCCAAAAGTCAGTAGTAGAGGAATTTCCATGAATACACACCTGAATATTAAGTCAGTTGAGAAACACAGCTTGGGTAAGGTAAAGAAGTTAGATGAAAAATCAAAGAACCAATGCAGAGAAGGTAGATCACAGAAAGAACTATAAAATTGAGGTGGAAAATGGAAATGTAAAGGTATAAAAAAGAAATAACAGAAATGAAAGCAAATACGACTTACTGAACTGAGCTAGAGACAAAGGAGGAAGGATGAATGGGAAACTAGAGGAATCAAATGTTAAAATATTAAAAATGTGTTAAGGACATTTTGAAAAACATAAATGGTGGAAATCTGAAATCAGAACCATCTTCAACAGTGCAGTATCTCTTGTCCAGTTAATGATGTGGAGAATGAGTAAAAAAAAAAAAAAAATCCAGATAATAGAGGGTAGAGGAGGCACACATTACTCATCACAACTGTGGGTAAAACTATTACATGGTTTATGGGCAAATAATGTTGTTTTTGGACCTAATGGTATTTGGAAACTATCTTCAAAGTTAAAGTTAATATTTTAATAGAAGTCCATCTCCATTGGCTTTAGATAAATAACACTGCAATTTTCTTTCTAACATATATTTATTTATTGCCTTATTGTACATATTTAGAACAGACAAGGGAAATACTTAGTGAGATTGCTGATGCTTTTCAATATTAAATGAGCTCAATTTGAGGATTATGTTTCAGACATTACTATGTGGCGATCTAATCTTCAAGGACTTGCTTTAATCCCCCTGTTCTTAAGAGCTTATGTTTTGTTTGAAAAGAAATTCTTTATTGGCAGGTATGATATCACATGATTTTACTGAATTCTGTTTTTCTGTTAATTTTCAGGGATTGTGTCTTCCATACAGAAGCATTTTGTTAATGACTGTTCTTATATTTAATGCGTTGGTAAATACCGTGTTCACCTCCTAGAGATACTGAGTAGATTTGTAGTATTTCTCAGTTTGGGGGGAACAGCATATTTGTCAAGTCAGTTCAAGGCTGAATTTTTCACTTTCCTTTACAAAGAACTTCAGAAGGCAAGTTCGCCAAAACTGGGCAATGACATAAAGCCGTCATCCCCAAACCCAGAGAGTTTAGGTGCCTACATTGTTCCATTACAGCAGTGTTGCCCAGGATTGGTTTTTGTTTGGAGTGTGGACTATTTTCCTATACATTTTATGCATGGAACACTTCTTTGAGAATGACAGGGTTCATAAAGATGATTCTCACTCCCATTCTATTTCGTTATGTGACATCCAACTCTGGCATGTAGCTTTACATGAAAGGCATTGATTGATGGCCTTTCTCATGCAGTGCTATGCCAACTTCACACAGCCAGCAAAGAAATATGAGTAACAGAAATAAGAGTAAAGATTTGGATGTGAGGTTTTATAGGCAGAATGAGAAGATAAAGATTTTAAAAGTTTGACAGTCTGTGATGATATTAGAAATTAGAAATTTGCATATAATAATCACAGCAAAATAAGTATAACTTCTAGGTTTATGTTGTTATGACAGTAATAAAAAACAGCTAACATCTACTAAATTTTTTCTAGATGTAATGCATTGTACTAAGTACTAAATATGGATCACCTTTACTTAACCCTCTCAACAATACTTTGGGGAATATAATTTTAGACAAATGAAGAGTATAAAGAGTATCCAATGGACTAGTAATATAGTAGAAACAAATGACAGGTGAAATAGTCCAGTTTGAATCAAATCTCAGTACTCATATTTTTAAAAATGAAACTATAAACACAATAAATCCGGTAATATTTTTGCCAGTGACTTAAAAGTATTGAGACTAATCTCCAATGACACCATAATTTACCAATGTTCACTGAAGTGGGATCACTGAATAAGCTAATTTTCAGAACATAAATTCACCCACCTACACATCTGTGTCATTAAAATAATAATAATAATTTTAAGATCTCTGAGAAAGTAAGTTTCATTCACTGCTTTATTTTCAACACTTAGATCAGAGTCTGAGTATCATGTGAATAATAAATGGATTAAAGGAAGAAAACAGGTTATAATCAACACATTTTACCCTGTTGTTTGAGCTGGCGTATAACTTCTTCATTCATCTATTCTTTAACAACACTTAGAAACTTTCTGGTTTTGGTTAAGCTCTGTGCTCACATAGCACTGAAGATGTAATGAGGAAAACCTCTTCCAGGCTGCAGTTTGGTCTTATTTCCCACTAAACAAATGGAAATGTATTGTCCAGTACACACACTATACTGATTGTAAAAAGAACTTATAAAGATCCTACTGAATATCTCTAGAGGAAAATCACTGACATAATTGAGTTCCAAATTTTTGCATACCACTGCCATATATATATATATATATATATATATATATATATATATATATATATATATACACACAAACACATATATATTGCCATATATATATACACACACACATATACACGCACATATATATACATACACACACAAATTTTTTACATATCATTGTTTTATATATATATATATATATATATATATATATATATATATATATATATATATATATATATATATATATATATGGGCATATATGGACAGAGAATTTTTTGGTCTACAGTTGAAGGCTCAGAGCCTAGATAGGAAAAGAAGAAATTAAACTGTCTCTATTTGCAGACGATATGATAATATATATACAAAACCCTAAAAACTCCATAGGAAAACTACTCAAAATAACAGACCAGTTCAGTACAGTAGCAGGATACAAAATCAATGCACAAAAATCAGTAGCCTTCCTATATGCAAACACCCAATCTGAAGAAGAAGAAATTAAGAAATCCATCCCCTTCAAAATTGAAACCAAAAGATTCAAATATCTGGGAATAAATCTAACAAAAGGCATAAAGGACTTATACAAAGAAAATTACAAAACTCTGTTGAAAGAAATAGAAGAAGACACAAGAAGATGGAAAGGCATCCCCTGCTCATGGATTGGAAGGATTAACATTATCAAAATGGCAATCCTACCAAAAGCAATTTACAAATTCAACGCTATTCCAATAAAAATCTCGATGACATTCTTCAAAGAAATAAATCGACTACTGATGAAATTCATATGGAACCACAAAAAACCTCGCATTGCTAAAGCACTCCTAACTAAAAAGAAAGAAAATGGAGGAATGTCACTCCCTAATTTCAAGCTATATTACAAAGCCATAATAATTAAAACAGCATGGTACTGGAACAAAAACAGAAAGACCAATGGAACCGAATAGAATACCCAGAATTAAAGCCACATATCTATGAACAACTAATCTTTGACAAAGGAGCAAAAAAAATGCAGTGGAACAAGGACAGTCTATTCAATAAATGGTGCTGGGAAAACTGGACAGCCATATGCAAAAAAATGAAGCTAGACTACTACCTCACACCCTGCACAAAAGTCAACTCAAAATGGATAAAAGACCTGGATGTAACACCTGAAACCACAAAATGTATAGAAGAAAATATAGGCAAAACGCTTCACGACATACATCTCAGCAAAATCTTGAAAGACTCATCCCTCAAAGCGAAGGAAGTGAAAGACAATATAAACAGATGGGATTATATCAAAATAAAAAGCTTCTGTACAGCAAAAGAGACATTAACCAAAACCAACAGACACCCTACCCACTGGGAAAGGATCTTTGCACACAATACATCTGATAAAGGACTGATAACAAAAATTTACAAGGAACTCACACAACTCAACAACAAAAAAAAGCCAATAACCCAATCAAAAAATGGGCAGAAGAGCTCAAAAGGCACTTCTCCATAGAAGAAAAGCAAATGGCCAACAGATACATGAAAAAATGCTCAACATCACTTATAATGAAGGAAATGCAGATGAAAACCACTATGAGATACCACCTCACACTTCTGAGGATGGCACACATTAAAAATACAGGCAACAACAAATGCTGAAAAGGAGGTGGAGAAAAAGGAACTCTTCTACACTGCTGGTGGGAATGTGAACTGGTCCAAACACTATGGAAAGCTGTATGGCGATTCCTCAAACTGCTAAACATGGAGCTTCCATACGATCCAGCAATCCCACTTTTGGGAATTTACCCAAAGGATACAAAAACACTAATCTGAAAGGATACATGCACCCGTATGTTCATTGTGGCACTATTCACAATAGCAAAGGTATGGAAGCAACCCAGATGTCCAAAAATAGATGATTGGATCCAGAAGATGTGGTACATATACACAATGGAATACTATTCGGCATTCAAAGAAGATAAACACATGCAATTTGCAACGACATGGATGGAATTAGAGGGGATGATACTCAGTGAAATAAGCCAGAAAGAAAGAGAAAAATATCGAATGGTTTCATTTATAACAGTACTATAAGGAAACCAAATAGGAGAGAGACAATCAGCGGGGAGGGGGGGCGGGGGGGAGGCGGAGGGAGGGAAGGGAAAGCGCACAAAATGGAATAGAAAAGAACACAAGGGACCATGGAGATGGATCACGGGTGAATTGGTGGTGGGCTACCCAAGGGGAATACAAAATGTAAAAGACATAAATAACAATAGAAATATATATTAAAAAAAAGAAAAAAGGAAAAATATGGGGAGAAAATGAAATGTGTTGAGGACTAACTGTAGTAAACCCTTCATAGACACAACCTTGACATAGACATGACTGCATTCTATTTTTAGAGTATTATTCTCATTTTACATGTGAGGAAATAAACATAGATGTAAAGTAACTTTACTCAAAAATCATGCAACTGGTCAGTCACCAAACTTGAATTCAAACATGCACTGACTTGTATTGCCTGATCCATAAACTCATTTTACGTGGTAAACCCTTAATCCTTTAGTCTCAACTCCTGCCACAGATTACCTTTTCCACTTTAATCAGTTTACAAAGGGCTCATAAACACAAGTCTTAAGTTTTGGGCTCTGACACATGCTAACTATGTTAATCAGACATCGGAGTCTAGGAAATGTAGTCATAGACAACATCATGATTTTTGTAGCTCACCCAATGATTTCTTTCTTGCTCATAAAGGTTTGCTGCAGGAGCAAGCAACTCTGTGTGTTGTGGGTATTCAGCAATCTAATGCCCCAGAGTGAGTGACCCTCAGCCATCTTACTCTGTAGTGTTTTCATTCAGAGAGACAGGGGTGGAACCCAGGCAGAATTGGAATCAGCTCTCAAAGGTTTCTACCCAGAGTGATACTCATTACCTCTGTTCACATTGCACTCACCAGAATCAAGGTATTCAGCATGCTTCATTTCAGAAGGGCAGAGAACTGATTTTTTTTCACATGTCTGGAAAAGAGAGGTTATGAATATTGATAAATAGTTGTTTTGTCTACCATTTCAGTAAATCCTTCTGCATATCTGTGTCTAATGCATGACTGTTCTATATTTAAAAGATTATCTGCATATACTGACTTTCTTGTTTAACAATAGCACTTTCTATTTTACTCATGAGGGCTCTCTCAACACCATCCCTATTTAAATTTCTTTATGTTTCTTTAGAAATAGGTAGTGCAGATAATATTGAGACACTAGAAATTATATATAACCAAAAATAAAGTGATGAAAAATCACCCACAAACCTTCAGCCCTTCCATTTTTTAGTAGTAGTTTTCCCTAGCACACACTGAGGGAGACGCTGTTCAGCATATTCTACATGATTCCCTTCACCCCTGCTTCCATGCTTCTGACAGCTAACACTGGTCAACAGTGATATCATTACTGACTTAAAAAGGCCTTAATCTGTAGTATCTTGGTGTGCTGAACATGAATATAATCCTGAAAAATTTTCATTAGCTCTCATTTTGAAGATATTTCATATAATTCATTTTATATGTTTCACCGTGTAAATTTATCCAGTAGGATTGCAACATTCTAAATCAGCCTAGAATGATGTAATATTGCATTACATTGCATAAAACCATCATGCACACATCATCCAGAGTTGACTGCCTCATTTTATGATGCAATGCAATACTACTGCCAGGCGGCTGCTGAAGTAACCTGACATCAGCGGTGCACTATATAAAGCCCTGGCAGGAAGGTTGAGCATTGAAAATATTTCAGACTTTGTGTGAGACAGCTGAAGCTACTGTTCCATATAACTGTTATTATTTTATCCATTTAGGCACAATACAGAACAGCAATGCCTCGAAAGTGCATTAATAGCCTGGACAATTTCTGCTCTATTTGTGGGGAAGTGACATTTGCCAACCAGAAGAAAAGTATCACTTCTCAAGTGAAGAAGGCTTATCATCTTTACTTTGGATGCAAGGTTGGTGACCAAGACAAGCCTTGGGCTCCGCATATATGCTGTGCTATATGTACAACACAGCTTTCACAATGGTTCAATGGCAAAAGACCATCAATGCCATTTGCAATCCCCATGGTGTGTAGAGAGCCAAGCAACCAAATAAAAGACTGTTACTTCCGCTTGGTTCCTCCTCTTTCTGGACGAATAACAAAGCAAAAGAAGTCAAGAATAGTCTACCCAAACATTCCGTCTGCATTGAGATGACTGGTTCAACAACTTGCTGCAGGGTGATGTGGAAACAAGCATGGAATGCTTTTGGCCTAGTATCTACAAACTTTCTTGGGAATGTGAGGGCAGAAAACTACAAGGAACTAGTAGAAGACATGCTGATGCAGTATCAGAAACTTGGCTGCAATATGTCTCTAAAGATCCACTTCCTTCATTCCCACCTGGATTTCTTGCCTGAAAACTGTGGTATGGTTAGCGATGAACATGGTGAACGTTTTCATCAAGATAGCACATCAGATGGTTGGGGGGTGGGGGGGGGAAGAAAAAAAAATAAGATAGCACATCAATGGAACAAAGATACCAAGGAAAATGGTCCACTACAATGCTGGCTGACTACTGCTACTATCCCCAGATATGCTCCTGAACAGCTGCACAAGCAACAAGTGAAGAAATCTAAGTAGTCGTCTTGTCTATGACTTGATTTTTTACAGGTATTAACCATAGGCCTATTACTATTGGCATGCATTTCGTGATGTAAACATCCATTTATTGCAGATTACAAAAAAAACTAGCACCAAAATTAGAATGTGACTGTCATATTTGTGTTGAGCACATACAAATTGATAGGAAATGACTAATTTTATTCCAGTTATATGACTTTTGTAAAAATTTATTGACCAGTGTAATCAGGAACCCTGGCTGGTCCTCATGATAAGAGGCACCTTCAAGATTTTAAAACTGTTAAGTGTACCATAACCTCAGTCCAGAAAGAGCAAATGAGTTCATGGCACATGGTCTATTTCTAACTTAGACCAATGACTATATTTATTTTTATGATGTAACTCAACTTGAACTTGCATACTATTATTCTAGGTGTGTCAGTTTTAAATTTAGCATTTAACTCATCCTTTTTATTGAGCCATTTAAGTTTTATAGTATTTTTCTTTTGTTACTCTCATTTAATAGAGAATAAGCCTATAATTAATTCATTGAAAAGTTAGAAATTAGAACTCAGACCTAATGGCTTCAAGTTCTCCTATTTTCCCTATACCAAGATATGAGAAAAGTTACAATTAAACTCCCTAGAATTAAGTCATCACTCTGAAACAGTATGGTCAATTAATTTAATACACATGCATTTAGCACTCTCTATAAGATATTGTATAAGTAACTAGAAATATAAAAATGAATTCTACAAAGACCCTATTTTTGAGAATTTCATTATTTGATGGAGGATTTATATCCTCCATCAAATACAATAAGGTGAAATAAACACTGTTTTATAATACAGCTTTGGAAACATCAATCTTCAATACACATAATAATGACTTTGCCTTCCCCTACTCTACTGTGCCCTCTGGCCAACTGATAGGAATATTTCTAATGATTGCTTATATTTGGCTATCTATCAAATATTCATTTTCACTATGGAAAAAAACTTAGCTATTTCTTACTGTTTTGATCTGGTTATGACTTTGTTCTAACATCCTTTTGTATTTTCTTTTATGGCATTTTCTTGAATCTTTATCTAGTTTCTCACTGTGTTTGATGTAGTCATTGTCAATAGCATTTGATCTGCCAGCACAACTAGGAGTGAGATGAGCCTTCTGAGTATATAAAATAGTTTTCCCAATGTTTTTGGCCAATCAAGTGATAAAACATAGAGGTGTCATTTCTATTTTGCTTTCCTAGTGACCTGGGGACACATTGTAAATTTAAAAGTAATTGTTTCTAAAGTGTCTTCAGATTTGTTTTCACAATTACTAAACGTTCTGACTTTTTAGGCTACTTCAAATTTTGACAAAAAATAATTACACCTGAGTGTGTTTCTTTTCCAGGAGTTGATCAGAATTTGCCAACTACAGAAGGATCCCTGGGTCCAGATGTAAGTTCAAGTCTCAGGATAAGGTCTCATTGGAACTAAGATTCATATTCTTAAGAAACATCATTTAAATTTATCCATCCCCTTTTGAGAGAAATTAAAATATTTAAAGATCAAATAATAAATTTATAATATTAATTTGTTCTCATGTCAGCAAAAAGGCCAGAGTCAGTTCTCCCTTTAATGAAGCTTATCTTACTATTGCCTTAAGTGTTATGTGTATTAATTAAATATTCTGATGTTTGAATCTTTTAAAGTTCCTTCCTCCCCAGAAAAATGGCTGCAATTTGGAGAAATCAAGATGAATGTTTTCCCATTGACTTCTCTTTCTTGGATTTATGGCCCTGGGTGGAATGTGGAAACTTTGTGATTTACAATTTTAATTTTTTTTCTCAATCATTTAACTGTGTTTTAATATTTCCTCTTTGCTTGCAAGTTTTGCCTGGGACCTGTTGTGCGGCCACCAGGCACAGAACATGGAGCTGGGGAGGTCAGGGGTGCCTGGAGCTGGCAAGCCCCCAGTCCCCAGCAAATCCATATGCCTTCTCTGGGCTGTCCCTGGCTTTGTCTCGTGGTCTCACCTCTTCTGTAGTCACGCTGCTCACCCTCTCCTAGCTGTCCTTCCTTAGCCTTCAGGAGGGACGCCACCCTTAGGGTCCCTGCCTCTAGGATCAGGTGTGCACACTTACGCATGCGCGAACCCACTCGCCAGGTGTCCACAATCACACATGCGTGCCCTGCACCCACGAGCCTTCTACGTTAACAAGATCAAGACCGCAGGTGATAGCCACGGAGCCCAGTGGCTATGGAGCCTCATCGAACTTCATTTACCCTAAAGGACCTTAGCTATAGAGTCAATTAAAGTGGAACTTGATCATGCAAGTTAAGTATTTAATTCACTGCAACCTTCACTTTGATAAACCCAGACTAAGCTATGTAGCTGTTGACACTTAGGGGACGCTAAAGGAGTCCGTGGTTGTAAAAGGGATCTTCCTGTAAACATATTAAAATATTATTTTATAACTAAACATTATTTTGTCCTATTATAATGGGAATACGTGTTTAAAAATAATTGCAGTAAGTATTGTATTAAATGTAGTACTGTATTAAATACCATAGTATTTAAATTTTAAGACATAATCTTTTCATTATACTTAACAATGGTAAGAAACTCCAAAACACTATATCCAAGTTTGGCAATACAATTATAAAATTGAATCTGAAAGTTTGGATAAAAAGGATAAATTGATGGAAAATCAGATAAACGATTAGATGAAAGAATGAGTAGCTGAATCTGGAAAAATTAAGTTGCCACAGCAATTTAGTGGCATTCTCACCAACCTGTCAATATAAAGCCTTGTTTTATTGGTGTTTATTTAGAGACCATTTATTTATTATATCTTGATTTGTTAACATTGTACTCAGGGCTGACAGAACTATAATTGTGCTGATCTAACATTCATTTTTTTTTCCCATAAGGCACAATAGTCTCTTTTTTTCCCCACTTTAAATTTCATTTTATTTATATATATATATTTTTTACATTGTTCTTCCTCAGGTGTAATTCCCATAGAATTCCCACCACCAAGTCACCCATGAACCTTCACCATAGTCTCTTGTGCTCTTCCCAATCTGGTTCTGATCCCTCTCCCTCCTTTTCTCCTGCTGAATGCCCCTGAATACTAGACAACACTTTAATGCTACATGTGGGACATTTTAGCTGCAAAATTACCAACCAAAAGCACAAACAAAAAAAAATGTAGCATCAAATATGAAAAGAACACTCATTTATAGTGTGAGAGCTGAAATAAGGAAGCAGAGTCTTGCCTTATTAGGCCCAGCTGACAGCAAGTGTGGAGGGCAACTCAGCTTTTTTTTGCTGCCCTGCACATGTGCAGGAATGAGCACACAAAAAATGCAGCAAGTGTTAAATTTTTACATGGAGCAAGTATTAAATAAATTTTTACATTTATTAAATAAATGTTTACATGGAGGCAAGTTTGCCAATATGAAACCTATCAATAATGAGAGCAACTATAATTATTTTCAATAATTTCCTCACCAAGCCTTCTCCCTCTTTGTATTGTTGCTTTGACTTAATGTTTCCAGAGTCAGAAAAGAGATCTCGGAATCACTCCTTTTGTATAACTGAACATGATGGCTAGAAGCCTCACTTTGGAATTTGAACTGCTATCTTTGAGTAGCTCATGGACATGGATTAGGTGAAATGCACATTTGAAATTGTGCCATCAGGCTTACAGTTGCAAACAGCAGAAGCCAAATGTGCCAGGATGGCACGGAGCAGGTTCTCTATGATCCAGGCAGACAGGTAAAGGAGGTGTCCTGGAGCCCTCAGTGGCTTTTTCAGGCTTTTAACGATCTTTCTACACCATGTGAGTGAGGCAACAGGCGCAGGGCGGGAAGGGAGGCCTGGGGGCCGGGAGACTGGCAGGCCTCCCAGCCCCCAGTGAATCTTTACTCTTTCTGGGCTCTCTGGAATTCTCCTGGTCTCTCCTTAGGGGCTCTACTGTGCTCTGCCACACTATCCTCTGTCACCCTCAGTCCTCTGTGATGCCGCCCTTATAGGCTTAGTCTCTAGATTCAGGTGCACCCACTTATGCATGCCCACACTACACACCAGGTGCCGCCATCAGGCATATGTACAAAACCACAGGTATTGATCACTAATGCATTAATGGCAGTAGGGTGGAAAAAACCTGATAACTTCCATTTGCCCCATACCAAATTTGCATGATATAAATTAAAAATGCATTTATTAAAATGATGTTAGGGGCCTCCCTGATGGCAGAACGGGTTGTCTCAGCATTGTGAAGCTATCCGCAGCCACTGGCAGCATTAGTTCAATTGCCAGCCAGGGAGCTTCCCACATGGTACAGCAGACCTCTCCCGACTCGTCTGCTGCTCCCTTCAGCAGTGTATTTCAGCTGATCTGCCTGTTCTCCGCACTCTCTCTGGTGAATCCTCTCACCCTCCCCCACAATTCCGGCCTACACCCCAGCTCTTGTATGCATAAATAAGTAAAAATCTCTGAAAAAAATAAAGTGATGTTAGGAAAAAGCTGATCTAATATTGGAGGGAAAGCTAAAGGACCTGTCACTGCAAACAAGCCAGAGCAAGGGAGGCCAGACTGTGGACAGGACAGTAAAGGAGGCCTCAGAAGAGACCAGGCTGCTGCAGCTGCTGCCGCCACTTCTCAGAGCGACCTGCTGCCACTGTCCTCTGTTTATTGCTAAGGGATATGACAGAGCCCCATGCTCCCAGCAGGGATTCTTCTTTTGCTTTGTCAGCTCACCGTTCTGAATTCCAGAGCAGGTACTTCTGATTGACTGAAATGAGGTTATTAATTCCTTGTCCTCTCTGTAAGGAGGCAGTAAAAATAAGGATTTGGTATTTTCTGTGAATAGTGGGAGGAAGGCTCTGTCTCCCATCAAGATTTTCAAGTGATAAATATAGCATGTGTATTAAGAGGACTAGGATATTTTATAGTATGACAAACTAATGAATGTGAGGATTCACTGATTCAATTCACATGCTCACAAGATTGCATTAACAGAATATGGAGAAAAGTCTGACACATTTATTTAATTCAACCTATTTCTCTAATGGTGAGTTCCCTTCCGAGTTCTCTGGAAAATAATCATATGACCTCTGCTTTCTCAAGCAATGGGGAACTTTTTACACTGACATATGATTCTTGTCCAAAAGATTTTTTGATTTCTAGTCCATGGACTCATTTCTTTTTCACTTCCTTCACTGTACAGTTTGCCTTTATCTAGGTGCACTGCAGTTTCCAAATGTCCTGGTTTTGATACAGCATGAGTACACTATTCTGGCCTGAGCCAAAGGCATTTTTTATTAACTTAACCCAAGCTTGTGTTGGCTCTGTCATGCAACCATAGCATTATGGTGACTCACAGTAAGCTAAACATGTAGATATTTTCACATTAACTGCTACGAAAACCAGTCCTGTTACAGGTCTTTTAAATTTAATGATTTAAAAAGGCCAAATTAAGGTTTTTACCTTAATTTACCTTCTCCAGCTTTCACCTATTTCATTTTAGCTCAGTGATCTGCTTTGTTGAGATAATTTTGTGTTTTAATTATCTCTATGTTCGTAGAGTTTTCTATGTTAGTAGCATTTCTCTCCAGGAATATTAATTTTTTTGGCATACCTTCTATATTTTCATAAAAGTTATTTATAAATTATTGACTAGAAAAAGCACAGAGCAATGCGACCTTTCATCAGTCTTTTCTTAAGGTTGATCCTGGGTCACTCAGCAACATTTTTTGAATTCCACAGTTCAACTATATTAAAATAAATCTGATCTTGCCAGGTACTCTGAATAAAAACCATCAATAACTTCTCCTTGCTCTCAATATAAAGATCTTATCCTTAACAAGACTCACAGTCCTGGCATTGTCTGGCCTGTGCTTTCTTCAATTTCCTCTAGAGTCACTCCTTTCTTTCCAGCCACAAGGCATTGCAGGAATTTTCCTCCCCTGACTTTTTCCAGATCAGCCCTCTCGTCTCAGCTTAAGCACCACTTCCACAAGGGAATCTTCTCTACCACCACAGGTTCTGGAAGTTTATTTTCTATGTTAAGGCTTCTTACAGTATCAAATTCCATTCCTTTAAAAGTTTCTGTTTGCAATCTTGTATCAGTTTGCAACCCTATATGCAATCATCAGCCTCAAAATTTGATCTGACTCTCCAATCAGACTCAAGCATTGCAAGATCATGGGCACAGACTGTGTTTGTTCATTATTAATAACCAGTGCCTGCGACACTACACATTCACTAAATCCTCTTGTTGAATGAATGCTAGAAACCCAACAAATAGGATGACCATTAAGGGTTTATTTCAATCCTACTGAGACTGTGGAGTTGCTAATAAGTGGGCCAGCTTCAGGAAGTAAACCCTTGCCCACTTATAACTTGTTTTATGATACTTCTATCTCAGGATTTCTCAATCTCAGCATGATTCACATTTGGGCTGGATAATTCTTTGTTGTCCTCATGCTATTGGATATTTAGCAGCATCCTTGACCTCTATCCACTAAATGTCAGAAGCAATCACCCTCCCCTGTTGTAAAAACCCCAAAACGTCTTCAGACATTGCCAAATGCCTCAGGGTGGGGACCTGAATAAGGGAGAATATGACCTCTATTGAGAAGAGCTACTGAAACTATAAGAACATTAGTTGTTAAACCAAAACAGAATCTCGTTTACTTAATTATACTTACAAACATAAAGTGTTAGTGAACGACTCACAAGTTGTAGAAATTATGATACACTTTACTATTCAGTGGTCAGAAGTGTTCACTCGTATATTATTATAACCATGAATATTTCATAACTATTCAAGTCCAAAAAGATCTTTTATTTCAGCCTCCTCAAAAAATAACTTAATTTGATTAAGTGAGAAAAATGTTTTAATTGAATCTGCCTGTACCTCATTAAAAAAGCAGAATTTCCTAGGATGTCATACAAATTATAAGGTTTAATTCTTGACCCCTTTAGATGGTTAGATCAGTGATTTGTTGCACAATTTTGAACTGTACATTGTGGTTGGCAACCTTCAAGATGGCTTTTAAGAACCACATTGACAGAGGTCATCAAAACACTAATCAGACCTCTTTGAAATTGAGGTGATGCAGTATTCCTTGAATATGTCATTTTAGTGATTGTGGTAAGTGATATAAGATGCATGGTCAAGTAAGGCGGATGCTACTCTGGATATTACGTATTATTGGTAGTCATCAGATTTTATTGAAGAGATTCCCACTTCTCATATTGTGAGGGATAATGTACATGCCAAGCATGCAATTAATGTTTATTGCATGTTAAGCATCAAGAAAGTATGGCCTGAAATTTTACCCTACATATTATGCCATTCATTATGTCATATTAAATTACTGTAGAAAGGAATAATTTATATATTACAGAAAAAAACAAAAATAGAGTTGCTGGTATTACCCAGTTGAGCCAACTGAAAACCAGGAGCATTTTAATTATTTTTTCCTGGACATTCCTGGAAGTATTCCTCCTCAAGGGTAACATTTTCTTACTGAAATAACAAAAGCAACAATGCTGGCACCACTGCATAATGGTGTCTAGTGCACTTAGTAAGTTTATTCTTCCATGAAAAAGTTGGGAAGGTAGGAAATTTATTGCCACCATAAGAGCATATCCAATTATACTAATGAGAAAAAAAATCTTACATACAAACTTTAATCCTTGTGTTTACTTGTCAAAGGGCATTAGAATAAGCTAGAGAGATGCATGTGATTTCTAGGTACAAACTTTGAACTTATACGCTGAATTTAGAGAATTACAGAGAAAACAAAAGCAATCACTTCAAAAGTAATGAGAGTTTTAGGTTTCTAAAGTGTAGATGAAATACAGGGTATAGGAGAAAGTCATAAAGAGGCCTATAGTACATGACCAGCATGGAGATATTTAATGTGTTGACAAATATTTTAATTGTTAATGATCAATCCTTATCAAACCACGCCACAAGTCCAGAAAAAGCCATTGCCAATGTCCTCCTCTCAAATGGGAAAAGCATAATAAAACCTTTAATACCTTGTTACTAGAAAAACTGGCAAGAGCTCTCACACTTCCTCAATGATACAGTAGGCTCCACAGCTGAAACAGACCAGACCAGATACCTGTCAGAAAGAACAAGCCCTAAATGCCATTTGTGCTGCTACTGGAAAAGCATGTGGATTTACAACCTTTCCCCATAACACTATGTTTGGATGTTTTACCATAATAATAATTGCTTAAAATCAGGCCACTATTATAAAGAGTTAAATCATGATTCCACATTACCAAACAAATGAAGAAAATAGGTCTCATACTTGTAAATAAAAGAATACAGTTTTTGTCTTGACAGCAAATGGCAGCAAAACTCACTAATGGAGCCACAGAAACTATTACTATAACCTAATTGATTGGCCCAGTGGGAGAGGAAAAAAATGCCAGTTCTTTAAAACAATAAAATTAATGATTTTAGAAATGGATTTGACTTACTTATTAACTGGATAAAATCTAAGGACTTTTACTTTCATTGAGTGAACTGGTTTGTGAAACAAAAGGTTATGACAGGGAGACATGAAGAGCAACGTTAAGACAAAACACCAATGAAATAATGCTTACTTTTCTGCAATCCAACTGACCAACCATCTTTTGTTTCGGAATCAGACTGATGGTGAGCACCTATAAATCACGGGAGGAGGAAAGAAAGAAAATCTTTCATGTGGAAACCTCTGTCTCCATTTGGGTTGTTGTAATTGGGATAAACTTCAGAATTATTTCCCTGATAAAGCTGGGATATTTAATGAAAGAGACAGCAATAATAATGTTGAGACCCTCCTGTTTTGAACCACATTTTCCACTAGGTGATTATATATGTTATTAAATTTTATCCTAATAATAACAATGTGAACAGTTATGCTATTTTACAGATAAGGAATGTGAGGCTCAGAAGCTTGCTCAAAGTCAACAATTAGTAAGCAATGAACCTCTTTAGCTCAGTACCAGATCTTATGGTAAAAACTTGCCTTTACACAGCTCTGTTTGAATATATATGTATATACACACATATATACATGTATACATAAATGCTTATGAATATATTTATATATCCATATATGTATTTATACATATTTTCACATACAGTTTTATGGCATAATGTACTCATGACTAATGAACACCTTAACTCTGATGCTAACTTAAGATATGATTTTTTTTTTTATCTTGGGCTTTTTGTTTCTACACATTGGAACAACTTGTCACCAAATGTTTAAAACTCTGAGTTTTGTTGGCTTGGAGTAGCTGTCAAATTATAGAACAAAACGAGGCCAAAGGGAAAACACACACCAGGAAAGAGAACAGGTTCCAAATGTGGAGAGAAAGGGTTGAGGGAGGCAGGGTATGTGGACATATTTCTTCAACCATGGCAGAATATTTAGAATAGTGAAAGGAAGGGTAAGTGTCTGTGTTTCATCTGCTTTACTGTGCATTGTTTAGTATAAACAAAATAGAGTTTGATGACAAAGGCTTTCCTGATATCTGTCTTTCCTTTCTTTGCCAAGTTTTTGGAAGAATCAGTATCTTAGATATCAGTTGGGTAAATTCAAAGTCCCTACTTGAAAGTAAATGGAGTAGTCATTATATGTATGCAGGGAGGGGCCTTGAATAAATTTATTTACAATAATGTTTTCTAAAGCTTTAGAAACAAACTCTAAACTGAGACCACCAAGGCACTCTATTTTCTAAAGGCAAGCAGTCTTGACATTTGTCTTTATTTCCCTGTTCTCAGTTGAGATGAAATCCAGACACTTGGGGGCTTGGGAAAATACCATGTGTGGTTTGTGTTAACACACTCTCTGGTATCCTATTGCCAGCATGTAGAGCAGCCCTTTTCTTTCCCCACCTGCACTCCTCCCCAAGCACCCTGTGGCCAGAGAGCCAAATACTGTGAGTCAAAAGCATTTTCAATAGAAATACCAGGAAAATGTTGTTTCTAGTGGCATGGAAAAAGCAAACAGAATGAAGGCCAACTTTATGGTAATCTCAAATCTAGACCTCTGAAAAAGAAAAAAGTAAGCACAGCCAAGTACAGTAGGAAAGCTTTTCTATAGGAAGAAGTTTAAGGTAATGGCTTTTTTCATACTTAAAAAATGAAATAATATGCCACATTTCACATTTTTAAGATGAACACCTCCAAAAAAATTTATCAGAAATTAATATCGTCATGAATACATATGTGAATGTTTTAACTTCTTTGTTTTAAAAAATAACTACTAATAAGCTATGTGTGCAGTATTCTTGCAGGAATAGATAGTAATTTCTTTTTGTTTTATAGAGTAATCACATTACTTTGATATTAGCTGTGTACACATGTGACTTTTTCATCAGAATAGGCCTTATTCAAGGAAAAGGAATGCCCATTCAATTTTTTTTGTTTGGTTTTATATTCCAAACCATGTTTTTCCTTTATAAAGCTTTAGATTCCAGGGACTTACCGTCACATAAGAGTTGAATGTTTGTGCTAATATGTGTGAAAACTAGTTGTGAAATATTAGGCCATGTCAGTGGTGTGACCAGTCTGTGTTATTGTTCGAATACTTCAGAGATGGCTGTAGGGTAGAGGGTGGAGGTATGATGAACCAAACAGGTAATATTCAAAAGTGATGCTTATACTGGGCACTGAAGGAGACATATGGGGTGTCAATAGGTAACAGCTTGAAGTAAAGAAGGCAGTACAGAAATGGAAACTTCATCCTATTTATCCTATTTTGTGAAGTGGAGTTCAGTGCTTAGTATGATTTAGTAGTATGCTATAGCAAAAAACAATAGCAAACCAGTTTTAGCATTTGATGTCTAAAACGAGTAAGCTTGGCACTGATTTTTGCTAGCAGGGTACTATTTTAGGTACACTGCTTAAGCTTTGTGAGACCAACAGCCCTCGCTAGGAAATAGCATGTTTGGTAGTCTGTTAAATTATCATATCCTCATTACCTTCATTATACCTTCTCATAGAGAAAAAGGTCAAAATAAATACTTGGTAAGTGAAAGAAGTCAGAAGGAGAAAGGTAAATACCAGATGGTATCACTAATATGTGGAGTAAAGAGAAAACCAAACTAAAGGTCAAGTAAAGACAAACTTAAAAACTAACCCTTGAAAGCCGACTATAGAACCGAAGCACCCAGCATGGAGGGGGTGGGAACAAAGAGGGAAGGAAGCACCATGGACTATGGGTGATTCCATGATGGGTGCACCAAGGTGGTGATGATACCTGATGGTGGAGACCCTAAGTTTACTTCAATTAAAAAAATTTAATTAATTAAAATGATGTTTGATAAGTGACTGCCCAACCAACAAACAAAAGTTGACCAAAATAACAATGTACATGTATACACTCAATAAGTAATGGTTATTTGAAATATTGAAAACTGTTTCCTTTCTCTTTACTATTCAGAAAACTTTGTTCTTGCCCTGAATTCTCTAGCTTACATGATCTTTCCAAAGCACTTCTCATCATTTCTCTATAAACACAGTTACCAACAATACTCTTCACTGTTACCTGTATATTATACACATGTCTTAACTTAAAGTATCCCCTTTTCCATGTTATTCTTTCCCCTTATCTCCATCTCTTGAAAAGCTTACCCATCCAGCTCAGATATTTGTATCAGAGAATTTCCAAATCCATGAGAGACAGATTAGTCATTACTTTCTCTGAAATTCCTTCACAATGTGTATACATTTTCCTTTGTGGAATGTAACATTTACTTTTCTTGTGTGATGTTTATTCATGCACATGATTATCTTTTCCTCAATTAAAATCGCATTTTATGCTTTTTGAGGACAGGGCACTTTTCATAATCATCTTACATGTCCTATTAGGTCAAATTGAGTATTTTGCAGAGAGAGAACACGGAGGAGAAAATTAAAAGTTTTGGTGAAGCTTTAGACAGAAAAAACTTCAGTTGTTTTGATGGTGTATTTGTCACTGTTTTCTAAGAAATAGAACCATTAGGACATATTAGCTTATGTTAGAATATATCTGTATGTATATTCATAAGTATATACACACGATGCATTTAAATGTATATCGACATATCTCTATATAAATATTTAGATAAATATAACCTATATTTGTATCTACCTATATGCTTAAGAGGGAGATTGATTTTAAGGAATTGGATCATGCAATTGTGGGGCCTGACAAGTCTGAAACCCATAGGGCCGGCTAGAAATTCAGGATATGTTGCAGTCCTGAGTCCAAAATACTCAGAGCAGAAAAGAAGCTGGATTTCTGTGGCAGAATATGTTTGGGAATCTTTTTGCTCTGCAGACAAACAACAGATTAATTAAGAGTCATCCACATTAGGAAGGGTAATTTGTTTTACTCAAACTAATTGTAAAAGTGAGTGACATATGCAAATTGTATCTATAGCAACATCTACACTAGTGTTTGACCGAACAAGTAGACACCGCAGCCTAACCATGTTGACACAAAATTAGCCATCACAATAATATTAGATGAACGGAAATAGTATCCTAGAAGACTGGTGCAAAATTCTGATACTGCTGTAAAAGAGTGGATGCTTAACCTGAGCCATCTCCCCAAACCCAGCCTAAACTGGAGTAGTAAACACTAGCGTCAGAATGTGCTGAGTTAGGTATCAGCCCGTGATTTCCATCTAGCCAACGTCGGCTTGCAGACCTCGTGGACCTAGCAATGTGTTCATCTTTTATAGTATTCTGTAGACTATTGTGCCAATTCTGAGTAGAGAGCTTGGAGGACAAGAGGCTATTTTGAAGAAACCTTATAAGAAGCACATATTGATAGTTATGTTTTATTTAGTTACACTTAGAAAAGGAAATCTTTAATTCTTCTGCCTATACTAAGTTTCACAGGAAATATGCTGAATTCTATTAGGTACTGAAAAGCCTAGCCAAAAATTTCAAGAAGTTACCTTCAGGTTTAGACCAAAGACAAAATAATCTACAAACAGGTCTCAACTTGGAGATACAGCATTTAGTAAGTATCACAGCCTGAAGCTTTGGCCCAACTTTTTGCTCCTATGGTGTTTAAAAGGTTTTACTCATGATTTTAGAGGTTAGAAAGTAGATCTCCTATTAAACATAGTTTTAGAAAACAGACAAAACAAAAACAATGACACTCTCGGCAACAGAGAGTTATTATTATATTATACTATAACACAATAACATATTATTATTCAGTAGAGTTAGATAATGTGAAAAGTAAGAAATGTAAACAAGAAATATGAAAAACAGTTGTCAAATGGTTTAAAATGATAATGAATCAGGCTAAATTTTGTGGAAAATAATATTGGAAAACAAGAAAGCAATTCAATTTTTTTTGTGGAACATAAACCAAAGCAGGATGATAAGGTAGAAATGATGATATGCATGGAGGACTCAATCTGAAGACCCAACAAAAGAAAGGATGGGGAAGATGTAACAGAAACAACATTCACATTAATAGCAGAACAATTTTCTTATACAGACACATATCAGTTTAGATGCTAACTGCAAGTGTCCTCCTTTATGTTTCCAGCTCTGGAAGAGAAAACAGCACCTAAACAAGTGGGTTCTGCCCCATCCATGGCAGAGGCAAGCAGCATCTAAAGCAACTCATAATCCTCTTATGACCTCAGGTGGGGCAGGAGGTGATGGGAGAGGAGATGTGGATTTTAGATGGGATGAGAGGTAAACCTCTTTGTATTTCTGAAACCTGAGCCCCAAGACCTGAAAAGGATGATCTATTTCTGATGCTAGCAGATGAAAGATGAATCAAAATAAGGGACTGAGGAATAAAATGATCAGGTTTGGAATAGTTTGAGCATCCACACAATTAGGCACATAGCTATAAGTAACTAAGTAACTTTTTTTTAATAGCAATACATATATTTTCAAAAGTGGAAGAACTCATGGCATTACACACATAAGACATAAAAAATTCACTTAAGCATATGTAAGTTTATATTGATTGGACGATTTAAAATTCAGATACTCTGGATGGATTGAATTTAACTGGTACTTAGTCTACTTCTCTGTTGACTTTTGGTTGAGAAGAGAATTTTTAAAAACCAAAACCCAGATAAGAACTTAACTGGAGTATAAGAAGAAGGAATATGTGAATATAGAAGGGAAGAGAGACTACCCCAAATTTTTCTCCTTTATAATTTTGCTTCTGGAATTACTGTCTTTCTTTGTTGGTGTGTTGTTCTTTTTTTTTTAAGATTTATTTTTTATTTATACATACAAGCTGGGGTACAGGCCAGAGGCATGGGGCGGCGAGAGGGTTCACCAGAGACAGAGTGGGGAGCAGAACAGGCAGATTAGAAATACACTGCTGAGGGGAGCAGTGGGCGAAGCAGGAGAGGTCTGCCGCGCCATGTGGGATTCTCCCTGGCCGGGTGTCGAACTCGCGTCGCCGCTGCCGACAGCTCCACAGTTCAGTGCTTAACTGCTGCGCCACCGGGGAGGCCCCTGTTGTGTTGTTCTTTTGGGTAAACACAACATGGGTACCTTCTCTCATTTAAGAAAAATATACCTAGAATTAGTGTTTCTGGAATGACAGGAAACACTGGGTCAAATCACGTGTGTCCATTATCACCTTCTCACAATTCCATGAACAAGGATTATCTCCATTCACAAATTTTCTTCACGCACTGCATTTTTCTGTGACAATACCATACCAGACATTAATATTTCATACAATTTTCAAAAGCTATTTTGAGAGTGATTTTTTATAAAAATGTTTGCAATGACAAATGCTCAGTAAACACTATGTCTCTCTCCTTTAAAAAAATTGAAAGAAAACTGGTGGTACTTATAATTCTAACTGAATTACCAAAGTCTGGTTAAAGGAGAGAGAATAAAACAAAATATCAAAACTACAACTTTTGGAAAATTATTTTAAAAATATGTGATTGACTGACAATTAGTAAAACAGATTTGCAAAATGTTTTTTTAAAAAACTATGCGACCATATTTAACAATGTCTAATAACATATACACACAGGACACTTAAATTACAGAAGAGAATGAAAACCAAAAAGAGAATATAATACCAAAATGATAGATGAATTAATATAAATTAATAACAACATAAGAAAGGAGCAGATTATTGAAACTGTCAGATTGTTTTGATAAGTTAAATGTACTGTTATACTTGCTACAGGAACTAGTTAAAAAAATGTGAAGTTGTAAAAATTAAAACACTAAGGTAACAATAACTAGTCAAGAACATGTGAAATTATTAATCAAGCAATGTTAATATTATTTAAAATAAAAAAGTATCTTTATTACTGAAAAATCAACAGTATGATCATATCCATATACCTAAAAGTATATCCTAAACATCTGAAGTCATCAAAACCTGAGGAAAAACTAACAAATTCATTCTGGTAGAAGATTTGGGATTGTATTTTTAATATACTACTGATCAATTAGCCAAAAAGGTCCTACTTTCTGTTTATTAAATAATAAGTAGATCAGTAAACCATAGATATCTTGAAATATGCATTTAATAGAGTTGATTAACTGATGGGTATAAATTTTTCCTTATAAACTCGGAAATTAAAAAAAAATTCTATTGCCCATAGAAAATTTACAAAAATAGACTACATACCAGGTTACCCAAAAGAAAAACAAAGTACAATGAATTCTAAAGCAGTAATGGTGCAAACTACCTGTTCTAACCACCAAGTGACAAAACTAGAAAATTTTAATAAACTTAAAGGTATGAGAAGTTTTCCAAAGCAATACTCCCATGAACAATTACTGGATCAAAGACTAAATAAAAATTTAATGGCACATTTCTAACAAGGAAATACCACATCTCAAAGGTTCATGTAGAAAGCAAATTATAATCTTAAATCAACTTATTATTAAAACAGAAAAATAGGAGGAAGCTCTAAACGGGTTTTTTTTTTTTTTTGTGCTTCTGTTTTCATTGCACATGTATGGCATTTTTACATTAAAAAAGTAAGATTTTACTATTTGAAAAAAGTTAATTATTAAAATGGTAAAACAATCTAGGAAAAAATACAAACTAAGGAAAGCAAATGGAAGGGAAGCTTTTTAAAAGAAAAGGTTACATAAAGTCTGCACAAATTGGTTAAAAGAACAGGCAGACTTGACTAGGAAATGGAGCATGGGCAATAAACATGAATACAATTTAAGAGAAAATGTAATATATGAGATTCCATTGCAACTAACCACTAAATTAGAGAAATGCAAATTATAATAGTAATGAATGATATGCCATATTTTTTTCTTATGAGAATGACAAGCTTATTAAAAACATAATATTTAATGATGGCAAGACAATAGTGCCTTGGGCTTTGTAACACAAAGCTGATAGGATTATAAATTTTTTTAAACTTTCTAGAAAATGGTTTGGCAAAATGTATCAAGAGTTTTCAACACATTTTTAATCAGTTTATAGACTAAATCCACTTCTAGGAATCCATTATAAAACAATGTTCTGAAATATGGATGCATAGCTTTGCCAAAGTTTTTATCAACATGTTCATCAGTTGAGAAATTATTAAGATATGATATCACCGTATAATGGCATATTATGCAGAAATTAAGATAACATTTACCAAGATATTTTAATGTCATGAGAAATGATGTAATGTAGTATGAAAGAATATGACTCAAATCATATTTATACTTCTCTGTTTCTTAGAGGTTCAAGATGTCTGCATTATTTAAAAATAAAAACAGAGTTTGAATTTGGAGCAAGAGGGTGGGATTGCAATGGAAAGCAGAGGGCTACTCATGTTCTCTGAATTCAGGTCTGAAAATTGATACTGTGTCACAAAGGGTCTAGTTATGTAGATATATTGATGGGAAAACACAGGAAAATTAGGCAAGTGAAGCCTCAGTAATTAGTAGAGAGAAATGAAAAGGAAGGGAAAAAAGAACTGACTGATCTCAGATAATCAATTGCACAGCTAGATGATCAATTGCGCAAAGCACACTGAGCATGAGCTCTCAGACCTAATTCAAGTTTTCACGGTTATTGAAAGGATGAGTGACCATGGAAGGGCATTCAAATTACAAGGCAGACTCATAAAGACAGTCTGCTACACTCAGAGTTATACTCTGGATGATGCTGGAACTCCATTCACTCACAGAAAGAGACACCTGTTACAGAACTCAGTCTGCTTAGACAGAAGGCTAGTTAGAAATAATCTGGGCTCAAGGCGACTTCATTTTTTAAGGGGATTGAGCTTGTTAGTCAGAAACACAATGCAGGAACTGGGCTCTGAGAGACAAATGGAGTAGAGAAATCATCCAGAATCCTGACACCCAGGGATAGAGTTTGTACCTAGAATTTACCATTATGAACAAGGTCTAGTTTCAACACCCATTTGACATGGAATATGAGGTTTTGACTTAATGCCCCATCCAGAATTCATCTAGGCTCACAGAGAGTATTGAGAGAACCTGGCTAGGCAAAAGGAGAGTAAACACAGTAGGGGCTGGCAGTAGAGACAAGGGAGGTATGGACAGTTTCAGGAAACTCAAAGATAAGGGAAATTGCGCAACCGAGACTTCCCTTCACTCAACTCTAAAAAGCCACAGCTTGTAGAAACTAAGCAACTGGAGAACTACTTTAATTCTATATTCCTCTCCTTTTTTATTCGATTCATTTATTTGAAATTTGGAATTCCTTCTTTTAAGGTATTTTTAGTACTTTGATATTCAGAAGTTTAAACAAAAAGACTAAAGTTAAAAGACTAAGACTAATGAAGCAAAAACAGCTTGAAATATAAATCAGAAGATTTGAGAGTCTCATTTGATGACATGCTATAGAATAGTAAAACTTAAAAAATAATCATTAATTCTTTTTCCTAAATACATTTGTCACTTTTAAGTAAAGATTTTTTGTTGTTGTTCAGAATTGTTTACACACAAATGACAAGAGGAGTTAGCAGTGCTGGTTTTGGAGAAGGATTTATAGTTTTTGTTGGTTTTAGTCATGATTTCATACCACGAGTGGTTTGCACAGTTGTCTAGACCCATCGGACTCTAGAAAATAGACATAGTCATTTTACCAGAGCATGACAGCTTCTCATCTGCTGCTCATATTTGATATTCTACCATATATAGTTCCCTTTTGGCCATTGGAGACACTCTCCTTCCCATACCATCTCCATACCTCGCAGGGTACTATACTGTAAGGAATTGTAAATTATCCTAGGTTCTTGAAAGTGGAGTTGTCTTCTAGGTGTGAACTATTTGAAGAGCTAAATAAGCACAGTCTTAAGACACAAGGGAATCTTACTCCGATTGGACAACCAATAGATAGGACACTGTTGATGGACAGCTCTCACTAGCCGGAAACAAAAGATTTCAGGGGTTGGGCCTCCCTGGATGCACACGGTTAAGCGCTGCACTGTGAAGCTGTCGGCAGCAGCAAAGCTAGCTAGTTCGACTCCCAGCGGGGGAAATTCCCAAATGGAGTAGCAGACCTCTCCTGCCTTGCCTGCTGCTCCCCTCAGCAGTGTGTTTCCGTTCATCTGCCTGTTCTGCTCCCCACTCTGTCTCTGGTGAACTCTCTCGCCGCCCAAACCTCTGGCCTGTACCCCAGATTGCATGCATGAATATTGAGGTTATTGAGGGTGTGGCATCTACTTAGTTTCTTGTCTCAAGAGATTCCTGGTATCTTTTGGGTAGCTGGGAGTTTCTTTTCTGTGTTTGGTCTCTTTCCTTATTCCCATTATCTATTTCTTTACTACCACCATTCCAAATGCCTTTTTGACTCCTTTTTTCTCTACACTCCTTAACCCCAGAAGCGTCACTTATTGGCCTCTCTATTTTTTATATTTTGCTTTGTTGAATCATTTACTTTGTAAATGTCCAATATTTATCTGTCATTCTGACTTGCTTTACACAAAATTCCCTTGAACCCCTCCCATTTTGGTATAAATGGCAACATTTTGTTTTTCCTTATGGCTGAATAGTATTCCATTGTGTAGATATACCACATCTTATTGATACAGTCCTCTATGGGGGACACAAGTTATACCATATCCAAGCTACTGTAAATAATGCTGCAGTAAAATTATAGCACATATTATTTGACCTGATGGATTCTTGTTCTGCAGATAGATGCTCAAAAGTGGGTTTGGTGGATCATACGGTATTTCCAATTTTTAGTTTTTTCAAGATAAATCCAAGCAGCTTCCCAAAATGGCTACACTAGTAGTTTACACTGCCACTAACAATGTAATAAGTGCCTGTTTTTCCACATCCTTTCTAGAACTTATTGTCAAGGGTCTTTTTAATATGTGCCATTCTCATGGATGTAAGATGATTTGGTGGTTTTAACTTGCATTTCCCTTATTAAAAGTGATGAACATTTTCCATACTTCTACTGGCCTTCTGGAGATACTCTGATGAATTGTCTTTTTCTCTTCATTGATTGGGTTGTTTGGCTTTTTTAATTGCTAAAGTGAGTAAATTTTATGCATACTTTGGATATTAATCCCTTGTGGGTGTATATGTTCTCCCATTCAATAGGATGTCTTTTAAACCTACTTATACTTTCTATAACTGCATATTATTTCTTTGAAGAATATCATTAGTTTTTAATAGGGACTGCATTAAATTTATAGATTGCTTTTGGTACAACAGTCATTTTGACTATACTGTTTCTCCCCATTCATGAACATGGCATATCTTTCTATCTCATCAGGTTATCATCTATATCCTTTAGTAGAATCTTGGAGTTTTTTTCATCTCCTTGGTTAGGTTAATTCCTAGGTATTAAATAAATATTTCCTTGCTATGAATGCAAAATAGAAACGCTTGGTCTTACCCCCAGTACTGCCATATTCATTTTTAAGCACAATATTAGGGGATAGAATAAAATAAACCATGATCTTGAACAGATGACTTTTGCTACTCTGCCTGGGAACAGTTGATATATATGAAGTTCAAATCTCAGATCTAGTTCAAAAATAATATTTTAGTTGGGCCAAATACTCTTGTGATTTACACCTAACATTGCCCTTAACCCTGACTAAAAGCCAAATTTCAACAACAAAAAGAAAACTAATGTAATTTCCTGATTCTGAGAAGCACTGAAAAGTTTACAAGAAGACTAACTTAAGATCTGAGTTTTCTCATCTGTCATCAGTATCTATGAGTTGATAACCCTGGTTCTGACTCAAAAATCTACAATGTTTCCCATGCATATTGCTTATTAATTTATGATAAGCAATTGAGCTAAAAGAATGACTCTCGTGTCTTCCCTCCTGAACCTTTTGCACATTTTCAATAATGTTTAGGAAAAATTGGACATGCTATATTTTGAAAACATTAAGCAATTCACAGGTTTTCTCATTAGTCCCTGATTTTTCTTTTTTATTTCTTCCCTCACCTCTAAATCCCCTATTATTTTTATTCCTGGAAGTTTTTTATAAGTCTCCTGAAATTCTAGACTATTTTCATGTTTCATAGACTATAGCTTCTCTTTGGTTATTTCTATAAGTGTTTTCCTAACAGCAGGACTTCTTCTTTGAGAATTTCTGCAACCAATTTTCCATAAGATTTTCACACTTAAATCAGATATGTGAGCTAAGGAGAGTAATCCAGAGTTTCCTCAGAGGTATTAGCTCTGAGGAAATGTTGCTCAAATCAGTTTAGCAGCCTTGACTACTAATCTATATGTCAATCTTATATTCCTGTTTATAAAACACCTCTGTAGATATTCTGTGTTTACCACAAATTCTTTATATTTAAATCAAACTAAAGATGTTGGGATCACTTTCTAATCTCTGTCAATTTTTTTTTTTATCAGACACTATTGATTTCTTCCTTTACTGGCTTAACAAATTCTTCTTCTTTCACATCAATAATCCTACTAGACAGGTCAACAGTGAGATCCTTACTGACTTAAAAAGGCCCTAGTATCTTGGTGTGCTGAACATGAATATAACCCTGAAATTTTTTTATTAGCTCTCGTTTTGAAGATATTTCATATAATTCATTTTATATGTTTCACCGTGTAAATTTATCCAGTAGAACTGCAACAAGATCCTAAATCAGCCTAGAATGATGTAATATTGCATTGTATTGCATAATACCATCATGCACACATCATCCAGAGTTGATTGCCTCATTTTCTGATGCAATGCAATACTACTGCCAGCCGGCTCCTGAAGTAAGCTGATGTCAGCGGTGCACTCTATAAAACCCTGTCAGAAAGGTTGAGTATTGAAAATATTTCAGACTTTGTGCGAGACAGTTTAAGCTACTCCATAGAACTGTTATTATTTTATCCATTTAGGCACAATACAGAACAGCGATGCCTCGAAAGTGTGTTAATAGCATGGACAATTTCTGCTCTATTTGCGGGAAGTGACATTTGCTAATCAGAAGAATAGTATCACTTATCAAGTAAAGAAGGCTTATGATCTTCACTTTGGATGCAAGGTTGGTGACCAAGACAAGCCTTCGCCCCCACATTTATGCTGTGCTACATGTACAACACAGCTTTCATAGTGGTTAAATGGCAAAAGACCATCAATGCCATTTGCAGTCCCCATGGTGTGTAGAGAGCCAAGCAACCAAATAAAAGACTGTTACTTCTGCTTGGTTCCTCCTCTTTCCGGCGGAATAACGAACCAAAAGAAGTCGAGATTAGTCTACCCAAACATTCCGTCTGCATTGAGATGACTGGTTCAACAACTGGCTGCAGGGTGATGTGAAACAAGCATGGAATGCTTTTTCCCCAGTGTCTACAAACCTTCTTGGGAATGTGAGGACAGAAAACTACAAAGAACTAGTAGAAGACATGCTGATGCAGTATAAGAAACTTGGCTGCAATGTGTCTCTAAAGATCCACTTCCTTCATTCCCACCTGGATTTCCTCCCTGAAAACCGTGGTATGGTTAGTGATGAACATGGCGAACTTTTTCATCAAGATAGAGCATCAGTGGAACAAAGATACCAGGGAAATTGGTCCACTACAAAGCTGGCTGACTACTGTTGGATACTCCCCAGAGATGCTCCTGTACAGCTGTACAAGAGACAAGCGAAGAAATCTAAGCATCGTCTATGACTTGATTTTTTACAGGTATTAACCATAGGCCTATTACTATTGGCATGCATTTCATGATGTAAACATCAATTTATTGCAGATTACAAAACAAACTAGAGCCAAATTAGAATTTGACTGTCATATTCATGTTGAACACACACAAATTGATAGGAAATGACTAATTTTATTTCAGTAACATGATTTCGTAAAAATTTGTTGACCAGAGTCATCTAAGAAACTACCTAATTTCATTAAGTTTGACTTTTAACTGTCTTTTGGATATGCTCACTTATTACCACTCACATCATGTTAGGTCACAATTTTATCCCTCAATAATGGGATTATTGCATCAGTATCCAGTTTTAAGCTTGTGTCCAGAATTTCTTTTCACTATCACTTTATTCACATTTCAGACAAGACTTCCTAAAATACGAAATCTCTTTTGTGGTTCTTTGCCCAAGAAATACATAGGACTCACTATGGCCCCAAATAACACGTCTGATTTCATAGTTAAACTTTTTGAGTTTTTGAAAAAAATAAGATCTTGATAATCTGTTTTTCTCTCCATCCTTCCTAATTTAAGCTTTTGATCTTCTTCATAATTTTGCCCTTAGCATCTTTCCTATCCTAATGGTGACTCTACTTTCACATCATTGTTCAGGCTACTTTCTGGCCATGTTTTTCTTCTTTAATCCCAGTCCAAATAATTCCAATTTAAAAATTTTAACGCCCACCTATAACTAATGTTAACCCATTTCTGACTCAATTAAAACTTTCTTTGACTACTTAGATTTTCAATTGTCTCTGAAGTTTTATTGCATTTATACCTGTCTCACTTAGCACTTCATCATATATCTCTGCATTATTTCATTACTATTTCATGTTCATTCATTTTTTTAAAAGATTTATTTTTATTTACTTGTACATCCAAGAACTGGGGTGTAGGCCAGAGGTGTGGGGGGTAACAAGATTTACCAGAGACAGAGTGGGGAGCAGAAGAGTCGGATCTAGTGAAATATACTGCTGAGGGGAGAAGTGGGTGAGACAGGAGAGGCCTGTGCCATGTGGGTCAGTTCCCTGGCTGGGATCAAACTCATTCCGCAGTGGCTAGCGATAGTTTGATAGTGCTGAGACTTTAACCCCTGTGCCACCAGGGAAGCCCCTGTTCATTAGTTTTAAGTCTCTTAAATAAAATGTCTATGTACTACAGTTAATGGCACCCTAAACATTTAATGAACGTCTTCATTACTGATAAATATATTATACATTTTCAATATAGAATATCACAGGCTTTTCCAAAGATAATTTCAGACTTTTGGACTGTGGAACTTATGTTATTTTAAGCCTTTTAGATTTCTACTCCCAAAATATAATATTTTAGCGGGAAATGACCTACAGTATCTGAGTATATAGCCCATGAGTCAGGACGGCATGAGGTAATTTCCCAGTGGAGGGAAAGCAAGACTAAATATACACATGTGGGATCTAGCTAGTATATGAAATAGAGAAAAAAGGTGGGAAAAATAACGATACAGCTTTACATTCTGCTCTCTCTAGGTTGTCTAGGTGAAATGGAATGATACGAGATAAATTTTCCTAACCAGTGGGACACATCTGAGGTGTTAGGCTTATATTTTATATTTTAAAATTTTTCTAAATAAGTTGTTCATGAGATGAATAAAAAATATAAGTAATGCACAAAAAGATGACCATAAATCCTATTACTGATTAGACTTGTGGGATTATACTGAGGACCTATTATTTAAAGTGAAGGAAGTCATTAGCAAATGAGTTGCCAATTGTTCTGGCAATTATCATATCACAAAAGAAGATCCCCCTGGTAGGTCTGTTAAAAAATAAAATGAGCCTTTCACCCTAGCAATGACCTTTCTAGTAAAACATTTAAGCAAAATTCAAGTACAACCTTCCTTTTTCTGTTAAAGTATATGTGCTGTGGTTTTTTTTTTTTTAAAGTTATTGCTAAATGTTGTTTTAATAACAAGTAAAATTTGGTTATCTCTTTTATGATTAACTCTAAAGTTAAATAATTAGAGAAATTCTGTCATTTGACATCCTTTAAATTTATAAATCTGAGAGTTAGTGATTCAGTAGAGTGAGGAGATATCCTTTTCCCTACCCTCTGACGAAGCGACAATATAGGTTTTATCAAATTAGGAGATGATATGTTTATGCAAATATATATTCTATAATCTACCTTTGTAATTATGTGGTATGTATGTATGCATGAGTAGATTAGAATACACTTACACTCTGTAACAGTCAAAAATAAGATGAACTAGGTTTAGGACTTCGTAGAGATTATCTGTTGTATATAAGTAACATGAACATTTCAAATCACTTCCTCAAAGGTCATTATAATATTTTTGGAATCTTTTGCACTCATTTCAAAGTACAGGTAGTTAATGTTGTCCATACCCAAGCCCTGGGCTTTTTCTATATATTCTTGAGAGTCACTTAGGTTAGTTTTGTTACTTCAAATCTCAAAATCTAATACTTACAATCTTTGACATATCACTGTCTTCCTAAGCTCATTATTTTCAAACTATGTCTCTTACCTTCCTTTTGTCTAATCTTATACTTTTTTCTAATACTTTATTGGTCTTAAAAATTCCCTGTCAATGCCACTCAAAATAATTTTCTTTAGGATAAAATAGTATAAACAATACATTTGAGAAGCAGGTCCAGAAATGTATTACCAGTCATTAGTTGTACATCTCTCAAAAGAAGACTTTATTTGCTGCCTTTACCTACACTTTTCACACCTTGAACTTATTGCAATCTGGGTTTTGTGCCACTAAGTCACTCAAACTAAATTTATTTATAAAATATGCTATTATTTCTTAGTACCACTGTCCTTTTTCAAACCTCACCCAAAATAATTAAAACTAAATTCTGACAATTTTGCCTCTATTGGCTTCTGCATTTTATCTAGAACTCAAGCTATTCCTTAGGCTCTTCCCTTATTTTATTTACACCTAGTCAGGTAACATTTTTGTTAAGCAAGTTCTACTTTCAATTAAGTGTTTTTGCAATTTGTCTCACTGAACAGCACACTCTTCCTTTTTTGGTTCACTCATTCATTACCTGTCACCTGGACTATTACAATAATCCATTAAGTGGTTTTTTGCCTTTCTTTTTCCTTCTCAATCTATTTTTCATGTTGCATCATGAGTGATCTTCTTTTAACATGATTGTCATCATGCCACTTATTCACTCAAAACCTTCAATGCTTCCATTTATTTCCAAATTATGTCCAAATTTTTTAGTAGAATGTCAAGTCATTCTGTAATCTGGACTTGACATAACTTTCTAGCCTCAAATCTCCACCCTCTCCTTTTCTATACACCTTATATTTTATTCACATTATTTCACTTTCCATGCCTAGAACATTTAATCTCCTCTAAAACCTCTTTTCTTTTTTTGAAGGAAAATCAAACGTATATTACTGAACGAAAGCAGCAGTCTGGAATTGTTATACACCATACAATTCCTGCCTTTATTTCTGCCATTGATCCACATCCCCTACCTGTTGAAATTCTACTTTTCAATCAAGATTTAGATGGAATTCTTTCCTATGAAACTGTCCCTACTGTACTAGTCAGTAATAATCACTCAGATATTTGTTAAAACATTTTGTACTTGATTATTTCATAAATTTAATCTCTGCTTGATTTCTGACAACAGTGCTCATTTATCTTTTACTAAAGTATTCGTAGTTTGAAGGAAGGGGTCGGGTCTATCCACGTGCGTATAGCCAGTGACTAAAACATTTTTAATTCATACAGGAGTCTCAATACTTGTTTTCTGAGGGGTTCCAATTACTGTTTAAATGATGTTTTTCAAGATACCGTATTCTCAATATATGTTAAGCATCTTGGCTAGCAATACATTAAAGAATAACTTATTTATTGAAAAAGTAGTCACGCAAATGATCCTGATTGAACATAAAAGGCTATGTGAAGAGCAAACTATTCATAATCTGTTGCATTGTTAATAATATTCACTTTCCTATAGATATGGCAATAACAGTACCTACAATACAATTTTGAACTATTTCTGTAGATACATATTAGCCTTTGCATAAATATGTGTTTTTAACAAAAATCCAGAATACAGAATGGGAAAATTTTACTCCCTGAAAATTGATACTTATGAATTGCTACTAAAACTTTTGGGCTAGCAGTATTTAGAAAGGATTAAGGTCTTTTTTCTCACAATGAAAAGAGGTCAAGATTATATCAAAAGAAAAATGCTATTTAGGCTTCCCTTTCCCCTTTTGTAATTCTGTCATTTCCTTACTTCAAAAATGGACCCTGGTAAATTCCTGTCCCTAATAGTATTATAGATAGAAAAACATGCATGCATAAGCAAAAAGAAGTCCACTGCCTTTCTGCCTTTACAGTTATCATTGCTGACAAATTTCTTTTGGTTGCATTTCCAGATGTGCGTAATCATCAACACACTCCATTTGGCTAAAACCTTGTTAGAGATCACTTTTGACATGAGACCCAACCACAGCCAGAAGAACTGATTTGGGACACTTCCAGGGATTATCTTGTAGTTTGAATACTGAGGCAGGAGAGTCTGGGTGACCAAAATTCTGGAACTCCTTAACATCATAGAGCTTACGATCTTAGCGCTTTTGGCTCAGAACCTCTGCCAGAGTGAAGCTGTCGTTCTCCAAACGATGGGGTCATTGTTATTATTCTTCCAGTCTCCAAGGCAAAATGAATGCATCGTGTGACCAGCCATGTGGCAAGTGCCAAAAACCACCTGGAAAAGAACCACAGTTGTCACAGGGCCACATTGAAATGTGAATCATTGAAACTGCTGACCACTAAAAAATCATGACAATTTGTTTCTTACCCTTAGCCAGATGATAGTTAAATGAAAGGACCCAAGTGAAGGCATTTAAAGGAAGAATCCAACTTGCAAAAAGTGACATTTTTTTCTGACTTACTATAGCCCACATGATGTTATTCTAACTGACCTATTTAGAAACATTTAAGAGTAATATGACAAGCAGTTGGTGGAGGATTGGCAAATTTCTTAAGCTGGTTCATGCGTCACTCTGCTTTTGTTTGTCCAGCTGCCAGTGTAAATTATGATCTGTTGAAGTGGATCTTGCTTGGCATCCTTTAAAATTGGCCCGAACATTTAGACAAGTCACATGTATCTCTTTCTGAACAAGTGCATCATTGGATGGACTCACTGTAGCCCAGATGATGCACAAATACTCTGTAAGCAAAGAGGAAATCACTATTGGTGGGAAACAGAACAAGGAGAAAGACCAAAGGACATTTGAGTCTGTCCAGTTCTAAGTGTTACTCAAAGTGCTAGCACAATGTGACATCAAGCCCTCACTGTGTGTCCAGCCATCTGGGTTTTCCCAGACATTCTGACCTAATTGCTTTACTGCCTGTTACAGCCCCTGTGCCCTACACATTTCTCTTACTTCTCCCTATCAGTTCCTTCCTTCATTTTTTCCAGTCTGAACCTCCTACAGGATTTGGCTTGTGCTGCTATTACAGCTAATATGATCACTGCCCTCAGGCTGAGAATGGCCCCTATGAGAAGGTGTGGATGACTGTCCTTTAGTTACAGCTATGTCCTGTTGATGTTTTCTTCTCTCTTTCATTATATCAAATTCACATTTTAAATTCACAAATAGAATTCAAAACTTAATTCTGTGACTCTCATAGGATCGTCTCATCTATGTACCATTTAAGGAAAACTAGAATACTGTAAGTACATGTTTCATTTCATCAAAAATATGTACTTTTTTTCTTTCCTTCTTTGCCCTCCTCTCAACATCCCCAACCCCACAATTTTCTCCCTCTTCTCAAGGTTCTTGGGTCTAAGCAGAAATGCCCTAAATATTCTATATGACACATGTGCCTCTCTGTGTGCAAAATTGTGTGTAAACAATTTCCATGGGTTACTTCTTTTAATTTTCACTAGAACCCTGTGAGGTAAATTATTATTCTCCCTTTAAAGAGTAAAAAGTTTAGGCTTGAGAAAGGCTAGATAACTTGATAAAAGTCACAGAGCTGGGAAGTAGTGTTTTGGGGTTCATGTTTTTAGCTGTTTGCTATATGATCTCCTACTTTTCTCACAATATGTGGGATAAATATGAGACTTATACAAACTTGAGGCTTCTTAGAGCTTAGAAAAAATAAGGAAGAAGATGTATATGTGGCTTAATTGACTGGAAAAAATAGTTTTCTATATTGTAGGGTTTTTCAATTCTGGATAATTCTTGTTACTTTTCAGTTATTTGAAAAGTTGGCCTGAAGTTCTAACTCTCTGCCAAGAACACAAAGTTGGGGAAGTTAAGGGATTACATGGCTGACATTACACTAGAGTAGAGTATGGGTACATCAAAAAACTAGTTTAATAAACAACTGAAAATTTCAAAAGAAGTTGGGATTATGGGTGGTTTTCCCATCACAATGTTGGGAAATTGTCCTCTTTGCTTTAGTCACTGTTAGTCAGAAATAAAGATTAACATAGTGGCTTTTTTATTTTGTTTTGTTTACAAAAAATTTCACTTCAAATGTTAAAGGGCAGTCATTTAATGAAAAATACCTTTTAAGTTTTTAAGGGTTTATATTAATCACAGTTAAAAACTTTTTATATAATTCTCTTCCACTCAGATTTTGATCTATACTTCTCATAAGCTGTTTTTTTTTTTTTGTTACTTTTAGATGTCTCAATATAATAACTAAGCAAACAAAAAGTATTTACTGAGTTCACGTTATGTACAGATTAGTTTTCTGGGTACTGTGGGGATAAGGAGGGTTGTAGTTCCTGTCCACAAAGAATTTATAATGATTTCGTAGATGGAAGATAAATTCTACTAAATCAGAGAAGGAACCATAAAGCATAAAATTAAATACAGAATAAAATGATATAGTCAGGTAAACGTTGGTTTGTACTTCTTCATCTTGTACCTAAAAGGATTGGAGACCAAGGATTTGATGGAATTAATGGAAGTAGTCTATAAAGTCTATAAAGTAGTCTATAAAGATTTGCAGAGGTAAAGAGAAGTGAATGTCCTCTTGGAGACAGATCCTGAACAAAAGCAGCAGTGACTGGAACGTGCATAAGCATCACCTCATATAGAGGAAATAAAACTGATTGTCTTATATTATTGGGAAATAGGTATTGGATTATTCTCTGTGTGTATGTATATATATACACACACACATATATATACATACATATACATATATACATATCTGTGTATATATGTATATATACACACACACACACGCACAGAAAGAGATCGATCGATTGATCAAAGATAGGTGATTGTAATGTCTTCCTGATGTATTGCTCATTTAATCATTATATAATGTTCACCCATGTCTCATTGTCTTTTTTAGTGGAAGTTTATTTTATGTGACTTAAATATGGCTGTCCCCGACTTTCTTAATGTACCATTTCTTGCAAGATTATGTTCTAACCTTTTACTTGGAGCCTATGTTCATCTTGGAACTCATTTTATCTTCCGGAGATAACAGAAAGCTAAGTTTACGTTTCTGGTCCAACCAGTCACTTTGTGCTTTTGATTGGTGAGCTCAGGTCATTGATGTTTTGGGAAATTATTGTTATTTAAGTATTTATTGCTATTTGGTTATTCTTTTCTGAATGTTTTTTGCAGTTTGTCTCTCTTCTTTTGTTTTCTTCCCTTGCATTTGAAGCTGACTTTTGTGTAGTGTTTGTATTTCATTTTCATCTTCTTTGTTCCTCTAGGTATCTTTATGTAATTTGAAATTATAGGATTATGAAATGCACAGCCTATCTTAAATGGAAAGCAAGTAGATACTGATTGCCTCACAACAGTCCCCATTTTTACAGTAATACTTTAAAAAAATCAGTTTGCCTGCGCTATTTTTTCTATTATTGCTATAATTTATTATCTCATAGTACAATGGCAACTATTCTCTTAAGTGTCTTACATGTTATTTGTGGACATAAGACTTACATATTGAGTTATTAAACACCATAGATACCATTTTATAAGTAAATATTTTTATGTACTAAGTGATAGAAGAAAGTCACTCAGAAATTTTTAAACAGAGGGAAATTTGCAAAGACTTGCAGAGTCTTTATAAAGAAGTGAAGATTAAGCTGAATATAAAGGATGGCTAAGAATAAATTTAATAGACATAAAGACAAACCTTGCACATAAGCAAACTAGCTACAAATTAGGCTTAGTGACAAAACTAAATTGTAGCACTTTTGTTGGATAAAGTGATTAGATGTAGTTAAGGAGTAAGGTTATATAAATGGTCTGGTAATAAGGTTTAAATATCTCAAAATTTCTAAGGCTTGATGTTTGGAAATATTCTTTGACCAATAAATTGGGAAGAAAATCTAATTGAGGAATTAAATGAGAAGCTTAAATTGTTGAATTTGATATCCAACTAGAACATCAGGCTGTATGGTTGGATACATAATACCATTTAATTAATGGTCAGGATTTATCACTGGTACAGATGAGAGCAAGACAGAATATACTGAGAGACAGTTTCTGTTGAATTCATCGATATGTGAACAATTAAATTAGTATGTCTTCTTGGTTCTGGCAGGGAAGCAGATTTAAAATTTGAGAATGTTATCTAAGTGAGAGAAGGAAGCAGAAATAAATCTAGGAGGGAAAGCAAAACCAGAATATGCAATCTCTCCTGTGATGCCCTGGTTATGTGTTGCTAGCTATGTATGGGTGGCTCAATAAGAGTAACCTTGCTCAAGCAACTTCTAGGTTTGCAAACGTGAGTAAAAATATCTGACCTCATTTAACCTCCTCAGTTTTCTTAGCAGTTAAATAAAGATATGTGGAAATTTTCTCTAAGATTATGAATTATTGTGAGGATTAAATACTGTCTTAGGAATATTTAAAAACATTTTTCAAACAATAATTTAAAAGCTCGGCCATCAGAAACAAATAATCCAGGGACATAAGACCACAAAGATGTGTAGGTGCCAGTCCTAGAGTCAATTCTGCACTCTGTAACTGTTTCTTAGGGTTCCATCAAACAAGGCAGAACGGAAAACAATAAATTTCCAGGTTTTGCAATGGTTATATAGGAAAAAAAAACATAAATTCAGATGGGAAAATGAAGTTCTTCCTTTTACCTACAGGACATACACTTTTCATGCTGAGACTTCAGTTAGAAACTCTGAATGAGAAACTCTGATTGAGTGGTTGACAACACCCTTAACGATATCCCTGAGATTCCTGAGATAGCATCCTTGTTCTTTCAGTCAGCACATCCCACCTCAGGCACAGTCGAGCACATATGTCACTGAGAACAGAGCAGGAGAAGGGTGAAAGAAGTGTGGTTGGAAAGTATAGCTTTCTACGGACATTTGCTTAATACAGAGATAACACTGGATAATGCACATGAATCCAAATAGTCCTACATAAACATCTATAGCTTATTTTAAAGCTTATAATCACAATTCAACATTTTTCCAAAAACATTATTATTATTATTTTATAGTAGAGAGAAAACATAACAGTAGAGAAACAGGGAGGTAGATGCAGCAACCATCACTTATCACTCAAAGTTACAATCCCGGGAGATGAAGCATGAATGACAAAAGATGGATACTTCATATATACATACAAAGTAGAAAGCCAAATGTAGAGGGACTTTGATTCACATCTAATTTGGGCTTTTTGAAGGGGACACCATATTAGTAAAGGTATCACACAATGGTGTCTTTTCTTTCATCTTCCTTTAAAAGCTCTTACTCTGCTAATTGTTGGATTTGGGGGCAAACCTAACCATAAATTTGTCAAAGAGGAGAATTTCAAACTTTCACTAAATGCTCAATTAGTTCAGGGTTTTTCCTTCATCCCTCTACGCAAGCGAAATTAGGGATAGAGGAAATATTAAATGACTTCACGAGGACAGTTTTTCAGTTCTGTAACTGTATTTTTGTCCCTTTGATGCTGATTTCCTTAGGTGTCAAAATTTTGTGTATTGCCTGGCAGCTGAACATTATGTAAACATCTGCTCTTGACACTGGAATGGCTGAAACTTGAGCCTGTCACTTAAGAGAGCCAGTCTAATGGCCCTCCCTTGCTGATTTGCCCCCACTTTAGCTCTCACTAGCACTGCAGGTCTTCTGGTTGTTCCCTCCACTCTTGGCTTGAGATCTCCACTTCGACCTGCACAATCTATTACAAGGTTCCCATATTCTTCGTTAATGTCCCTAACCTGTCTGTTAGTTTCTTGCAGTGGAGCAGGCTGAGCATTGATTTATATACTCAGTGTGATCAAAGGAAGATGGCATATACTATATTGATCTTTTTTCTGGTTCAAATGTGGCATAGTCCCAATACGACCCTCCATTCAGCTGTGGGACTTGCCTATCTGTATGTGCACCAGGCAATGGATGCCTCTCCAAAAAGCACAAGTTAGGTGTGAATCAAAGCCTCTCAACTTTTTGCTTCCTGCTTTGCACATATAAGGTGTCCATCTTTTGTCGTTCATGCTTCATCTCCCAGGACTGCAACCTGGAGTGATGAATTACGGTTATTGCATCTACCTCCCTGTTTCTTTAGTATTATGTTTTCTCCTCTATAGTAGAACATGAAAAGCTTTCTTCCTCTTCCTCTTCCTCTTTATCTAGCAGGAACTTCTCTTTTGGGATAGCCTCCTTAGCCCTGAGATGTCATTAATCCATTCGCTTTCCTGGGGGTATAGGGTCAGATAGGCTATTTGGACTATGATTTACAGAAAGAAGAATAATTATTTCAGTTTGTTATTTTCAGAAGTATTAACCCATTATGTATAATTTTACTCAGCAGAATATTTCATAATGGATGATTTCCAGATAATCTGTGGTTAAAACCAAATGTCTTGAATGACATATTTTCAAGAGATTTTAATGCTTTCTGTCATTCTTTATAAGGGCCACCTGAGTGCACATCTCTTATAAATGCCAAATGATGTGCTTTGTGATATATAATCTGACTAATGAATTGAAACATCCTAATACTATCCCCATCCCATATGTTCATTTCTAAATTTTCACTGGGCCACAAACGAGACTTTCCCTCAAAGTGTATCCAGACATTCTTCACAGTAAAATGACCAAAGAGAATTGAAGACTCTGGCCAGAGTTCCGGAGTACAGATGACTTTTGGAGAGCCCAAGTGTTTTCTGGCTGTGTGCTGAGGTCCTGGATTAAAACAAACAAACAAACAAACAAACAAACAAACAAACAAACAAACAAACAAACCCCATGCTGATATAACACTTATCAAATTTAACAAATATATTTTGAATTCCTCCTATAGGCAAAGTCTGAAATGTCATAAATAAGTGCATTAAAATACCTCTGTCTACTTGGCCATGACACAAACTCCTTTGGTTTTATTTTGGCCTGGAAAATAAATATCCTACTCTTGGGGTCATTGTGCTGTTCTTTTCTATTCTCGGTTTTATCCTAAGCATCAGAGAAGTAAAGTTTTATGAATATAGATGTGATATATAAAATTACATATTATATTCCATTTGTGATGCTGCAGAGGACTATAATTTTTAGATTCAGGACATGTGCAGAATAAGCATACAAAATATTGTCATATTTGAATCCCCTGCTTAATTAATATTATATATACATATGTAAAATATATAGTTTATATATTATATACTTATATAAATTTGTACTACCAATAGATGTAAATATAATTATATTTGCCACTAGTGCTGCATTTTTAAAATATTAAAGAAATTATATAAAATATATATCTATCACTCTTCATGTAAAAAATTACACTTTATTGTTTAGTACTGTGAAACCAGATTCAAGTATGTGCATTTTAACTCACAGTTGTCTCCTTTTTTAAAAGTGATTAGGAACTGAAATATCACTTAATCATATTTGTGTGATTATTCCAACTTCTTTATGCTTACTTTCCCTCAATTTAAAAAGAAACAATTTTAGATTTTCTAAAAAAGCATAAAAATTAGCAATTTTAAGTGTGACCAAACTTGAACTTTCTCATTGGAGATAGCTCTGAAAATCATATTTCTTATTTTTTTTTTTTGCTACAATAAGACAAAGGGAGCACTCAAAAAAGAGATCAATAGGGAGTCCAAGAAATAGGTGGAATAAAATGAGAATAAAAACAAAGGGAATTTCCACAATGATGGTGAAGGCAGTTCTCAGAATAATGGCTTCTAAGTATCTTTGAGAGCAGCCAGTCTAGATTGGATAGATGTATAAAGAGCTCCAATACAGTGTTTCTAAGGGAAAAAGTAAAATTGGTGGATTTCACGACACTTTTTAATATCTCGTGAGTAAGTTTATAAAATATTGTAGGAAAAAGGAAATATAGTCACAAAATACTATGTGGTGCTGCTATGCATATTTACATATGTATAATAATAAAAACAATGACCAGCAATGTAACCCAAAGGTATGAAATTAGTCTACTGAAAGGATGAAGAAAGGAGAAATGTAAATTTTTATGTTTAAGGAATAAAGCTTGAAAGAGAGCTAAACACCTTCTATTATAGGGAATAAATGTACAATTTACCAACTACTGCATAACAAATTACCTGGAAACTTAGCAGTTAGAACAACAATAAATATTCATTATCTCACACATTTTTTGTGTGCCAGGAATTTGGGAGTAGCATAGCCGGTACGCTGGTTCAGGGTTGTTCTTAAAGTTTCAGTCAAGATGTAAGCTGAGATTTAAGAGAGAATGGAGGATTTAGCAATCAGACAACTTGTTGACATAGCTGGCAAGTTGGTGCTGCTTGCAGGGGATCTCACTTCATGGACTTCCCCACAGAGATACTTGAGCATCCTCACAGTGTCGAAGCTGGCTTCACCAGAATGATTCAAGAGTGAGCCAGGTAGAAGATCCAGGGTGTCTTATGACTTACCTGTAGAAGTCACACACCAGCATTTCCACAATATCCTGTTGGTTACTGAGCTTCCCAGACCTATACTGTGTGGGAGGAAATGACACAAGATCAGGTACCAGTAGGCGAGAACTACTGAAGATGATCTGAAAGCTGGTTACCACAGACCATTTTGCTAGTTTTAAAAAAATCAACAAATATGCACATGACTTGGAAATATGGCATTAGCTGCCAAAAAGAGACTAGTAAACGTGGTTGCTTCTGAGGATCAGAAATGAAGATGGGGATAAGGAACATGGGACTATAGTAACTTTTAACTTTATAGACCTATTCAACTTTTAATAGTACATATATTCATAATCTAATTAAAATAAAATAAACTAATATATTAGTAAAAATTATTTTGGTAAGTAGCACAGAATAAAGTCAACCCACTGAGCAGATAAGCAGATGACAAAAGTGGAGATGTAACTAAACCTGAAGCCGCAACTGAATTTGTCTAAGACCTCTCAATGAGTTTGGTTATGTTATTGGAGTTTCTAACTAACTGCAGTCTCTTACCTTAATAATTCAATAACCTTATAGGGAAATCAAATAGGAGAGAGATACTTGGGGGGTGGGGGGAGGGGGAGGATAAGGGCACAAAATGGAGTAGAAAAGGACACAAGGGACCACGGAGATGGATCACGGGTGAATTGGTGGTGGGTTACCCAAGGGGAATACAAAATGTAAATGATATAAATGACAATAAAAATATTCATTATTAAAAAAATAATTCAATAACCTTACTCCTAGAATAACCCTATGAAGTTTTGAATGGTCCTTGCTATCCTCGTTTTACTGAGTTTGAGGCTTTGCTGCTATCTTTCCATGGCTCAGTGGAGGAAAGATGGTCTTGAATGAATATGTATGTTGTTAAAGCAGATATTTCACGACCCTAGATAAAAAGGACTTAAATCTCATCTCAGGGATTGTGTTTTTGCTTTAAAAAGAAAGTGCATGAGTACCAGTGTTTGATGTGTGGCTTCTTTTTTTAAAATTTATTTTATTTTTCTTACATTATTATTCATTTTTGTGCAATACACCATAGTCCCCTTCTGCTCTTTCCTCCCCTTCTTCTCCTCTCCCTCCCCCTCACCTGCTATATACCTTATATCTATAGTTTGCCTGCAAGCCTGCAAGTTTTGTCTGTGGTTTTCTTTTTTACTTTTTGTTTGGCTTCCTTATATTCCTCCTATGAGTGAAACCATCTCATATTTTTCTTTTTCTTTCTGACTTTTTTCACCGAACATACCCCCTTCCAGTTTCCACTCATATTGTTGAGTGGCATATTTATCTTTTTTGACTGCTGAATAGTATTCCATTGTGTATATATACCACATTTTCCTGATCCATTAATCTGTTTTTGGACATTTAGGTTGCTTCCATATCTTAGCTATTGTGATTAGTGCTGTAATAAATATAGGAGTGTAGGTTTCCTTTCAAATTAATGTTTCTGTGTCCTTTGGGTATATTTCTAGGAGTGGAATTGATGGGTCATATGGTAGATCCATTCTTAATAATCTGAGAAACCTTGATGTGTGGCTTCTTTAGGCTCATCAAAGATAAAGGCACCCCTTCATTTTTAAAATCAATTCTCAAAACAAGCATATACTTTCTTCTACCTACTCTAGACATCTTTCAGATGTCTAGAGTAATAACCTCAAGGATCTTAAGGTAATAACCTCAAGGATCTTAAGGCCAAAATGTCTGGTGGATCAAAAAAGCTCTCATAGCTCATAAATTAACTAGATTTTATCAATTTATGTACTTTGCTGGCCCTGAAGGAGGACAACTATGAAGGTATTCTTCAAATAGCAAGTGTGACTGTGTTGGTGTCAGCAAAACAGCCAGTTGGAGAATGGTGCTGTTTCCTGCTAAGTGGAGTGTAGACCTAATGTGCTTTAAAGGACCTGAGAGGTTGTATAATTGAGTTTGTAACCAATCCTAGTGAGTAGATACAAGATATAACTACAGTGGTAAACTCTGGTATGAAATATCAGTAATATATGATGAAATTCATGAAGCACCTAAAGTATTTTATAGCTAAATGGTTGGATCTGGAAAGTAGATGTTAGTTACTTACTGAAGAACATGGATGTAGTAATAATCCTGAAATTGCATCATTACCCTATAGAGAAGAAAAGTCTTAAAGTTCTATTTTAGTCAAGGAAAAAAATACATCTATTGTATAATTAAGTAAAAAAAAATCATTAAAGGGAAGTCGTACACATTCAATGCAATGTTATCTTGCTCTTAACTAAGTTTTTTATGATAACATAGGTAGTTATTTGTAGTAATTACATTATTGGGGCAAAAAAAGTTGCTACTCTATCCAATGTGCAAACACACATGGTCAGGTTTGTTAACTAACTGAAGCTGAGAGGAAAGAGAGTGTGTTTAAGTATAGTTGGGGCACAGAGGTGGCCAGGCCATAGAAAGTAATGGTTTCAACAAATAAAGCTTAAAAATTAAAATGCTTTATATTCACAAGGCCTGTGTAAAGCAGGTTAATGTACAAGTTGATCTATAAGTGATGAACAGCCAAGAGACTGTAGATGAAATGATATATAGATGAAATGATTTTCTTCCCTTTTTAGGAAGGTAAGCAAAGGCAACATGGATGATGAATGACAGGAGAGACACTATAGCAATCCTAGAGAAAGACCATGGGATTAACTTTAAAGCAGCCAAAAAAAATGTTTAAATAAAATAGGTTAGACAATCAAGACAGTTCAGAGATAGAAACCCACATGTTTTAAGGAGCTAGTGGATGTAAAAAACAAGGTCAGAAAGAATGAGGAATAAAGGATGACTTGGGCTTTTGTTTTGGGATGATAGAGTAAAATCATAGTTTCTATTTATGTGGCCTACCACAATTTACAAAACAATTTCAGGTGTACTGCATTCCATTGTTTCAATTATCCTGTGAAAAATTACTATGGATTAAATAACAAATAGGGTTTATATAGTGCTCTTCATATGGAGGTACTTTTCCTTATATTATCTTTCCCTACTTTCATCTTTTCTTCCTTTTAAAGTAGAGGCTACTTGGGTTCCCCTCTTCAAAGACACTAGTAGATAATATTGTCTGATTCTCCCCCAAGTTAGTAGATAAATGGACATTTACAAAAGCTTATCAAATACACATATACATACATACACATATACATAGTGGGTTTATCTCTTTCTCTGGGAAAAAAATGGTTTAGATAGTATGTCAAATTTTAATGCACATACAAACCATCTGAAGATCTTGAAATGTAGATTCTGATTAAATGGGTCTAAGATGGGGCCTAAAATTCAGCATTTCTAACAAGCTTCAAATGATATTCAATATGACTAGTATACTGAACACATTCTGATTAGAGATGATTTAGATTAAAACCACATGCATATCTGTATACACAAACAGAGACATACAAAGTACTTATGTTTAAACAGGTGTACCATTCTGGGGCACTTATAATGTACCTTATTTCAACTCTAAAATCACAACCATTTTCTCACAGCCCTCAAGGTAGTCAATGATTACTGCCAATTACATACTTATTCTTTTTTTATTCTTTTTCTTATTCTTTTATTACTGCATTCCAGTTCTCTGTTGGCAAGCATTGCCCTAAAGGTTTCTAAACATGTCAGTTGTCTTTTTCAAGGGAAGAGCTCATAAAGAACCACCTCATTGTTAGTTGTTCATTAATAGTTCACTTACTGACAACTTGGATGCGTGCCTTGAAATTTTGCAAGTTTTTTATAAAATTAAAATTACTTCCAAAGCACTTCAAATACTTCTGGCAATAACGTATGCTTGGAAGCAGAATTCTTAACTCTCCTCCCACAGGTCTTTGCTTTTATGATTCCATAGCCTTGCAGGTTTCCTTAATAGCCTGACATTCCACAATACAATACATGTGTGTTGACAGACATCTGAAATCACTGACATGCCTCAGGGTCTCAGTACTAAGCAACTATTGGCTCTGATCCCATGTAACTGAATTTAAAGAGACAATCTCCTATTTAGGTCCATATCAGAAATTCCTTCTTTCGTTTTCTTCCAAATCATGGCTCTACTCTCTTAGAGGAAACTCATTTATGGGTCAGGCAAGTTGCTCAAGGAACGCGTTTTTATCCTTGAGGAAATCCCTGAAGTCAAACTGTAAAAAATGAACATTATCTCAATGTATACACAACAAAGAAAGTAACCTTGAAAGGCACAGCTGATTTTTATGAGGCACCTTGGACAAAGAAAGGCTTAGGCATTAAAAATCCTTTTGTCCCCTAGATGCCAGACAGCTAAATGAGATATGTTGAAAAATACAGGCCAATCAGCGCTGGCAATAATTTCTCAAATGGTACTAGGAATCTGTGACATGCACAGTTTGGAGAGTATGTTGTCTAACATCTTATTCAATTCAGGAATCCTTAACATAACATCCTTGAAATTTATTTAAGGCACCAGAATACTTTCTGAAGGGGTGAGACCCTAGTTGGACAGCTCCAGTTGTTAAATAACTACAGCTGTGAGCGGCCATGTGCCTCCTCCAGCTGCTCCATTTTGTACAATTTCTGCTTACTCTTGTCCTCCTATGTTCTTGCCTTTTAAATTTTACAGTGCTAATTAATTCAAATTTACAGCTTTCAGTTTTGCAAATTAAGCTCTCTGAAAATGACTTCACTTTAGTTAGGAGCTGAATACTCATCAAAATTCAAAAAAAACCTGAATTTTGACACATTATTGACATCGATTGCACCTCATTGTTGTACACTGAATTTCAGTGGTACTTCAATTTCAAACACCTTACTCCTCTCGTGTGGAATTTGATGAAGTCAATCTTGTCATAGAGTATGCATGTTTTTCCCTCCCATTTTCAGATACACCAATGAAGAGTTAAACAATACTCATGAGGCCACACATACTGCTAGAGACCCAACTGGGAATAGAGCCCAGGAAACTTGGCTCCCAGTCCACTGTGCTTCTTTTTAACCACATGACCATCATTTCTAATGAATATAAATTCACGCAGTACTCCTCCTGCTGAAACATGCAGGAGGCATCACATTGGCAAACTGGACAAGTTGGTGTATGTTAAGTAAGTTTCTATACCGAAACTTACATGTGTATTTTCCAGGATTCCGGATGTCACTGACTGTGACAGTTGATGTTTTATGAATGTAATCATAACACATGGCAGTTTTGAGGGTCATTTCCTTACAGCTTGCCGTAATAATCTCATTTTTGGCTTTTGTCTTACCAGACATAGATTTTGCTCCAATGGCATCTTTCTAAGAAGGAACTTACTGTTGGCGGCTGTTAAAATTCTTCATGGCCTCTGTGCAGTACCCTCCAATACACTTCCTGAGAGACTGAGCCATTCTCTGCTTAAAATTACTACTATATGCTCTTAAACCTGAAACAGATGTTATCTTGGCTACTATCATTTGTCATGAGCTTCTCTATTTGCATTTTATGCAAGGCAGGTGAAAGGCAGGTAATCTACTGCTTCACTCTGTACTAAAAGGAGGTGGAGGCAGAACAAAGGAAAAAAAGAATAAATACATGAAAATAGAGGAAAAAGTCACATGGAGACAGAAAGTACAACCACTTGAGCATCTATTATCCTAATATCATATGCTATAGTTTGGCTACTACTGATTTGCCTGGCATCTCTTTTGAATCATATTTGTGGCCACCCAGACTAAATCTGTGACTGATCTCTTGATTTAATATCAGCTTGCTCTTTTCAGCTCCCATGTCATTTACTATCTTAAAAAAAAATATATGGCTTGTTACTCAGTCTCTGTGTTTTCAAGAACTTGACTTTTTTTTTTTCTTTTTGTATGGGAACCAGGAAATTAGGGAGAAATTTAACCACTTGCAGAGAAGGTAGAAGCCCAGAAACAAGGGGATTTGTCTTTTATGGTCTGTACTTTGTAAGCTGTGGGTGTGACTCAATTTCCTCACCACCCACATTAAAAAGGTTGCCACCCAATCACTGTTTTTTTTTTTTTTCTATCCCAAACCCCTCCCCTTTGATTTTGGCTAGGAGAGACCCTAAGTAAGACTGCCCTTTCTGGACGTTACCGACTGTGACATATAAAAGCTGTTAGCTGCTCCTGTAGCCAGCAGCATTCAAACCTTGCAGATTTTACTCTCTGAGAGTTTGTAATAAGACACACTCCTCTTACAAGAGTTCATGCTACAACCTAGCAAAGAACTTTAAATTTTTGGAAGAACAGTATATTCATTTTGGCATTGTGCAGAGGTAAGCTATTTAGCTCAACAAGTTTATTTTGCATGCAATGATTTTAAAGTAGCTCACATTTTTATAATTTTTGTAAGAAGTGAGGTTGGGTTATTATAACTTTTTTGTATGTGTTCTTTCATTTGGTGTCCATATATGTCTGAGAGACATTATCAGCACATTCTCTGTTGTTACCTGTGATGAATTTTTCCTCTACACTCTCAAGATGAACTTCAATTTTAAATATTTTCCTTTGAAAATAAATATGCAGTAATGCATTTTGTGATTCAGAATGTGGGACAAATAATTCACATTCATTTTAGGGTTAGTAGTCATGCTATTTATTTTTCTCTCTAGGGCATTTGCTTCATCACACCCAGTAAACTGTACAGAGACTAATCTGGGTGGTCTTCTAGGCTTGAGTTCAAAATTTACTTGGACTTTTGGAGAGAAAATCAAATCAAGCAGTGGTCCCAAATGATAACTTTGAAAATTTACACTCTCTGGTACTTTTTTTCCCCCCCCTTCCCCTCCTAGACCCTAGCTCTACTTTCTGCTTTAAAGCCAAGTACAATCGGTGGCCTCTTCTCCACCCCTCAAAATGATAGCCATCTGTGCCTTCAGCAGTGCGCTCCTGCTTTCCCTTCTCTGTGAAGCAAGTGCCGTCGCCTTACTCAATTCCACTGACTCATCCCCGCCAACCAATAATTTCACTGAGATTGAAGCGGCTCTGAAAGCACAACTAGGCTCTGCGGATCTCCCCAAAGCCAGGCGGAAGCGCTACATTTCGCAGAACGACATGATCGCCATTCTCGATTATCACAATCAAGTTCGGGGCAAAGTGTTCCCACCGGCAGCAAACATGGAATACATGGTAAGAAGAATTTGTTTACTTTGAGTTGTGAGTGAGGAAGGTTTCTTTACATTGTACATTGGAAGAACCCAGCAAGTCATTACATGTTAAGAGATATGGATCTTTTTAGACACTTTAACTCTTTTAACTCTTTCATGCCTGTTCAAGAACTGTTCTATCCAAGTATTAAAAGGGGTGGGGGAGTCTAATTTTCTTTTGTGAGTTATACAACCACTGATGAATCATATATTTTATAAGAAGCATAGATAAAAATAGGGGTATGTTAAGTGATGATATTTGGAAGGTCCACTTAAAAAAATTCACATGAAACTTTTTTTGTGCTTTATCTATTAGTCATATTTATCTGCTAAAACATTTCTTGAAAATAACAGTTTAAGATTACAGGTTTCATGTGCATGATTTATTCTCTGGATGTCTTTTCCAGAGGTGTCTTTTCCCTTTCTTGGACAAAGCTCTTCCTGACGCTAATCTATTTGTATTTTCAGAGAACATGCTGACTTTTTCCTCATGATTTAATGCTTTGTCATTCAGATAACAGTGAAGCCAGTACATTTGCAGTGTTCCAACTTGCTATGAACACATTCCGTGCTCTCTCTTAAAAATAGGCTCTCTAAGTTGAAATCATTTTAAATAGCAGTTAAAAACAAAACAAAACACACCAAAACACCACCACCTAAGTTGGTATTGATGGGATAGATATCTTTTTTAAGATGTTTCTTTATTTTTGTTTTGAATTTATGCAGGATTTGTAAAAGCAAAACTTGGAGCTCGTTTAAGGCAATGAAGATCACAAATGTGATATTTTTAAGTTGTGGGGGGTTGGTGGTACGCCTTAACAACTTTTATAAGTGCTGACCTAGGAATTTCTATAAGAATCTAAATTAATAGAGTTTATTTAACAATGCTTTTAAAGTTTGACTAATTGCAGATGTCAGAGTCACAAGAAAAATAAAGATTTGGCAAAAGTAAGTCATAGTTGATAAAAGTACAATTTATTCTATGAAAATGCATTTTGCCAAGGTTTATTAAAGAAAAAGGAAAATAAGATGTGATTAGTCCTGATGTATGACTATACTGAGGGGCAATATAGTCTTATGGTTAAGAATTTAGATTCTGGAATCCAAATGAATGGGTTTAAACCCAGTCCTGGAATATAATCTTTGTATATTCATTACCTCATTGCATTTCATATTCATCATCTGTAATATGAAACTCAAAGAGAACTGGCCACCTAGGATTGCAGTAAGTAACGAATGAGTCCAGGGGTAGAACAATTAGGCCACAGCCTTCAGCAAAATAAATGTTAACAAACACTAGCTTATGTGGGTTTTGGTAAACTTCTTGTGTAAGGCTAGCAGTGATAACCCATTCAAGATAAAAGATCAGAAACAGTTCCCACCTTTCTAGAAAGTGTTTGTGAGAAAAATATTCATCAAATTCTGTGAGAAACAGAAAGGTATAATATCTAGACTTTAGGTTTAGGAAATACTTCCTGGCCACAATCACATTGCTATGCAGAGTATGAGTTATTATACATGATTTTTTTTTGTAACCAGATACAATGCTATCTATAGTAGGCACTTTATAAAACCACCTTAACTCAGTAAAGGTAATGAGAAAGTAGTTATTTCCATAAAGTAAAACAGGTCTATCTCAAATTATTATTATGTATTCATTCACACATATCTATTCATGCAATGTTTACTACTTGTTAGGTACTCTTCTAAGCACTGGTGATCATTCATGAATAAAACAGATAATTCTTGGTCCTCTCAATGGGGAACTAGACAGTAAACAAGATAAGTAAATCACTTTATACATTAGAGGTTGATAAGGTTATAAAGAGAAGTGAATCTCATTGTGGTGAGGTTGAGAAATTTAATAGGGTGATATGGGAAGAGCTCACTGAGAGTGTCCTAGAGGGAAGTGAGGGATTGAGTCACATTGATAGATGAAGAAAAAACATCCCTTAACTAGGAGAGGAGAGTCAGGGCAAAGGCTCTGAGGCAGAAGAAAACTGACTGGTTAAGTCAGAAAAATGTTCCAATTTAGTGAAGTCATAAGCTAGAAAGACTCTTTGAATAAGCTATTTGAAATAATTCACCTGGATCCCTCATAAAGACACAGAGAAGCTTTGAGGGAAGTAAGTATAATAGGTAGCTTGAGAGTTGTGGGAGGAATTCTCAGGGCCAGGTGAGAAATACATACAAATCCAAATTGAAGACTCTTACTTAAACTTGCTCACCATTGTTTGAATTTGAATTTGAATTGCCAGACAATTAAGTAGGCTCAGTTCCAACCTCTACTATGTAGCTCAAAGACTAGGGACATGTCCACTTGTCATGTGTTCAAATTACCCCCATCAGCGAGTGATGTCACCACCCTCATCAGTGAGTGATGTCACCACCCACAAGAACAGCTCAGAAGATGGTCTTCAGGCGGGGCCTTTCTGATGGCACCAGCCTGACTTGCAATCCCTTCAATACATAACTTTCTCCCTGAGCCTTTCCTCATGTCATTTCCTCCCCTTCTAATGCCTCCTCCTTAGCATATCCCGTGATTTATAACCTACCCTTTCAGGGTTCTATCAGAGTGTTATGTCCTTTATTGGCTCTTCTTACTCTCACAACCATGTTTGCTGTCTCCTTTAAACAACTCTATAGTTCATGTCCATCATATTAATCTCATCAAAATCAAACTTAATATATAGTTATTTATATATTTCTTACAAGCTTCTCAATTTTAAACTATCAGGGTGCTAAATGTACGTTTATTCTCTATTGTGCATCTGTTTTCATGAACAATTTCATGTAGACAGTGGTCAGTCATTATTTGATTAAGTGAAATCCCTATGAATTGTGTTATATTTATAAGTAGCATCAGTTTCAATATCATTTATATTAATACTTTTCTCATCATTTACAATATCTTACCCCATGTACCTAAAATAAAAAAAAAGTTTCTCATAAATCTAAAAGTTCCTTAAGATTAAGCAATTTCATCTTCTCTAAGTAGTTGGTTATGCTAGTGTATGCTTGACTAAATAAAGTGGAAGGAATCTGAACATGTTGACAATCTTATAATTATATAATATTTTCTTTGTAAATGTCCAAAATTTTAGCAAAAAACACATTAGAAGTATTTAATTTTCCAAACACCATATCTTTTAAATTATATATATATATATATATATATATATATATATATATATATATATATAGAGAGAGAGAGAGAGAGAGAGAGAGAGAGCGCTTAAAATATGCAAGTCAAACTTCTTTTTGTTTGGCTTCTGTGCTACAATTAGTTTATTGACTAATTTCCAGAGCTCCTTGGACACCAGCTGTTTTTCATTCTTCTTAAGGGCAGTTTAAAGCATGACTGTAAACCACAAACCACACTAGATTCTTAGAAGAAGAATTATCTCCAAAAGAATGAAATTGCAAGACTCACACATGGAGAAAAATTTGTAGGCTATTCCCTGAGTTCGAATCAATTGAATAAATTAATTAAAAATTTAAGTCCTTCTTTGAGAGAATAAAAGCCAAAGATAACAGAAATCTTTGTCTTCAAAGTTCTACTAAAATAGGAAAAACCAAAACTAAAACCAAACCTAAGCATATAATGCACTACAATATACTGCTATATAAGACTGATGTAATAGGAGTGGTAAGATAAATACCATGGAGAAGTGAAGGAAAGAAATGATAAGATTTCAATGCAAAATCTTGTAAAGCTCCATAGGGGCTTACATTAGGTAAAGCAATGCATGAATAAATTTGCCAGTAGTGAAAAACCATAGTATTAGTCCTATTTTTGAGAAATTTTAGAAAAGATTGAGAATCACTTAATATAAAAGCATCTAGGGAACTGTGAAAGTTTTAGAGCAGGGTTAGAGCTGCATTTTAGAAAGGTGATGCTGGAAATTGACAGAGTTTAGACTGGCAGTGAAAGTGACTGGAGAAGTGGCAATAGCCGAGTCAGTGATAGCTTTCTTTGGGCAATGATGAGGAGCCAGACACCTACACACAGTGACATGTATGAACAACCAACTTAGTATATGCATGAGATGGCAGTCTTCACACAGGATAGAAAAGTGGAAAGGTAGACAAGACAGTGTGAAGATGGATATGTACTAAAACAAAAAAAATGTGTAATGTGATTTTAAGAGGTCAGCATAGCTATATTGATAACAGTACGTATTTTATTTGCTTGGTGCCTGCATATATTATTTGCAGACTTAAAGGCCTCTGCTGCTTTTCTAGAAAAGAAAAGAAAAATACTAGTTACCAAGTCATAGCAGTTAGTAATGTATAAGAAAACATGACTTGAATGAATAAATGGAGAATAGATTATCCTGAGAAATGGCCAAACTATTTGCCTACAATAATTTATGACTTAGGAATAATGAAAAATGCTCATTTTGTTTACTTGGGCTCTATGTGGAAGAGAAGGTAAATAATGTACAAACTACTTTTTAAAAATTCAATAGTTGATTAAATAATTGTGATATCTATCTTTATCATTTTTTAATGAAACCACATTTTGTCCCAGATGGCATATGTCCTCTCACTAGAGAAGATACCTTAATTTGCTTGTTATAGACACAAGAAATTTGATAAATCTAACTTAGATCTTTTCAGTGAATACTTTTATGACCACTAGAAAGTCTCCTGAGAACTGTTACCAGCCAGCAACAAACTGAGAAAGACTGCTGACAGGAAGGCATTTCTTTAGCACATTCAGAACTCTGCATTCTTATTCTCCTACATATAGAAACTTTTAAGTGTCTTGGCTTCAAATAGAGACCAAGCACATTTTGTAGGAATTCTCTTCCAAAGTACACAATGATTAGTATTACTTATTTAGTATTACTTGTATATGAACATTCAGCTCTCTACATATGTGGCTAGCTGAGGGTAAGAACATTTTGTTTGTGACCATATTGAATATGGGGTCTAAGAAACATAAAAACATTAACATGAGGTGACTCAAAACCTTACTATTAGGTGGCGGAAAGAAAAGCTGTAACTCACATGCAAGCTACCTATATGGTGACTCCTTTTCCTAGTATTCAACATAGCTTCTTTGGTGGCAAATGATATTTGACCACATAAAATGGTATAGAAAATAATTTATTGTATTCCCAATGAGTATTTATAGACCCTAACATCATATCTGTTTCAGAGAGAACACTCAGTAAATATTTGCTGAACAATTGAAAGAAGTCTTTTAAATCTTCTTGGGCATAACACGTAAGGAGCATGTGGTTATGGTACTCTGGTGGGTAAGGGTCATTCAATATTCAAGCACTTATCCCACAATATTTATTCATGAACATGGCATGTGTGCTGGAGAATTCAGTGGGGGGAGTGAAGAGACACTCTTGGACGGGAAGAACTGTGAAAGTGAGAAAGTAATGAGTTGAGTGCTAAAGCAGCAAAAATATAGGGTATCTTGCTACTAATTGGGTCATTTGTAACCCATAATTGAACTCAGGGTAAAGAGGTAGGAAAAACTGCCAGAAGGAAATGATCTCAAATATTAAATAAGAAAAATAAATAGAAGGAAGGCGTGAAGGAAAAATATAACATGAAGTAGATGTGGGAGGGTGTTCTAAGAAGATCCATGATAAATAAAAATCATGGATAAAAATGTAGCTTGGATTTAGTGTATTAAAGAAAAGGTGATTTTCTTTAGGTAATTCCATTAGGTGGGTGAAGGCATGCAAAAAGATGTTTTAGTTTTATTCTGAGATTAGTTATTGAAGGTTTTAAGGAGGGAAGTTAATTATATCTGCAGTTCAGAAAGATCATTCTGATCACAGGGTAAAATGGGGTCAGGGAGAGGTAACCATAAAGGCAGGGTGCACAAGAGGCTGTAATGACAGCATGAGTGAGAGATAATTGAAGTGTCAATGAATTTTAAGGCTATGGGGATCTGATGAAGTGAATTTAGAGATCAAATCAATAGGAATAAGTGATTTATATGATGAATTAGAACGAGGGTTTACATGATGAAGCAGTCAAAGAGGATGTGATCTTTTTGATTAGGACAATTGTATTTCTCTAAGTTAGTGGAAACAAAATAAAGAGTTCAGCAGGTTTATCATTCAGGGCACACAACTACAGAGGTTGAAAAGTAGCTATTGTACAACAAAGAATTTTGGATGGGAACATGCTTGGGTAATCAAAATGGACTATTTTGCATAATAGGGGTAGGGTTGTGTCACAGAGATAGCATGGTGGGATGATTATATGTCTGGGAATCTATTCAAGAAAATGATTTTTATTGTGATAACATTGGTTTACAACATTGTGTTTTAGAGAAATAGGATCTCTCCTTCAGGTGTTGTTGCCACACCACACCTCTGTCAAAATACCCATAGCCTACAACATAATCCCATGTGTTATCTCCTTAATTTTGCAAAAAGTTTCATTTATCTTTTATTTATTTGTTTATTTATTTATTTATTTGTTTGTTTAATGTGTGCTAAGACTTAAGTCAACATAAATCCAAATCTGTTTCTGGAACCTAGGTAGCATGAAACGAATCTAGTTCTTCAGATACACATAGGATAAGAGTTTGGGGGCGGGGCAGGATTAATCAAAGGGCATCAGAAAAATAGATAATGACTAGTTTGGTCTGGTATCATAAATTTAGTTGATCTGAAGTCATTTAAAACTAAGTCAGTGGCCATTAAATAGCTATAAACTTGAAATCTTTGTTTTTGAGAATTTCCATAGAATAATGTGGGAAAGGGTACAAGGTAGATAAAAACTAACAGCTTAAAACTAGTAAGAAAACTGGTATAAAATATATACTAGACTGAGGTTTGGAGAGATGGGCTTTGAATACTTCTAGTCTGTGTTACTCATAGAGTCTAAAAACAGGTATCAAGCATTTTGGGGGCATAAATATGAAAGAATGTCCAATAAGTTGTGGTTTTAGACTAAACTTTTCATGAAATCTCTTAAAATTTCACACTACATACTCCAAACTGAAACAATCTGGAAATGTTACTTAAGGACACAAATTTTTTTCTACTAAAGAGTGCATCAAATCCATATTTCATAATTTCATTAAATATGAACATTCTACCAAATCTGTCTCTCTGCATTCCAGCAAGATCATGTTTTCAGCAGGCAGTAGGTAGGCAGAAAGGTATTTGAATTCTTTTGACCAAGTGGGCATTGGCAAGATATGGAGTTTACATGCATATCACAGGACAGTCTGACAATCAAAAATCAGTTTTTTAGATGATTGTAACATTGATTCGGTAAAAATAAAAATTAACCACATATGAAAATATCTTCCTGGCTTTTAATCACAGTATTAAATGATAGCTGATGGGTATTATGTTTCCCTGGAAAAGAGAACTATTGTTAGACTCCATCAATCAATGGTCTTAAAATCTGAAGATTAAACCTGTTAAAGAGGGATTTAAGTTTTATAACTTCCGAAATGTTTTTTTATACTTATCTTCCAATGGATGTTACCCTTCCCCTTCTCCCATCCTGGTGAGCAAGCTCATTATCTATACACAATTCTGTTCCTGATTATTTAGTTTCTTCAGGGTTTATCTGTTTGCACTTTATCTGATTGTTTGCTTAATTGAGATTAAAACTTGCTCTTTCTTAGACTTCAGGCTACCAGATAACAGGATCAAAAGTGCACCCAACTCTGCTTCCCACTACAGGAGGCTTTTCTAGTTCAGGACACCACCACCATGACAGCACATGAATTTTCAATAAAAATAATGTTCACTACTAAGTATACTTTTTTTTTCTAGCTAGAACTGTGTACTGTACATTCATTATCTCCCTAACCCTCATTAGTCTTGAGAGATGAGGACAATTTTCCTCATTTAGAGACAGGAAACACAGGTCTCGGAGAGCACAGGTACATTTTCCAAGGTCATGGAGCAAGTACATCAAAATGATGGGCATGCACTCTCCCCTTCATGTGTGTATCTCCTGCTCTTAATCCCATTAGCTGGGATTTCCTTAAATGCACCTTATCTATCATTGAACATTAAAAAGCATTTCTTCATATGGAATAAAATCTTGGTTCTCAGAATTTTTACCCTTGGAAATAATATTGGAAAACTCTGCATTGTAATAGTAAGTCAAGTCCTTGAGGCTGTGATTGGCTGTGCTTTAGACCCTTGTCCCACAGTCATCTAAGTCTTTTTTTCTTTAAAGATTTATTTATTTATGCATACAAGCTGGGGTACAGGCCAGAGGCATGGGGCGGTGAGAGGGTTCTCCAGAGACAGAGCAGAACAGGCAGACCGATGGAAATACACTGCTGAGGAGAGCAGCGGGTGAGGTGGGAATCTCCCTGGCTGGGCAGCGTCGAACTCCAGTCGCCACTGCCCACAGCTCCACAGTGCAGCGCTTAACCGCTGCACCACCAGGGAGGCCCATCTAAGTCTTTCTTAACCTCCAGACATCTTGTATTCAATCCCTATACACATCACCTCTTCTATCTAGAGTCTTGACAAGACACCTATCAGGAGAGGTTGAACAAAAATTGGTTGCTTTCCAAATATCCTGGAAAAGATAAGTTCCCCTCCCCTTAAACTATACATGTACATGAATGGTGCCAATTAGTTCGTCTTGGAAACCAGAAGCAATGTGGCTGTAAGGAATGCCTTTCACCCCGTTGTTATCCCTGGTTGGATTCCAATGTGTGTGTGATGTCAACTGACCATTGCAGAATAGCAATGACAAATTATTCTCCATTTGTTCTACTTCTGAGGATGCATCCTAAAGTTACGTTGGCAGATTCTGTGGGCACATACTCTTGCTAACTCATGTCACATTCAAGAAATAAGTTGCTTGTAGGTCAGGTGTATATCTTACAGATTTGATGTTCTTATGATGGAAAGTGATTAGCTTACTTTTACATTTTTAAATCGATTTTTCAACATTTTGGATTTTCAGAGTGGTATGTATGTATTTCTCCAGCATGTTAATTCTCTCTCAGTTAACAGTCATCTAGAGTTATTATGACCTCTGAGTAAGCACCATGAAAACCATCTGTTAACTCTGTGTTCATGTCCATGTAACAATGAACTGCATGTTTCCTTCCCCTATGATTGTCATTCTCAAATAAATAATATTGGTCTATTTGTACAGCAACACACAAGACAGTTCCTTTTCCTCTCCCACTCATAAGTCTGTCTTCCATGAATACACAGAACAAACATCTTCATGAGCTTGGCCTCTCCGTCTATGAAAAAAAAAACATTTTCTTGCTGTTTTTTATTTTTATCAAAACTTGGATCAGTAATAGAGCAGAGCTGAAAGGAAGAATACTGATGCAAGTACTTATAAGTGAATATTAGACATTAACTACAAGAAAAGTCCCCTTCTTCTTAAGCCTTCCATGTAATGCATAGGTACATAAGGAGAGGGTAGGTCAGAAGGGTGGGGAGAGGAGAGAAGAGGCCCAAATGTATCTTCAATCAAAATGACACTCCATCAAATACAGCTTTAATAAATTATTGCTAACCAGGAGAGCACAGGATCACTTTGCAAGTACACATTAAAGATACCCAATGTAGAAATTATAATTTGAAAGTTGTAGGACTAGACTAGGTACCTGCCTCTAAAGTTCTCCAGGAGATTCTGGAGTAATTTACCAGGTGAGAACTCTTCAATGTGCTCTAAGAACTCTTAGGTCATGGTTTAGGACACAAAACATAGCTCTGGAAAATATTATATATATCAAATAGCCACTTCTTTGTCATGAGACTCTATACTGAAAGTCTTGACAGAGTAAGTAAAAAAAGAGTTACCTAGTGATGGTTTCTATATTATCAGAGAATTCACCTGGATACTCACTCAGCACTGTTTTTAAGAAACTATTGCGTGGGGACTATGGATGAGCTATAAATGGCTGCAATGAATAACATGAACAATGCTTACTTGGGAATATATTTGATTGACTAAGAACATTTCAAAAGAAGCAAACTTTTAAGTAGCATATAATACTTTGGAGTTCCTTTACATAATATATAATAATGTATTTTTATGATGTATTATAATATTTAATTATTTAGTCATTTTTTGGTAGACATTTTATTTCTTATCTCTCCCCTAAACTGTAAGGAAGATTCGTTGTCAGCCTTGCTAACTACTCCATATCTCCCAATAAATATTCATTTGCTAGCTGCCAAGATGAATAAATTACATCCAATCCAATCAGTTAACCAGATATTGATGTTTTGCATTTTCCATTGGTGAAGACTACACAATCATCCCAGTTAGTAGGTTTATTGTAAGGAGGTTTGGGGCAAAGATAGTTCCTGGGTCACTCTTTTCTGACTAAATCCAAGACCATTAAGTTGTTTCTATAACTTGGTTGTTCTTTTTTTTCTTTTTTTAGATTTATTTATTAATGCATGCAAGCTGTGGTGTAGGCCAGAGGTGTGGGGTGGTGAGATGATTCACCAGAGACAGAGTGGGGAGCAGAACAGGCAGACTGACTGAAGTACACTGCTGAGGGGAGCAGCTGGCGAGGCAGGAGAGGTCTGCTGCGCCATGTGGGAATCTCCCTGGCTGGGTGTTGACTAGTGCTGCAGTGGCTCTGGATAGCTTCATAGTGCTGTGCTTAACCCATTGTGCCACCAGGGAGGCCCTAACTTGGTTCTTCTTAATATTGCTGCAAAGATCATAGGAGTGGATAAATCCCTTCAAATTAGTGTTTTTATATTCTCTGGGTAGATACCTAGGAATAGAATTGCTTAATATATGGTAGGTCTGTTTTTATTATTTTGAAAAACCTCCATACCGTTTTCCATGGGGGCTGTAAGAATTGACATAGCCACCAACACTTTACATATCGTTGTCAACACTTATCTGGTCTTATTGATATGGGCCAGTCTCACAAGTGTGAAATGTTTTCATTGTGCTTTTGATTTGATTTCCCTGATGATAAGTGATGATGAACATTTTTTCATTTGCCTGTTGGCCATCTGTACATCTTCTTAGTAGAAGTGTCTGTTTCTTCTGCCCATTTTTTTTATTCTTTTGTTGTTGTTGAGTTCTTTGTAGGTCTTTGATATTAACCTCTTAATTGTCAACATGTAAAAGTTGATACATTTCACATATGTATCAGATTTTCTAGTTTATATTGAGATGTGGAAAGCTTTAGAGACATTGAACCCACTTCTTATTTACCTGCAATTGGTTAGAGAGGAGCAGTCTCATGGGGGAGATCTAATTTTTAAGATATATTAATAACATGGCTCCTTGAAGCTGTGAAGATCAAGCTGTGAAATCAACTGCATTTGAGGGATTCAAATTTCAGTGATCATTATAAGGTGCTCCCAAATTACATCTACACATGGAATATTTTATCCTATCCTTTCTTAAAATTCACATCTGGACTGTGGATCTATATGATATTATTTTTTTGTTTTGGTAGTATAACCACATTGCATTATAGACTTATAATGAATTGAATAATATTGAATAAAATTAGTTTATTAAAATAAGTTAAGACTATTATATTATTTAATAACTTGCAAATTATTCAGTATTTACATAAATTTGTATATATACACATATATTTATGCATTACTGAATAATAATGGTTCTTAGTTTATTTTATTTTAGTTAAAACGGTCTCAGGAATAAGAATTGAAAGAACTTTAGGATACAGTACCACCATTTCTGTCCTCTTACTTTTTGTTTTTTACTAGTAAACCTGGTTCAGCTGAAGGTCTTTTCCCCTTCACAGGTTTGGGATGAAAATCTTGCAAAATCTGCAGAGGCTTGGGCAGCTACTTGCATTTGGGACCATGGACCTTCTTACTTACTGAGATTTTTGGGCCAAAACCTATCTGTGCGCACTGGAAGGTAGGAAGCAGTTTCTCTGATGTCCTTCATCCACACAATAGTGACATATATTTCAAGTAATATTAGCAAGTATTTATTGAGTGCTGTGTGTCAGGTACTGAAATTTGGCCAGGCCTGTTTTTCATGTATTAAAGGATTATCTAATGGGTTAAAGGACCTAAAAAGACCATTTTCCCTATTATCTTTGGAACTCCCTTGCTTGGCTGTATTCTTCACTTACTTCACAAGATGCTGCAAATGTCAGGCATGTGTGTATCCTTTATCCTGCACTCAGGAAAACCCCTGGACTGTGGCAGATGGCATTCTTGTATATATGATTTTACTACAGTTGCATATATCTGCAAGTGTGTGCAAATGTACACATGTATGCATACATATTATGTGTATGTGTGTATCTGATTCAAATTATATACTTATGTGTATTTGTATATGCACATAAATTTATGCAAATTTATACAACTAAGGGAAAACTTATTCCCATTAATAGGATAATTTTTCTACCTCTGTGGGCTTTCTTCCCAACATTTCAAAGACCTATTCTCTTCCACATGGAAGATGAAAATCAGGTGTACTATTATTAAAGTTATTCAAATTTAAGGGAAAATGCACTGACTTCTAGTATCGTGACTACTTTCATATATCTAACTCTTGATTGTACATAAAATTCTTACAGAAGAAACTTCTGACATGGATAAAATAAGATATAGATGATGATTCCTGAAACAGTTGCATTTATCTTTTTAAGTGAATTGACATATACTCAAATTCAGAACTTCTTTACTCTAAGTCTGGGCATTTTCATGTTTGGTACTACTTGGAAAAATAAAGGAATCCACTAGGGAGTGATGATAACTATGAGGGTGTATACGCCCTTGGATAAACAATCTGCAAAAAAGAATACTTATAAGTTTGCACAAATCCACTATATATTACCACTGCTGTACTCTAAGTTCCCATTGTTTTTCTTGGTATCTAGATATCGCTCTATTCTCCAGTTGGTCAAGCCATGGTATGATGAAGTGAAAGACTATGCTTTTCCATACCCCCAAGACTGCAACCCCAGATGTCCCATGAGATGTTTCGGCCCTATGTGCACACATTATACCCAGGTTATTTCAATTGTCTTGTTAATTTTTTATTCACTGTTTTAAAAATGTCCTGTTGAACATTTTATTAGTTCTGACTCCAACAATGGAATACTGGTTTATTTTCACAGATGGTTTGGGCCACCTCCAATAGGATAGGATGTGCAATTCACACTTGCCAAAACATGAATGTTTGGGGATCTGTGTGGCGGCGGGCAGTTTACTTGGTTTGTAACTATGCCCCCAAGTAAGTATTAGTTTTGATTCTACTTCCTGGGTCCTTTTTCATTGATTATTGCCTTCAGTCTGGTAGATATTTTAACAGGTAAATAAGATGAGTAAGACATATTGACCTCTGATCCTCAAACCTCCATCCACTACCTAGAAATTGATGGGCTGAAAGGTTTCTTTTCACAGGGTCAGGGCTTTTAGGGTAAAATATTAGATAAAACATTTTGAGTTATGGAAAGTCACTAAATTTTCCTGACTATTTTTCTTGAATCATGGTAATCATAATATAAATTATGTACATTCAAATCTTTCATAGCTTAGAAGACAACAGAAAAGAATCTTCTCGGGGATTTATTAGCACTACAATATTCTCATCTATCAGTACCAGTATGTAAAATTAAAAAGTATAGTTACCTAATTTCATAGGTAATGAAGGAGGTATTTATTATCAGAAAGGATAATTTAAATGCTGTGAATTCTTTTTAAAATTAAAGCCTTGTTATGATCTAAATTTCAGTATAGAAATTATTCACTAATTTTATCCTATGGCACACATAAAATACTTTATGACAGTTCATCAGATTATAAAATACAACCATATTTATGAATATTCTTTTAATACACAGATAAATAGAAGTGTGCTAACATTTGATAAAATGTCATCTTAATAACAACTCTTCAGATGATAAAATGTCCCAGTATTTATAATATGAATCTATTCCCATTTGGAGTAAGTGCCAAAATGTGCAAGGGATTTATGACATGCTTGGTGTCTTCCAAAGTAAGTCCCAAAGATTTTCTCCAGCTTTACCAGTATAGGGAGGGGAATGAGAAAATTTTTCACAAATAACTGCATTACTCATTTATATGGTAGTATGCCAGGGCAGTGTTTTTGCAAAGATAGAAAAATAATGATTTTCCTGATGGAAATTACTAGAATGGCAAAATATGGAAAGAGTATGTCTACATTATGAAAAGCATCAAAACTAGTGCATTTGTTTCATAATTAGTTTCACACATTAAATTTTCCTTTACTCTGCTTCCTGACATAAATAGGCCAAGTAGTACCCAAATGATGAAAGCTATTTTTATTTCAGTCATCTGTTCTGTTTTTAGCCAAGGTTAGAGATTTGTAGTATTTTTGATGGGTTATCTGATTGCTTTTTAAGTGCAAGAGATTAAGGTAGTGCATAAACATGTTATATTAATTATAAGAAAAAGTCATTATTCTGAAACTTAGGCAATGAAGGAAATTTTAAAATACTGGTTAATAACTGGTTATGATTTTTCCAATGCCCAATGTAGCCCTTTCAACCTAACTGCTTGTCAGGGAAACAAGGGGGGGGCGGCGGGCAGGAGAAGAGGCGGGGATGGAAGTGAAAGAAAGAGGCAGGCAAGGAAATTTTAATTACATGGTATAGGCCAAAAAATAAAAGAGTGACTTTTACTATTGAATATAATTATCTTCTATTCAGCAAAATCACTGATTTATGTGAAAGTTTATAATACTTAATAGCTATGTCTGCATAATTAAAATTACAATAACATTATACTTTGAAGTTTATGTTATAAAAATATGCTGTATAATTTCAAAAAAGTATGTAGATATAAATAGAAAAATTTAAATTTAAATAGTATGGACTGAGTTCATTTACATTTATAGTTTGGGATAAAGTAGGAAAAAGGTTATATATACAAAATGGTACAGACCAGGGTAAAGGAGTGATCTGTAAGAGAATTGAGCTCATGGTATGTTTCTGAGCAAGCAATGTGTGTGATGTCATCAAATTACATGCAAAGAAGCTTATCCTAAGGCAGAGTACATAATAAATTAAATAGACAACAGTAAGTAAGAGACTTAAATATCACACAGGTGGTCCTGTCTTCTCTAAGACTTAAATAACACTAAGGAGTAACTCATAAAATCCATATATAGAACATGAAACTATCTGCTTACATCAGTTAAAAATTCATTCTTTTATATATAAAATATCTATAAAGGAAAATATATCTATAAATCAGAAACACTGATGAAAAATTCATATTATGCAATGTTGTTTCTGTAAGTTATTCTCTCACTGTGGCAATGCAGTGTTCCATATCTCTTCATTTTATGAATACTGAGAACCTAAGATGTTTTACAACTTTAGAAACATATCTTGTGAATATTTATAATGTAATTTTTGCGCTTTCATTATTTTATACCTCTCATAAAATTTTATATATATATATATATATATATATATATATATGTAATTATCATCCTTATAGTAGTGCTAGCATGAGTTTTTAAAAATTAAGTCTGAGTATGGCCTGACCATGTAATGTAGAAGGACTGTTGCAGGAAGGAGATAGATGAAGTGAGTGAAATAAGCACCAAGTCAGGTGTCATGAACAATTATGACACCATGCATTGTAGAACCTCACTTCTTGTCTATAAATTAAAATAATATTAACTTACTCAGTGATAAATTTTTTAAACTATGCTATATAGAAAAAGTTACTTTCAAAATTAGAAATGGATATTACTTTAGGTGCCCTCCTAAAATGACAGACTTCCATGGACGGAGCAGGAAGGGATAATGCTAAGTGAAGTAAGTCAGAAGGAGATAGATAAATACCAGGTAGTGTCACTAGTATGTGTAATATAAAGTAATTAAGTTAATAGTCAGGTAAAGACGAGTTTAAAAACTAACCTTTTATAGCAGACTACAGAACTGAAGTACCAAAGTGGGAGGGGCAGGGGGGAGTACAAAGAGGGAAAGAAGCACAATAGCACAATGGACTATGGTGGTGGAATGTGGGTGAGTTGGTGGGGGGTGCACTATGGTGGTAATACCTGATGGGGGTACCCCACTATTACTTCCATTAAAGATAAATAAATAAATAAAATAAGGTGACAAACTTCTTTAAAAGATCACATCAATACATGTGATCATGTGCTTAAGGACAATCTAATTTTTAAAAAATGGGTTGGTAGCACTAATGCTATATCTCCCCTCCCTTTTTTTTTTTTCTTTCTAGAGGCAACTGGATTGGAGAAGCACCATATAAAGTAGGGGTCCCATGTTCGGCTTGCCCTCCAAGTTATGGGGGCTCTTGTACTGATAATCTTTGTTTTCCAGGAGTAACATCAAACTACCTGTACTGGTTTAAATAAGCTTACCTTTTCCTCCAAGAAACACAGTGTTTTTGGGGACTCACAGGCATATAAATATATAAATATATATATATATAGTTTTGCACTTATTATACATATTTTATGATAATCTTGTTTCCTTTTATTATTCACTGTATAAATGAGTATTTGTCTAGTATATTTGTTAATCATTTGAAGTAATCAGATAGTACCCATTTCTATTTTCTGACCTCTAAGCCTAAGTTAATGCATAGTATATGTAGTATTGACATAATTGCTACATACCATTTCAAAACTTGCTTTTCAAAGAAATTAAGTTGTCCCCAAAGAATCAAGTGTGTATATATGTACATATATACACACATACACATAAAGATATAAGAGAAGATGTAACATAGATAACATGGTTCCGTAGTTAATTTGAGGAAAATTAAAAAAATATTTTTAAGTATATATGAGATGGTGGGACATCTTCAGCACTCATTTCTATAATACCTCCAAAATGGTAAGCTGTAAGATAAACTCAGCGGTATCTCTGTTCAAAAATTTAATTATATAAATATGAATATCATCCTGGGGATATTTTGTCTTATTTGGGTTTACCAAAAGATAAGCTCAATTTTTATCAGTTTAAATCATGCCTTTGGCGTAATCTTCTTTTATTGAATCAGTAATCATGTGTTGAGTGCTTACTACGTGCAAGGCAGTCAGCCAATTATGATCTGATAATGCAAAGAGAATGAGACATAATTCCCGCCTTCAAATAGTTCACAAAAGCATTCAAGGAATAATGCACCCTAATGATTTTGCTGTGAAGTTGTTATTTTTTTAACAGTGTACATCTATAGATGAAACAAGCAGCAAGTCATACTGTATAATAAGGTTTCTAATTAGCATGAAAATGTAGCTGACACTGCTAGGCACAGGAAGAGGAAGGGAAGCATTAACAGTTGCCTGGAGATTCCTGGATGAGAGTAGAAGTGACTTTTCAGGGCAGAAAGCAAGATCCTAAGAAAACTTACAAAGTCCAAAAGAAGTGAGATTTAAGAGACAGGTATGAAATGTTACAGAAATAGTGATATTGCCCCCTTCACAAAAAAACAAAAACTGAAAAATGCGGAGAGCTGCAGAACAGCGTATCTTGAGGAACTAGTGTTTCCTAAGGTCTGTCAGCAGGAGGTGAATGATGCCAAAAAAAAATATGTGAGATGCCAAGGACACTCCAGCACTTCGTTGTTTTGCCTGTCATCATTCAGTGAAAGTCAATTTGATCATCTTGTGTCTTTGAGCACCCGTAAAGATTCTGCATAAACACCAGTTGTAACTTTGTTAATGTAGCTGTCTCTTGATGATACTCTAAGGATTATCAAATTTTACTTCTATATGTAGAAGAATGATTTTCAGTTTTCATTAAATTTGATTATGGATATCAAGACAAAGCCAGTATGATAAGTCCACTCATGAGATTCTGGAAATGCAATGCTTCCTCATTCAGGAAATCACTTTCACAGTGGAGAATTCAACATCTGAGTGAAGACACATAAATTGTGTGTTGGGGGGGTATGTGTGTGTAATTAAGGGTACATAACACTTCCCTACAGTTAGAGAACAAGTAAATATGGCTAGTTCCAGAGTACAAATGACAAAAGGAAGCTACTGGTTTAAAATTCCCCACACCTCTGCACTTTCTTAGCATGGATGCACTGAAAGATAACAGATCATTAATTAAATCCATTCAATGAAGGAAAATCTAACATCTGGAGTTGAGGTTTACATGATGACAAACAATTGGCCTGATTCTTTTTACAAATTGAATATGGATCACAAATGTTTTTATATCATTAGTTTGCTTTTGTAGGTGCATATGCAAACTTTATTGAAAACAAATATTTTTGGAAAATAAAATGGAGCACAGAAATATATGATTTAAATTCCTATCCAATGTTTCTCTAACATAGAGGGAGAATTGGTAAGAAATCTCTTAAAATGAGATAGCTGCTTGATTGATTTAGAAAATATTTCCATACTCAGTTTCGCTATTCCAGTTTTGCAGTAGCAGCAAAAGTACTATTAAACCACAGATTATTATTCTCAATTTCAGTTAAACTATTGGTTTACTTATATGGCTTTGTTTCTCAGTCCTGAAGAAAAGTAATGATATTTGCGTCACATTCCACAGAGGTTCTTATCAAAGTAAAATTGACATGTAAATATAAATTTATGAGTATTAAAATTATTATCAATGTTGCTACTTTTATTTGAGATAAAATTAAGTTTTTCATGAGCTACTTTTTGGCGGAAATTATGTCTAATTCTTCTTTGTATTTATCTCAGCTTTTTATATAGTAGCTGTTACATAATAAATGTTTATATAAATGAATTTTTGAATTAACTAAAAAGTCTAGAATTGCAACAGGCTAGAGGAATCTCACCTTTCTATGATTTATTATGACAAAAAATATCTGATGTACAAGGTTTTGAATGCATTAAAAGTCCAGATAAATCATCAAACATATCAGACTAAGATGAGGGCCTACACACTTGTAACTTACGTGACAATACTTTCCAAATTGCAAGATACATTTATTTATAAACTACTCAGCTGAAAAGATAACGGGTATACTTTTATTCTATGTGTGATTTTTAAAGTTACTCATACAAAATGGAGATGTGAAATGTTATATTTTCCAGCTAAAGCCAATGACAGTTGGCCGGTATCAGGAGTGTGTCATGTCTTCACAGCTTGTGACAATGGTGCTAAAAGAACTGTCCCTCACTGTAATGCCCAGGGGCAGAATGAGGCTGGATATAAGTTATTGTTTTCAAAAAGTGGCTTTAGTCAGTACTAAGATTTTCATTTCAAAAGGCTTCATTCAGAATAGTAAATGACATCCTTATTTTATAGCATTGGTCCTCTCTATACTATAATCTTTTATATCACACTTTGTTCAGAAAAAAAAATTCAATTCTGATTCAATATAGATTTCTTTGGCTTCAAAAGACTGGAAAAATTATAATTCTTAGTTATTAAATTTCTTTATAGAATTATATTTGAGTTATGAAGACACAGTCTTAATGTTCCTGGTTATGATAGATAAGCTTACTTTTAAAATGTGGTAAAAAGATTGTTATTATTGTCATCTTTGCTTCTGTTCAGTAGTCTAAGCATCATTACTTCTGTGGTCCATCCAAACTGACATATCAAATTTAGTTGACAGGGATGTAATGTTCATCCAAAACCTTCCTGGAAACATTTGTTCAGCTTTAGCACAGAGTTGGCCAAAAGATAGGGCAAGTTGAACCAATACAACTTACTCAGAATATTTGTTTTTTTTTTTAAGATTTATTTTTTATTTATACATACAAGCTGGGGTACAGGCCAGAGGCGTGGGGCGGCGAGAGGGTTCACCAGAGACGGAGCGGGTAGCAGAACAGACAGATCAGAAATACACTGCTGAGGAGAGCAGCGGGCAAGGCAGGAGAGGTCTGCCGCACCATGTGGGATTCTCCCTGGCCGGGCATCGAACTCACGTTGCCGCTGCCGACAGCTCCACAGCGCAGCGCTTAACCGCTGCGCCACCAGGGAGGCCCACTCAGAATATTTGAATTAAAACAATATATACTTTTCTCAGTAACACATGTTTGTGTTAAATAAACTTACAAGATCTAGATAAGCAAGTCCAACATACATTTAGGCCAGTTTAAGTGTTTTATGTTCATACCCTATAAATTAAATTAATGCACAAGCCTGAACAAGCTGAATAGTTAATTTGAATGTGTCCATTTCTCCCCCTGTATAATACTTGCCTTAGGTTCCAAGTATCATAGGATGCAAATCTTGACATGGATGGAAGACTTTATCTACTAAAGTATTTAGAGAGATTAAGTTTAGGTTTCTATCAAAGTCTAATAGTCTTTGTTAGAAATATATGTATTTTTGGTGCTGTCACTATATGTGTGGGAGAAGTAATATTTAAAGATATGCAAATTATTTTTTAAAATTATATTATGCTCACAGTTTGACTAATGATAAGTCAATCAAACCGTCTATTTAACAATTCATGGTTAATGGTGCTGAAATTTTTTTACAACCACCATATCATCATTATAATGTTGAGGGTTTTTTTGCAGTTATAGTATACTATCAATATATATTCTGGTGCTAAATATATGGTGCTAAATAAATTGCTAGTGATAAGAGCTTTGTAATTCTCTTTTTATTGTTTGTCAAACAGGATATGCTTTTAATTCCTGATTCCAAAATATGAGTAAAATCCCGTTAAATTAATTGTAACCAAAAGTAGACCAATGAACTCTATTTTTTCTCTAAGAGCCCAGCATAGATTAAGTGTTATCATGCAAATATATTTTTTTAGAAATTATTTTCTTTTTTGTATATATTTTTTATTTATATATTTTACATCCTTGTATATTCCCCGTAAAATTCCCACCACCAATTCACCCGTGAACTGTCACCAAAGTCCCTCGTGCTCTTCTCTCCCCTGTTTTGATCCCTTTTTGACAATGTCCAAATTCACGCATCAACAAAAGATTAGATTACACCTACATTAACCAAGCTACAGGCACTGGCGCCCTCTGGTGGTTATGAAAACAAGTTTTTCTTGCCTACTTGAATTCAATACAAATTTGTCAATTCTTAGGATTTTTGAGTACTTTCTAAATCTGACAGCATTTAAAAATGTTTACATCTAGTGACATTATTTTCCAAGAATAAGAGAGAAATAATATCTTTTGGCATGCACTTTCCTAAATAATGTTCATTCATGTTTTTCTAGTTTTGAGGTGCTAACTAAACTGGGTTTTTTCTTGAAGTAGGTAGGACTAAAATAAATAAATTATAATTATATAATTTATATAAGTTTTTCATTTGGTTTACATCATAAACGCAATTAGAATTATAATTATCAACAGAATTATGAGTATGTCTCACTTCCATAAGTGATTATTTTTATGTAACATAGTATATAAGATAAAAAGGAGATATATTGCAATAATTGATTCCATATATAAAAGGATTATCTCTCCACTTTTACTTGGTATAAATTTGATAATGTTCTTTGATTATACTATTAAACTAATGATAAAATTTTACTATTCAATTCAAAGTTCTTCTAGCCTAACACATTTATATCAAAACAATTATCTGTATTAATGAAGGCAATGTTCTTAGGTACTGTCAGTTGAGATATATAATTGACTGAATGTGACAGTTTATTTTAACGGAGACATTTTTTACACTATATTTGTATAATCAAAGGAAATATGCTTTGAAGCAGTATTTCAAGTTAGTATTTTCAAACTTATTTTAGAAATCAATAGAAACCCTTCTGTGATTTCAATCATACACAAAGCTCCAATACATAATACACATAAAATGAACCCATTTGTTTTCAGGCTTTCCCCAGTGTCTGAAGTTTCTTTCTGAAAGTCTTAGAGTTCCAGAAAACAGAAAAACATTTATCTAAATAATCTAGTTTCCCCCATTTTCTCTAAAATAATCAACTAGTTAAAAGTATAAAAAAACAGTCCCTAAATTATTTCATTGGTCTTTTAAATATCCACCTCACTTTGCATGTATCAGAAGCCTCTGTCTGATAGGAAAATCAGATGCTGAATTTAACTGGTGTGTCATGGTAGATCATAGAATCTTGTGTTTTATTTAAATTAGCAAAATTTTGGTACCTTAATATTTTGAGACTTAGAGATAATTATGATGCACCTAGGAAAAGAACGTGTTTTTAATGTCTAGATACGTTTCAAATATGTACATAATCCTAAAATGTACTACATTATTTCAGATATGTTTTTTAAAGAATAAGTTAATTTGGGTAAGTTTTACTCATTTCCTAACACTGCGGCAGTGAAAAGTGCCCTTGATGTTGTGAGCCAGTGTCATGAATGTGTACAGACCTAAAACCTGTGTAAGTCTCTTTCCTTATAAAGCACATGTGTAACTTTTTGAGTTCTGCTATATTATTTTTTCTTTCAATAAAATATTATAATTGTTATGTTTTTGAAATATATCAAATTGTTTAATTTTTTTAATAGTTTTTAAATAAAGTCAGAACTCGATGGCATGATAATTTTGATAGCAAGTAAAATTTTTAAGGCAATAATGATTTTACATTTAATAGATTGCTGAAATACACCAACTAGTCTCCTTTCCCTTCCTTACTTCCCCCTTCCCTGCCTTCTCCCTTCCTTTTCTCTTTCTTTTTCCACTTAATTTAAAAAATATTTTGAAGTACCAATATAAAAGACAGTCCCATGGTGGAAGAGAAAAAGAAGAATATATCAAGAAGTTCTGGTTAAGGAAAATTGCAGGAGCTGAACATAAATATTTTTATGCTCTCCTACATAGAGCGCCTGAAGAGATACTGGGAAATTCTGGGTGAGAGTTAACATCTCTCGTCATAGTATGGCCAGGCTGGTGGTTCCCAGGTTCTTCCGCCTTGAAAAGGGTAACTCCTTCCCTGGTGAGCTGGTAGATCTCACAGGCCAGTTTACTGAAGTAGAATCAGAGTATAGGACTTTACATTTCTCCTTACCATATTTCAGGTAAGATGGTGAAGCTTCACTTAATGTAAGCCTTTTCAGAGGGTCCTCCCTAAAGCTTCTCCCGCTCTCTCAGGTTCTCCTTCTCTTATAATCTTCCCTTTTTAACTTTTTCAAATCTCTACTTTTCTACCAATGTTTGGAAAGTTCTCTTCATTTCCACCTGAGATAAGAACTCCACTCACAATCTGTGTATGGGGGGTAAAGGTACTGCAGATTCCAGCCCCTAAAGGAAAGGCCTGAGGACGCCAACAAGGCCTCCCCCTTCCAGTTATACACCTCTGATGTGTAGTGATGAGGGAATGATGGTCTCTGATCCCACTCACTCTTCCCCAGCAGTGAGAGCTATGGCCTACGACCTCATGAGAAGTAAGCACACCCTGACCAGGCAAACCCTGGCTTTCCCGAAAACAGTGGACTACTGTAGTTCCCCTTATCTGAAAAGAATAGTTTCCAAGACCCCCAATGGATGCCTGAAAACAGAGTTACTGAACCCTATTTAGCAAGCCCTTGAATAATGTCATTCTCCTTGTTTCATTGTAACATTGATGAAAAAAAAATCCCAGCCTAAGTTGAAGAAATGGCTGTTCTCATTATATATCATTTTCTTTAAAGTTTACAGTTTCTAAGAACATTTAAACTAGTAGTTTCCAAGAACATGTGAACAACATTAAGTAAGGCTTATTGTATAGACTGTATTTTCCCTATCCGTACATACTTATGATGATAGTTTATATGTCAGGCACAGTAAGAGACAAACAACAATAACTAATAATAACATAGAATGATTATAATGATATACTGTAACAAAAGTTAATTGAGTGAGCTCTCTTTTTCTCTCAAAATATCTTATTTTACTTTTTCTGACCATGGTTGAAAACAGAGAGTTAAACCCAGGAGCAGAGAGTACTATATGCTCTGAGGAGCAAAGCCTACCTATTCTCATTGTCACAAACTCTGACCCAGTTCCTTCTGAGACTTTAGCCTGATTTTTGGGGGCCAAGGCACCAACTCCTTGGACTGTTCTTACACTGAGGAGCCAACAGTGCAGTTGAGACGGGCCCTGTCTTAGCAAAGTGGCAAAGTGGCACCAAGACTAGTTGACTCTCTCTGGGCCCAAGACCCTCCTTTGATGAAAGAGGAGGTGGTCTGGGCAGGTTTCTGTCATTGAAGGGACTATGGTAGCTTATCAGCTTATCTAGGGACACAAAAATTTGTGTCCTTGTGTGCAGACAGGGTTGTTCAAAACTTTCATAAATAAGGATATATAACCCAAACAGTTGGGAGCAACATGTCTATCCACATTCACTCTCCTTTAGACAGTTCACTGCCACAGCTTTGGGGATCTTGATTGATCTTTTCAGAAGCAAAACATCCAATTATTTTCCTGCACAAAACCTGATGACATGCCAGTGCATTCACAATAAAATTTAATGCTCTATCACTATGTACAAAGCTCTGCTGGACTGGCTTTTGCCTGGTTCTCCATTATCTCAGCTCACTCTGCCCAAACTACTGTTGCTTATTTCTTTATTTCTTCTTTGTCTATCCCCTCCAAGCTACATGTTCTTCACTCTGACTGACATTCTCCTCCTAGAGAGTCATGGGTTTTTTTCTCTCTCACTCAATTTATTGACCACCATAGCTTAAGCAGTTCTCTTCCATGTTCATCTTTTACTTTTACTCCAGCTTACTTTGCTTTTGCATTCTCTCCTCCATAGCACTAACACTATGATAATTGAGCTAAGATTGGTATGTGTGCATGCTATAAAATTGCATTAAATATATTGGTCTACTGGATGTCTCTCCCATTAGAATGCAAGTCATTTTTTTTTTACCTTATTTATTGCTGTATTTCCAGAGCTTAGAAATGCACTTAGCACTTTGCAGATGCCTAAAATAATAAGATAGGTAGATTGAAGAATGACTGAAGTTATAAAGATTAAATAAAGTAATTCACATAAAGCCTTATGTGTATGCAGTTCTTGGTAAGGAAAATCAAAACCTATTATTTTTACCACCACTATTATTTTTGAATGATGTTCTAAAAAATAACTAGGGCTCTAGCTCCTTAAAGAATTTCTGCTAACAGAGTTAATTTACTATGAAAGCAGCAACTAAGTCTGTTTTTTTCCTGAAAATCAATTATCTTTCATTGGTTGTTAGTGGTTTTTTTTTCCCTAATCTGTAGCAGGAACCCTAATTAAATGAATATTCTTTTGGGAACAGATCCATGTAGTCTGAATGGTCAACTTATGACAGGTTACCTAAAGAGACATTTTTATGTTAGCTCCTGATTTCAACCTTATATGGAAAAGAATGAAGCAAAGAATGCAAGTTCTAAGAGAATAGCAGCAAGTTCTAAAGCTTTTTCCTGCACTATTTGTACTTAAAGACAAGAATGGGCTACAGAGAAAAAGAAGGAAGACAAAAGTAAAAGGGTTGTGTTTGCTCAATATTTCATGCTAATCAAATAAAGATAATATGGAATTAGCAAATTAATTATCATGTTTGAAACCTGAATTTTTTCCTTGTAGTACTTATTTCACATTCACAGAAAACCAAGAAAATGAGAATTCTATTTCCACTGAACTCAAGAACCTAAGTCATTAAAACAATTTAAGTTGAAAGATTTTCACATAGGAATAAGTCTAAGAACTGTAATACTTTTTTGATGATAAGAAATAAAATGATAAACTACACTATAATAATAAAATGACTATATAAAACTATAATTAGACTGTTACATTTTCAAATAAATAACAAATTCTCCTGTAATAAAACATAAAGTTCATGTTACTAAAATATTTTTCATATTTATTAATAAACTGACTCAATTACTGTTAAGGTAGGTTTTTGTGTTATCTTATTGATAAGGAAGATGATTTTTCAGTAACATTTCTTAATAAGGATGATGTTGATATTTAAAGTGAGAACTTTTTTTATTGATAAACATTATATTATACCACTAAATAAGTTTCAGGTGTGCATCATCACTGAAAACCAACTGCATATACATAATATTGAGTTCATCACTAAAAATTCAGTTCTATATTTGACCATACAGTTATTCTCTAGTCCCAATTTACACATTCCCCTTTTCCTTTCTGTTCTGATAGCCACTAATTGATGTTATAGTGCAAAAGTTTATCTTTGTTTTATTTTTATTTGTTTCTTTGTTTTTCTTTCTTTTTTTTTTATAAATATATATTTTTATTTTTATTTATGTCTTTTACATTTTGTATTCCCCTTGGGGAGTCCACCACCAATTCACCCGTGGTCCATATTCATGGTCCCTTGTGTTCTTTTCTATTCCATTTTGTGCCCTTTTCCTTCCCTCCCTCCGCCTCCCTCCCCCCCCCCCCACTGATTCTCTCTCTCCCACCTGGCCTCCCTATAGTCCTGTTATAAGTGAAACCATTCGATATTTTTCTCTTTCTTTCTGGCTTATTTCACTGAGTATGATCCCCTCTAATTCCATCCATGTCGCTGCAAATTGCATGTGTTTATCTTCTTTGAATGCCGAATAGTATTCCATTGTGTATATGTACCACATCTTCTTGATCCAGACATCTATTTTTGAACATCTGGGTTGTTTCCATACCTTTGCTATTGTGAACAGTGCCACAATGAACATACAGGTGCATGTATCCTTTCGGATTAGTGTTTTCGTATCCTTTGGGTAAATTCCCAAAAGTGGGATTGCTGGGTTGTATGGAAGCTCCATGTTTAGCAGTCTGAGGAATCGCCATACAGCTTTCCATAGTGGTTGGATCAGTTCACATTCCCACCAGCAGTGTGGAAGAGTTCCTTTTTCTCCACATCCTTTCCAGCATTTGTTGTTGCCTGTATTTTTAATGTGTGCCATCCTCACAGGTATGAGGTGGTATCTCATAGTGGTTTTGATTTGCATTTCCTTGATTATAAGTGATGTTGAGCATTTTTTCATGTATCTGTTGGCCATTTGCTTTTCTTCTTGGAGAAGTGCCTTTTGAGCTCTTCTGCCCATTTTTTGATTGGGTTATTGGCTTTTTTTTTTGTTGTTGAGTTGTGTGAGTTCCTTGTAAATTTTTGTTATCAGTCCTTTATTAGATGTATTGTGTGCAAAGATCCTTTACCAGTTGGTAGGGTGTCTGTTAGTTTTGGTTAATGTCTCTTTTGCTGTACAGAAGCTTTTTATTTTGATATAATCCCATCTGTTTATATTGTCTTTCACTTCCTTCGCTTTGAGGGATGTGTCTTTCAATATTTTGCTGAGATGTATGTCATGTAGAGTTTTGCCTATATTTTCTTCTATACATTTTATGGTTTCTGGTCTTACATCCAGGTCTTTTATCCATTTTGATTTACTTTTGTGCAGGGTGTGAGATAGTAGTCTAGCTTCATTTTTTTGCATGTGGGTGTCCAGTTTTCCCAGCACCATTTATTGAACAGACTGTCCTTGTTCCACTGCATTTTCTTTGCTCCTTTTTCAAAGATTAGTTGTTCATAGATATGTGGCTTTAATTCTGGGTATTCTACTCAGTTCCATTGGTCTTTCTGTCTGTTTTTGGTCCAGTACCATGCTGTTTTAATTATTATGGCTCTGTAGTGTAGTTTGAAATCAGGGAGTGAAATTCCTCCATTTTCTTTCTTTTTAGTTAGGAGGGCTTTAGCGATGTGAGGTTTTTTGTGGTTCCATATGAATTTCATCAGTAGTCGGTCTATTTCTTTGAAGAATGTCATTGAGATTTTTATTGGAATAGCATTTAATCTGTAAATTGCTTTTGGTAGGATTGCCATTTTGATAATGTTAATCCTTCCAATCCATGAGCAGGGGATGCCTTTCCATCTTCTTGTGTCTTCTTCTATTTCTTTCAACAGAGTTTTGTAGTTTTCTTTGTATAAGTCCTTTATGTCTTTTGTTAGATTTATTCCTAGATATTTGAAT